>JADRCH010000009.1:21390225-21488572 GCA_019843965.1 Rhynchomys soricoides
TCTTCTTCTTCTTCTTCTTCTTCTTCTTCTTCTTCTTCTTCTTCTTCTTCTTCTTCTTCTTCTTCATATAAAGCTATGGGTATTCCCTTTTAATGACTTATTCAAGCACAATTATTTTCTGAAAGTCTTACCTCTACACAACACAGTCCGAGTAAAATCTACACCTATCTAATAGCATTCATGTAAGAGGATTAAACCCATCCCTACTTGAATCATAGCAATTTCCTAGTTCATTTTCTAGACACCTACAAAACTGAGGAAGGGTAAAAGAAACCCATGGAATAAACAAGGTCTTGCAGATGGTGGGTCCCAGACCAATGTCTGTGGTTTTGACAAGATAATTCTGAAAGTGATTTTCTTGAGTTAGCTAAGAACATGGTTTCTATCGTCGAAAGACTCACTATATTGAATTATGTTTAACAATCAAAGATGATTTTAATCAACATTTAAAAAATAGTACATATAGAACAGAAATTACAAGATAATAAATTTAGGTTTTAAAGTTTAATTTAGATTTTAAAATAATCATTTATTATATTTTATAGTTAATGTTAGGAATTTCATATACATGGTTATTTTACAATTCTTTTCTAAGGCAACTGGCATTCTCCATATAAAGAATATTACTCAGGTTAATAAATTGCCTAATATTACTCAGGTAAAAATGATAAATTTAGAAACTATATTCCACTCTTCTTTATACCAAATTCCAAGAAATTTTCACTCTGCTATATATTCTTTATAATATTATCATATTAATTAATAATGTTATAATAATATGATATTATCATTAGGTCCAAAGTTTTCAAACAGTAGCTTCATTAATATATTATTGAACATCTCCTATTGACTGCTTAGCTACTTTGAGCTTAGTATGTTTATTGTAGTTGTAAAACGCCAATATGACTTCATCAGTTTTAGTGACTGAGATGAAAATATTATTATTCTTTAGACATGATGAATTTGGGGTATAATGGTAAGAGAAAAATATGCTCAAATATTTACCTAGGCTTCCTTGACAATGAAGGGAAACCGTGAGTGTGACGTTGGGAGCACAGTGGAGAGTTTTCAATGTGCTGTAGTTTGCTGTTGTACTATGAAACCATCCAGTAGCAGGCAAATACTTTTATTTCTGAGCTAACAATGAATCTTTAAGGTCAAGCCACACATATTGTAGAATTTTATATACAGTTTTTCTGTTGTGCTGATTTGAGGACCCAGACCCAATCCTGATCATACATCCTAAAGGTTTGTGTAATTTTCTAGTGATATCCACAAAATTTCTTCAGAGAATGAAAAAAAAAAAGAGTCCCTCAATTGTTTCACATAACCAACGCCACTCCATAAACAGAAATGAAGAGTCCCTTCTCGAGTTTACTTCTACCTTAAGCCAAAGTCTCTACCTTGTCAGGGCTTGGATGTAAACTACCCTGCAGACTCATGTGAGCCTGTGTCTAAACACTTTGTCTTCAGCTGCCAGTGTTGTCTGGAGACTATGGAGCTGTTATTGTCTGAAACCTGGGACTTGAGGTCTATAGCTTGATAGTCTTCCTGTGCTGTCTCTGCTTCTTTGTGTCGCTGCCTTCAGGCCATTGTGGCTGTGTCTTCCCCAGCACAGTTGACTGTGAACCCCAAACCAGGTGTTAAAATACACCTTTTCTCCACTACTTACTGCTTCTAAGACATTCATTCATAGCCCCAGACGTGGAGCTATAAGACAAGTATGCAGACCAAAGAATCGCTGATGGTAAGTCATAAAGAAGTGTATTTTGAAATACTTTGTTGTCTATACACATATTACAGATCATTTTTACAATTCATTAAAATTATACAAATTCACCTACTAGTGAGATGACTGCGCTTATTTTTAAATCATAACAAATCTTTGCTGATCATTTGACACTGCCTGATCTTCACATCTTCAGTGTTTCTTAGAGTTGATAGGTATTGTGATTTTATAGTTCTCAATGTTGAGATGTCACTTTGCATAAATACATAGGATAAAATGATGAAAGTATGTTTATGACCATTCCAGATGTTCTTAGAAATTGTCCTAACCCAACACCCAACACTTGGTTTTTTAGTGAAACTCAAGTGAGAAATTTAAGCAGTAATTTTTTAAATCTAGTAGTCTAACAAATGACATAGTAAGTCAAGGGCAGGAAAATACCAAAAGTATTTGAAATAATGCAACCATTACATTGCGTAAAATAGAACACTTTGAATGTTGGCAAAACCACTGTGATTCCTAGCATATCAAAGTCTCCCATTGGAGTTGAGATGTTTCTGGTAGGACCATCAACAGATGGCACGACAAAATGAGCAGTGTGAAGTATGTATGCAGTGTGTTTTGCTCCAGATACAAATTGTATGCTCAGTCATGCAATGGAATGGCACTGCCAGAAACACCTTAGGTCTATTACACGTTGGATCACTTTTTGCAGTTGCTCATTTAGAAGTATTTTACCACTGCTCTTTTTTTATCACCTCCACGTTCAGTTATACAACTCCAATTTTATTATGAGCCAATATTTAAACAGCTTGGGTGGGCCTAGAAAAACCCCAAAACACTGTAATCAGGACTTATTGAATCTCTAGTGAGAAAGTGGATGGCAAGAAAATCAATAGAAATGCATACAGAAAACCTGTATGCAAGGAGTATCAGAGAGAAACAAGGCCTTTAATGGGAACCAAGCAAGAGTCCATTCATTTTATATTCTGGCATAGAATCTGGTTACATCTGCCCTATCCTGAAAATATGACCGGACTGAGAACGCATTCAAACATAATAGACTATGCTGTTTGGCAGGAGAAATCTGAAGACAATATAATATGCAGGAAGTGGCATGGCTATTGTATACCTCATTTCCCCCAGATTTACGAAAGACAGATAGCATGGCAAAAAGATGTGTGATATTTGCAGTTTGTTGAGAAAATGGATGTAAACTCTATCAAAAATGTGAACAGAATTGTTCAGTGTAGTGATGGGTGGAGTTGAATTTGAAGACAGGGCAGGTTCAAAAAAGAACCTGAAGATATTAGCAAAATTAACAAGACACATCAGGTGTCATGAGGGAAAGACCCCAATCATCAAGAGCTATAGAATAGAATAGTGCAGATTTATTTGAAACAAGGCTGAAAAGAAAGAGCCTTCAGTATACCCTGATGAAAAATGGCTATTCAGGCAAGTGTCTTCTGAGGTTCAGCTTAGGTTCCAGCACATGGAAGCTATTGCAGTCATGTAGGCTCCCGTGTTTGAACTCTTGGTCCCCCGCTAGGGGTGCTGTTTTGGGAGGTGTAAAACCTTTAAGGACGGGGCTTAGATGAAGGAAATGGGCATGTTGGCATGTGTAGCCTATGCTAGCTTTCAGTGCCAACCTTTGATGAGGTGTGAGCAAGTGACTGCCAAAATTTCCTGCTCCCATAGAGTGGCCTGTCTATGTAAAATGCAGCATCATGGAGTGTACTTCCTTAAACTGTGAGCTAAAATAAACCTCTCTTCCCTTAAGTTGATTTATAAATATTTTCTCACAACCATAAGAAAAGCAGCTAATACAATCTCCTCTCTGTGTATAATGAGGCTGGTTAGCCTTCAAGGAGCCTAGACATTAAGAAGGAGACTTGTGTCTCAGGAAATAAGCAACATAATTCCATAAATAAAACTAATCTATAGGAAATAGTTTGTTCATAATGAAAGCTAATGTCCAATCTAGCTTGCTAGCAAGGCCTCCTTGTTTTCTAATTTGCATTAGAAATAGATTGTAAACCTTGGGAAAAGTAAAAAGCTAAATGTCCTCAGTCATTTCCTCAGATGTCTCGTTCCTCCAGTCTGTGCACTCTAGTGTGAAGTTTATAACTTTTAACTCAAAATGACATTTTCATTCTTTACCTCTTACCTATAAGAGGGAAAATAAGTCCCACACTTACTTTGCTTCCACATCACGAGGTATTAATCTATAGACCAGTACTCAAATGACATAGTCAGGAGAATGAGACTGGCCAAAGCTAGGCCAGGAAAGAACAGCAGTAGAACACAGGATCTGGGACTGAAAATGTGGCTGAACTAGAAGACATTGCTTAGAATGCACAAATCTCGGGGCTTCACCCCAATATCGCATAAACTTAGCACGGTCATGGCTGGAGATACATACCTACAGTCTTAGCGCACACACACACATGAATCTGGGATATATAAGACACTGTGACACACACACACAAAGTATAACTCCCCTATGAGACTTAAAGAAGAATTTTTCCCATGTGTTGAGGGAAAAAGTAGAGAAAGATTTGAGGAACTGTGTAAATCAAGGTAGTCGAAATAGAGGCATTGTCCCCCTGAGCAGAAATTAGGTAATTTGTGAGTCTAGTCCCCTGCATCAGCTACTTTGGTTATATGACACTGAACGAATTGCTTAAACACAATTGCTTCATTTTGTCCAGTTTTAAAGTAGGTTGAAAAACAGTAGATGACTTGCCGGGTTTGTCTGGGGGATTATGTGTGAATGCATGTGACTACAGCATTTCCTCATTGAGATAAATGCCCAGCATTGCCTATCACTGCTACCCTGATATATTCCAAGGTCTTTATCAATGTGTTGGTCTTGTCCCATCTCACAGTACCCTTAAGAAGGATTTATGCTGTAATCACTCTTATTTCCAGCAATGTGACTGCCTCTAATTTTAGGACATTAAGTCCTAATTAATTTGTACTGAATGAATGATTGAATGAATGAATGAATGAACGAACAAGTAGGCTGGTTGGGAATGCTACAATGCTTCTTTCCCATCAGCCCACAGTTCAAATCCTTAAGTGGGCACACTGAACATATACTCATTAAAATTGAAAGAAGGGTCCTCCTCTAACCTACATGTGCACAGATACACGTGTACATACCCCACCCAAAGATGCAGGTCCATAAAATTTCAAAAAACAAAAAGTAAAATTAGAAGAAGGTGATGAGAGGCATAATTCAATCTAATGGGGCTTTGAGAATTACTTTTATAGAACTGAAAAATAAAATCTAAATTAAAAACATATTCCATGCATCATACAAAAAAATGCAAAAATTAAAAGTGGTGGATTACATGGGACATTAGCACACTGTGCCAAGAGTTCTAAAGCCAAATTTGCTCTTTCATACACATATTGCAAAAGATAAATAATTTCTTTTGATAGCCCTTTATTTTTCCAACATTGCTAATTAACCTGATGAGAGAGATCTAGCCAAACTGGCTAGTACAGTAGAGAACTTGGAGAAGCAGTTGATGAGAACATTGTTTTCCAACAGTGGGCTGAAAGCTTTTATGTATGAGTTGAACAGTCTCCTCAGCTTTCATTGTGCTTGCTCCTCTGGCTCCCAGCGCTCACTTCCCAGAGCCCGTGACACTTGGATGTACACCTAGTTTGAGGTATTTTGCAAGGTCATACGATCTATGTATTTCAGCATGATGATTCTGCAAGCCTGAAGAAGTGGATGATGGGCTAGCCAAAGGAATTATGAAGCACACTTTGTAAAGCTGAGCTAGCTGATCTCCCATGTTTCAGGATGTCACTTCGGGTGGTAGGAGGTGGAAAGCTTTAAACAGTACTTTCTGAGAATTTTGATGGGGGGGCTAATGCTGCTCTGCTGGCTCACCTTGTTTAAGGCTGAAGTTAAAACCAAACAAAATAAAATTCAAAAACTCATTCCTCTCTTGGGAACTAATTAGTAGGGAACTTACATGCTAAAAAAGCTATCTCCAAGCACAAAGTGAACTTCATTTAAAAATCTCAATTTACCTATTGAATTTGAGTTTATCATCAGGCACTTCAGAAATGTGCCCATTTGTAGTTGTTGGAAATTAGTATGGTTTGGTTATTTTTTGAATTTGGCTTTTGAATCAGTTTTCAAACTGTTCAGGCAGTTATTAATGTGATGACAACCAAAAATGGCCATTTTCTCTCGCTTGCCACTATCTACTTTGTGTTCACAAGAAACAAAGACTTCAGATCATCAATACAGTCTTCTATCATTGAGAATGCATAACCTCTTTTTACATTTTTTTATGTACAAATTAATTGATCACTATATTGAACGATACTGAATAACAAAAGAGTTTTGGTTTTTTGTAAAGTCCCTTAACTTCCACTTTGATGCACTGAAATCCCCTCAGTATTGTAGTGTAGATTCAAGGGCACTTTGCTGATACTCTTCTTATTAAATAGAGCTGATCTTTAAAATGTCATGGTGAAGGTAACCACCTCAAAATAAATGGCGAGTCACCCTGAGTCTATTAATATAAGTTTTTTGTGAATAATATATTATGTACTTTGCAAATATGATTAACAATTCATTAAACTGGTTCTCTAGAAGTTTCTAAATATCTCAGTTTTGAAGTGTGAAGTTCAGGCATATAATTTGCCTTTATGAGAAAAAAATTGATAGCTGTGATTAATTCAACATAAGGTGCCTGCGATTAAAAATAAAATACTCAAAGTCCAGTGAATAGTTATATTTGTATACACAAATGGAAAAACATCTCAATTTTTTCATTAAAATCTAGAAATTTCTAAATACTATTCCCATAAAGTGAATATCATGGTGTAAGTAATAGCAAGTGTACCTGGAAGGCAAAAGCACTTTTATTTTTCTAATTAATTTTATAATCAAGATGGATGCCTTCCCTGAGGGTGTCGGGCTCTTTTTGTTTTGTTTCTAATATCTATAGCTTCAAACATGTAGAAGCTTTACATAGCAAGGGAGAGTTTCAGTGGCATTTCAAATAAGAATTTCCCTCTCTCAGTCCTAAACCCTCGAGCATTTTCTTTTTCTGTGCCTTTTGGAAGGAAAAAGTACGGGCAATGCCTTCTGTGCTGGAGTCTCATCTTTGTTCCTGGAAGATGGCTGCAAAGCATGACGGTCCTCCAGATCATTTTTCTGGGTGCTCATACTTCTGCCACTCAAATTTTTAATTATAAAGTGACATCTAATAAAGTAGAATGTCAGAGAGCTGCCCCGACTACACTTGCCTTGCAGTTTCTCTGTGGACCTGCTCTGTCAAAAGCCAGCTCTGCCGATCATTTTTAATTAAATAAACGGTAAACCCTCCCAGACCAAGAATTACAATGAAAATCAGGTTTTCAGTGGAGCAGCTGTGTAAACGGGCTCTAAAATTAGTCACTTCAAAGCTGTGTTTTACAGCTTCCATGTGTCTTCTGCGGCCCGTGTCAGAATGAGAAAATGGATTCTTTCAAGAACATCCTAGTCATTTGGGGTCCAATCCATTTTAATGGTGTCATAGCTAACTCAGATCTCTCAGTCCCAAGTAGTTGGGCCCAGGGAGACATGATCAAAAGGTGCCGTGTGAGCCTAGTGTTTGCTTTAATTTAGATGGTGTTGACAGAACCATGGGTACTGTAATAAAACCGCCTGGCCTCTTGCCCAGGGGATGTAAAATCAAAACAAGACAAACAAGAATATAATGAACAACTTAGGCTGACAGGCAGTAGAGCTGTAGATTCCAGACTTCCTAGGAAAGTTTCTGAGGGCAGTGAAGAGGGATATCTACAGCTTCTCACACTTCACTTTGTGGGGCCATTGGCACCATTACCCTTCTGTTCCCCGCCATCCCAGCAAAACCCTGAAATGGGATTTACTTCTCTTCTACCTTTGTTGACCCACTGATGTCCTGGAGGATTAAGATGAGAGACAGTGAGGATCAGACAGGTGAGGCAGGGCTGGCAGACAAAAGAAAGGGGGCAGACTTTGATATTGCCCAGGATAATATGAATATGCCTTTAATTTGAGTTTCTGAGAGTAAAGAAATCCATGCAGAAGCACAGCAAGTCTTCGTTTTGCAGTGAGCACTTGCCTTTTTACTCCTTATAGTGAAAATCTGACACTGTTCATGTGTATAGCCTCAGGAAACCTGTAGATTTGCATCACATATGAAGAGAAAGCTTTTGGGTTGTCAAATATTCTAAGTAGTGAAGAAGTCAAGTTGAAGCATGTGGTTTCCTGAAAATTTTCCAAATAGCTCTTAGAAAAAAAACCCTGACTCTGATATGTGTGTGTGTGTGTGTGTGTGTGTGTATTTCTCATTCTATAAAATTTTTACTCTGATATCTAATGAGTCCATAACATCACAATCTTCAGGTCATGATGATAACTGAGCCTTCTTACAAGCTTGTCAGTAGCTGGGTGATGTCAGGAGCAACTACAGTAGTATCCCCTTTCACTTTAAGAAGTATCTTGGTCTGGCTGGGTGGTGGTAACACACACCTTTAATCCCAGCACTCAGGAAGCACAGGCAGGCAGATCTCTGTGAGTTCGAGGCCAGCCTAGTCTAAAGGGTAAGTTTGAGGATGGCCAGGACTATACAGAAAATCCC
Organism: Rhynchomys soricoides; assembly: GCA_019843965.1. Taxonomy (NCBI): domain Eukaryota; kingdom Metazoa; phylum Chordata; class Mammalia; order Rodentia; family Muridae; genus Rhynchomys; species Rhynchomys soricoides. Next base: position 21,398,596 of record JADRCH010000009.1, read on the forward strand.
TGTCTTGGTTTGAAGGAATGCTAAATTAAATGAACAGTGTATAAACAGCAAAATGTATTATGATAAAAAGTTTGGAACAAAGTCTTGGTTTTAAAAACCCACTCACTGTCATTTACCAGTTAGGTGGGAATCACTGGAAGTGACTGAACCTCAGCAATGGCTAATTTTTGTCAATTGAGATAGCTATGGGATATACATGTAATTGGTTGACTATTTCTGAGTGTATGAAGATACTTCCAGAAGATAACATTGGAGCTGATAGGCTGGGTGAAGCAGGTTTTCTTCCCAGTGCAGATGGACATCATCCAGATTTGGAGAAATGGGTGTAGAAAGGCTGAGGTAATCATTTACCTGAGACACTGGGGTCTCCCAGCTGTCAGGCATTCTTACATCATAAGCTCTCTGGCTTCCAGGCATTTGAACTACACCACCAGCTTTTCTGGGTTTCTCACTAGCAGTTAGTAGGCTGTAGGACTTCAGCTTCTATAAGCATCCAAGCCTTGTTCTAAATCACTTCTTAGACAGGTACATCATATATACTTAGTCCTTCTTCTGTAAAATCTGATCCATCTTGTTTGTGCTCCAGTTTCTTTGTCTGTAAAATGTAACAGTATATAACTAAGCTGACCACAAGCATGGAATGAGGTCATATATGTGTACCATCTGAAGCATCTGCTAGGGATGACACAGAGGACACAAATAGTTCCAGTTTGTTGTTCTTGTCATCACTGTTACTACCGATGACTCTCAATTTGTTTTTTAATTCATTCTTTAGTGTTTTGATAAAAACTTTATTTTGGTCATTAAGAACAGAAAGCTATAGAACATTATCATAATTGGTCCTTAGCTACATTGTGGGCTCTTCTTTCTTCTACCCTTCTCCACCCATTTTCTTCCACCCTTTCAACCCCCTAAAACTAGAGGGAAAAAAGGAGAGAGAGGCAATGTTATTGCTAGACTACTTCCTGCAGATTAGGGGCATCCAGTTCCTTGGGGCAAGTTTGATTTTTGCTCTCAGAATATCTAATTTTTTCTTGTTGTTTCTTCTTTGCACATGACTACTAAACAAACTGCAACCACCAGTACCCAACAACCCACCTATTGGGGCTCTAGCATTAATACACCCTCGGAGAACTCCCCAGAATTCCAAACATCACACAATCTCAGAAACTATCTGCAGCTGGCAAAATCACATCCCCACCAGAGCACGAGGCAAATCATAGTTGCCATGGACAATCCTAATGGCCTCATATTCCACACCTGGGATCAAAATGAAAACACATTCCCATATCTTTGTGTTTTTAAAAGAAACCAAAACTCCAAAATTGTCATTACAATTATTTTACACAAAATCATTTTTGGGAATTACCTAATTACTAATTGCTTCAGGGAGAATAAGGTAATTGAACTAAAAAACAGTAGCAACTTTATAAATTAATACTGTCCATCTGTAGCCTAAGTAGGCCTAGCCAAATTGGGGAGTATCTCTCCCCAATACTAAAAGTATTCAAGTCATGATTGACTAATAGACCATCAGCATATGTAGTTGGATACTGCATTAGATAGCATATTTAACTTGTGACTTCCAAAATCATGATCAGTACAAACGTTTTCTGTTCTGGGGCGCGGATATAGCTCAGTGGTAGAATGATTTAGTGAGAAACACTGGTTTCAGTCTTTGCTACTGCAATAAAAAAAAAAAGTGCACATTTATATCGCTTCCATTTTTAGGCAGAACATCGCGTGTTGAACAGTTGCCTTCCATTTCTACATACTCAGATGCCCTCTTTGCTGTGTTTAGCTCTCTAGGATCACCCTGTATTCTGCCCTAAAGAATTCTCAGCCCGTCTGTCAGTTTATCACTGTCCCTGTGGAGGCAAAGCTTCGGAGGTCAAGATTCAAAACTCACAATACATGCACAGAAAAATACCATGATTCTTCAAACTTAAAAATCACAGAAAAATTAAACTGTTGAAAGGATACAAGAACTTTGTAGGAAGAAAAGTTTTAAATATTTAATGTTTCTTACAAGATCTTTTTGGAAGAGATTAATATGATTAAAATGCAGTTTGTTTGCATTAAAGTATTTAAATGTTATGCTTTTAATGTAAAATACATATTATTTCTTCCTTGATGCAAAGGCACATTGGGAATTATGTGATCATGTGCAATTTGTTAAATGTAAATCACGCATTAAATATTCATATACCATATTTGCATTTTTAAATCATAACTGATAAAAGGAAGAGTGCATACAAGGAATAAAATCTAAAGTGCATTATAGTGAAGACAGCAAGGAAAAATTTAATATGCATAATAGAATTTTCTGCTGCTACTGGCAAGAAAACCAGGGAAATCTACATAGATTTGAGATTTGAGGATCACATCAAGTGAGCTATGAATAGCTAAGGCCAGTGGCACCCATGGTAGTGGTTAGCCCTATCCCTTCACTTCAAGAAAAAAGATATAGAGGTTCAAAAATGCTAAGTGACCTAATCCTTGGTAGGCCAAAAGGAAACAGATGCCAGTTAGATTCTATGACAGATGTCCAAGCAATTGAGATGACCTCTACCCTACATCTTTTCAACTGTCACTCAGACCAGCTTTTTCTGATGACTCACTGGGTAAACTTGAGTAGAATCCAGAAACAGAAAATTAAAAATCAGTTAAAAAAAAAAGAACTCTGACTGACAGACAAATGATAATGCCTGATGCTGGCTGATGTACCCTGAAATATATTCATATTTTGTTGGCAACAATATGAATGGGTATTCATGAATGGGTTTTTTTGGAAGGCAATTTGGTAATCCTTATCAAAAGCCCATTAGCATGTTTATGTATTTCTTTATAGTGATTCAAAATTAAGTAAGTCCAAGGAAGTAACACTAAGACTGGAAAAGTCTATTCACACAAAACTTTATCACAATATTACATCCTAAAATTTGGAAACAGCTTAAATTTACACTGATGAAGAAATAGCTGATGGAAATATGATTTCTTTCCTGCACTAAAATCTCAGTATAATTAAAATGACAATTAAAGCCTGGAGAGCTGCCTCAGTGCCTCACTTGCTGCTCTTGCTGAGGACCAGGGTTTGGTTCCCAACACCTGCATAGTAGCTTACATAGGTCTGTAACTCCAGTCCTAAGGGATTTGATGCCTTCTCTCTTCTGACCTCCATGGGCACCAGTCACACAGGTGTTACTCATATGCCCATGCAGGAAAAGCACTCATACACATAGAATAATAACATAAATAACTCTAAAACTTTTTAAAGAAATGAATAAATAAATTGAATAAAGCTACTATAGGACATATAGTTAAGAATGCATCGATGTTTTAAGAATGATGGAACATATACAATATCTATTCATATTAACCTGAAAATCATAATTAAGGCATATCTAGTGAGAGCGTGATACCAACATCTAAATTATCTCATGAGAAAAAAAATGTCAGAGCTCTTAAGACAGTGGTTGTAAACTGCATTGTGAGTGTATTCTCACTTAAAATTTGTAAAAAACCACAGACCCTAAGGAGTAGGTCTGGGGCAGGATTCAGGAGTGGACATTCTCAACCAGACATTCTTTGTCTTGGTGTTTCAAAAGGAAGGATTCTTTCTGCTTTCTTAGATTTTTCTTCTTCCAAGCTTCATGGGTTGCTACACTCTTGCTTCAGCAGATTGACTTGAAGCTGGGGGAACCTTTTCATTTGGGCTTGTACCTTATCTCTACATACATTTTTATAAATGTTCCACTTCAAAGCTAAAGAGGTTGAATTATAAGTTCATTTTTACCATGATTTTGTTGTGTTTTTATTGTTTTAATTAGATTTTTAAAATTTAAAAACATGTTCTTTTCTGAACCATCACTAACTCTCATTACAAAAAGAACGTTCAGTTGATAAGTGTCCTGAAATTGTAATGGAGTCACTCTCTGGGAGTGCTGGACGGGAGGACAAGTGAAAGCATATGAGGAGCTGGGGGTGGGATTTTCACGGTGTTGTCCTAAAGAAGATGCTTTGGTGTACCGAATGCTTTGAACTGACGGACATCTAAAAGGTCTCAGAAGTTGTCTCTTTCTGATCTCCCACCCCTTCTGCTTTTCTCCCCTCTTTCCTCCAAAGCAGACCAGAAAAGCTAAATTCCTTTTCTCTCAAAGTGGATAATATAAAGTAGATCCATTGTCCACCAAAGTCAGGCATAAGCCCCCAAATACTACATGTACTTTTTCCTAGCTCTTTGTGTTCACAAAGAAATTCTCTGACAACCATCACATAATCAATAGACCACAAGACCTTCATTCTAGAAGGGGTCCTGTCCCATGCCCAGAAATAAGGGTTGTTACAGAGAGTTGGTGTGAAGAATCAGGACAGGCCTCGTTGAGTTGCTTCTCTCCAATTACTATCATCATGTCAGACTCCTTTTGTCCAATCACATTTCTCTATGGATGCCCATTCCTTTTTTGGGAGAAAAAAAGAGAAAAGACCATTATCCAGATCTCTAGGTCTTTCTTTATGAAGATCTCTATGTCATATAAAGCTTTGACTATATAAATCTGCTTCATATTTGTCTTATCAATCTATGTTTGTTAAAGGTATGGCAATCATGGTCCTATAATAGGAAAGGAAAAGACTGTTTTCTCTACATTTACTTCAGTATTTTTTTTTTTAAGATCTAACTTTAAAGTCTGTTTATTACTGGAACCTTATTGTGACCCTCTGAGTTTGATAGATTTCAAGAACAATTAAGAAGAGAAATTATTACCTTCAAAAAACAGTGAGTGACCTTGATATGCCCTTCTAGTGTGTGGTGATCTACAACTAGATATACAGAAGGAATCTTTTATTAGGTAAATGAAGACACAGAAATAAAACATATTTTAGCTAGCATGTTGAGGCTAAAGGGACATCCAGAGATCAAGAGGGGGAGATAAATAATGAAGAAATCAAGAAGCAAATAACTGAACCTCACGTGGTACTATTAAGCAATTAGAGGGAGAAACAAAGTCAGTGAGCATAGTAGACCAATGCCAATGTATAGTTGCAGGAATGGTTGAATCTGATGTTCACACCTCAAGCAAGGACCCCTAAAAAGGAAGCAAAGCACCAAAGCTTGGCAATACTCCTTCATTTCAGAAGATGCAAACTTGAGCCCTCAGAATTTCCAGTCATTCATGGGCTCACAATCAAAGCTCACCACACAAACATAATGAAACAAGTCTTTATGAATAAGAGTCAACAGATTATTTCTAGTGTCACCAGCAACTTTGGAAATACAATATATGTGTAAATCTTGACCATAAAATGTAAAATATAGTTATTTGGAGTCTCTGAGGAAGAGAATTGAGAGAATGATGAACTTATTCTTACAAAAATAATGTTTGAAACTAGGTGTGGTGGATCAGCACTTGAGAGGCCAAAGCAAGAAGATTGCTGTGAGTTCAAGGCCATCCTGGACTACACAGAGAATTCTTGGCCAGTCTGGGTCAATTGAGATATTATAGAAGTTGTCTTTTACTGTGTGCAAAAATGAATAGAGAAGGAACGTTTACATACAACACAAGAAATGATAAAAGTAACTCTAAGCCTACCTGACTGCAGAAAACTCCACCAAGACAAAGCTCAACTTTAACAATCATGGCAAAAGAATAATATAATAATGTTAGCATACAAGCCACTCAGAGATAGTGAACAGACTGTGTTCTTAGGGTGTGTGTGTGTGTGTGTGTGTGTGTGTGTGTGTGGTGTTGTTGTTGCTATTGCTATTGTTGTTATTGTTGTTGTTTATGTGTACATTTAATTTCTGCTAGGTATTAACATACTAATAATAGACTTAGACATCATTGACTTATTAATTATTTAAGGTACAATTTAAAACTAAAAATAACAAACAAACAAGCAATCAAAATGAGGCTACTGAGACGGTTTAAAGGGTAAAAGCACTTGCCAGGCCAGCCTGACAACCTTAGTTCAATCCCTGGAACCCAAATAAAAAAGCTGACACATATCTGTAATTCCAACAATCCTACAGAGAGATGAGAGGCAGAGATGGAGAATCATCAAGGAAGCTTGCAAGACAGCTAACCTGTAGCATGCATTGCTACAAAAACAAGAGAGACCCTACCTCAGCAAGGCAGAAAGAAAGAACTTACTCCCCCAAACTGTTCTCTGACCCCAACCTGTGTGCTGTGAAATATGCACACTTGCAGTCATACAAATACACACATTCACACAAGCACAACTAGTAATGATTTTTTAAAGGAAGCCCAGGCATGGTGGTGTACACATTTAGTTCCAGCATTGGGAAACCAAAGCAGTAGTATATCTGTGACTTTGAGGCCATCCTGGTATATATATTATGCTCCAGATCAACTAGGATTACATCATGACACCCTGTCTTAAACAAATAAACAAAAACAGCAAAGGAGGTGAGGGAAGAAAGAAACAAAATTCACCTAAATTAAAAAAAAAAAAAACCCACAGGAAATAAAATGAAAATCAGTTGAGGTGCACATGATACCAAGAGTAAACCTGAGGGGGAGTTTCAAATGCTGTGAGTAGGGACAGGCCGGAGGCAGCAGTGACAGGAGGAGCTGCAAGAGCAACAGTGCTTGCCAAAAAGGAAGAGAATACTGTTGTGGTTGTGGTTGTTGTTGTTGCTGTTGTTTGTTCATTTTCTTTTTGTTTTTTGGGGGGACAGGGCTTCTCTGTGTAGCCTTGGCTATCCTGGAACTTGCTCTGTAGACCAGACTGGCTTCAAACTCAGAGATCAGTCTCCTGCCCCTCACCCAGCCCCTGCCCCTGCCTCTGCCTTTGCCTGGATTAAAGGCATGTACCACCAAGCCTGGCTAAAGTACTTTTTTTTTTAGTCAAAGTCAAAGTCGCTAAAGTACTAGGAAAAAGAATTGAAGGAAAAAAATAACAACAACAACAACAAAACAAGAACAATAAAAAACCCTTAAGAACAAGTTTTTCCTTGAGAGAGAAATATAACTAGCCCTGGAAGGCTGTCCATGTCTCCCTTGTTATAAACACAGAACAGAGAGCCTTCAGTCTGTGAGCCAGTAATGCCTACTTTACTGGCTCCTCAGAAAGTTTCTTCTCATTTAGTCCATGATAACAAAATCCATCTCATTCAAACACAATGAGAAGACAACATATGAATCATACAAAATTACTGTTAAAAAATGATAAAAAAAATCAACCCCCAAAATACAATACACAATTAAACAAGAAAAATATATGTGATCTGGAAGAAGGAAAGAAAAACATTTTTGCAGCAATAAATATGCCCATAAATAAAATGAGAAGACAATAAGATGCGGATTTATTCCACTTCAAGACATAAAAATGCCAACAATGAACAAATGGAATACTAAGAGATCCCTATGGAATTTTGAAAAGTGAAATACCCAATAAAAAAAGAAAATATGGTGAAAGATAAAATAATAGAAAAATATGAGAAAGAGAAAATAAAGGCAAAATAAAGGACAGTGTGCATGTAATTTGAGTACTTAAAACAAAACAGATCAATAAAATATAAAAATGAAATAATTCAAGACATGTTTGAAACAAGACTCAAATCTTCATACAAGAAATCCACACTGCACAATCAGATAAAGCATATCATCATACATAAGTCCAAAATGGTCTCTAATAAAACTACTGGACTTTGAAGAAAAAGGAAAACTGTCACTTCAACATTAAACAAAAGTATCAATTAGGTCACAAATGAGAAGTGAAAAAGCAAACTGATAGCAGACTTCAAAACCAAAATTTGATGGTAGAAAACAGGGAAACACTCAAGGTATTCACAGAAAAGAATATAAGATTAGAAGTTTTTGTGATAAGTGCCCTGGCCAAACAGTTTACAACTTCCAGTATATTTAAGAGCCTTGCCTAAATGTTATAGTAGACAGTAAGCTTAGAACTAATATAACATTGTTGGAGAAGCTTTTACATAAAGAATGAGTTGAGCCCTAAATAAATTTAACTGTAAAATTAATATTTAAAATGGGAAACATAGAAAATTTAATTTGAAAATGTTATACAACTTGACAGTATAAAACCAATAGCAAGCTGGGGAATGAGTAAATGGGAAATTACCTAAGCTTGCCAATGGGTGACAAGAGTAAAAGGGGTGGGAGCCAAAGGTGCATAAATTTCAATCCTGTGCTAAATTAAGAGTACGGTATAAGTTCACTAGTACTCCTGAGACAACCTGTGGTAAGCCTAAGTAGGGAGTAGCATGGTCCATCAGATAACTACAAAAGCTCTGTGTAGGGGCAGAAGCTTGCAACTGCTACTTTCCAACTCTAGTAGATCAGGAGGCAGAGCTGGGATACAACATTCAAGCTTACCCTTGGGGGCTATGTCTGCTAGCTAGGCTCCAAACTCCAAAAGACCCATAGTTTCCAAACACATTCAAATTTTGAATTGAAGACCTGGTGTTCAAACACATGAGCCTCGGGCATATATTTTCTCCCAAATAGTTGCTTACACATATAGACAAGAAAGAGAGTAGAGATAAGAGAAGACAAGCATAGACACTTAGAACCATAGCTGCAACTTTAGAATTCATGCAGAAATCACAGAGAATAAAAAGCTAAAGGATATAATTATAATATAAGTAAAATTCATCTTAAAGTTTAGTTTTAATTGCCAGCTTCAGTATGAAGTCAAGGTTCTTTTTCTTAAAAACAAGCAAATAAAAACCACACCCAGTTTCTCATTCTTCCTACCATAAACAGATACAAGTAGTTATTTCCAAAATGTCTAGATTACCATCAGTGCGTATTATTCTCAGTATTAGGAATAAACATTTCTTAGAGGAACTAGTGGTAGGAAGTGTCTAAAGTACCAATGGCCCCAAATGAGTCAACAAGAGTCAACATAAAGGAACTCCTACTAGGTGAAGGTAGTAGTCTAGACAACGGAAACATTGAAGAGACTGTGACTGCAAGATGCTGAAAGAGATTTTCATTATCTGAAAATCCAGAAGTTCATGATTATATTTTTTGAAAACTGACTGAAATAAAAATGGAAAGATCTTACTGATCAGTCAGTAAAAATAGCAGATATACCAAGAAAGTTGAGAGAGAGTCAGAATGAAGTTTTGGAGCTAGGTGGATGGCTCCATTGGTAAGGGACTTGTGCAAACATGAGCACATGAGTTTAGCTCCCCAATGCGGTGTAAAAGCTGGACACAGCAGAGTGTATGTGTAAGCAGGCACTAGTAGGGCAAAAAGTGGATCTCTGGAGATCATTGACTAGCCAGAGGAGCCAACTGCATGAGCTCCAATTTTGTGAATGAGTATGTCTCAAAACATAAAGTGGAAAACAATGGAGGAACACCTGGTGCGGACCTCTGGCTTACACACACACACACACACACACACACACACACAGAGAGAGAGAGAGAGAGAGAGAGAGAGAGAGAGAGAGAGAGAGAGAGAAGGGGGGGCATGGTTCATCAACAACACTTGTGGAGGATGTGGGGAAAGAAAGGGACGATAACCAAACATTCAATGATCTTAACAAGCAGATGAAAAAATAAACATTTCCAAAAGAGAAAAATAAAGGTATTTTGAAGATGGTTTGTTGTAAGTAAGGAGAAGACAAAAATTAAAATTCCATGGTTAGTTTCCAATTTATAATGAGCACATATGTAGCAACACACACTGTACACGGAAAGGACTTTTCCTCCATTTTCCACAAAAACTGTATTTGAGCTTCCCAGGACTCCAGTTAGTAAATGCAGGAAGAAAGCAATAGAATTAAATACAGTTTTCCTTTTAAATCTTAGACAAAATAGTTGATTCAGGTTACTATCATCAATGGTGAGAGAGTAAGGAAAAGACTCGGATGTGACCACCAATTAATTGCAGCATCATTTCAAGAAAGACAACTCTGGGCAACTTACCTCCTGATGTGGCACAGCAGAGACAGTGCAGCAACACTGAGGACATGCACTGCTTTGAGAAGATGGGTTGAATGTTTGAGATGCCTCTGGGCACATTCCTCGTCACCTATGAGAATAACAAGGAATGAAAGTACAAGTAAAGCCATGCTGCAGGGAACCGGAGAACCCCCAAGTGTGTCACATTACATGGCACAGTTCTTCAGCAACGTATCAACGGCATAGGAGAGATGGAGGAAAAGAAAGGGGATCAAATAACTAACAAACCTACAAAGACAAATACATCCCAGAAGGATTAAAAGGTGAGATATTTTAAACATGATTTATTTTAGGCAAATGAGATTGAAAAAATTAGGAGCCACAGTTTCTAATCAATTTGTTCAGAATGAAAAAGGTTAACATTCTGGTGTTTGCTAGGATTCAGCATCCCGATGTTGAGATTGTACATTAGAAATAGAAATTGATATGATCAAAAGAGCAAGACACGATCAAGATGACCATTTACACCTACCCTTTGATTCAGGAACCCCAGGAACATTCCCAGAGCAATCCTTGTAAATGGGCACCTACAGCCTTGCAGTGTATTCTTCACAACCTACTTTACAGAAGTAAAATACTTCTCAGGAGCAATCTGAGTAGCTAAGAAGATGAGCAGTAAACTGTGGTGTATTTGTATAATAGTCGATCACATTTCAGCAGGAATAAAAAACTCTGACTAATGCAACAACATGAATAAATCATTTTAGAATCATAATATTGAGCAGGAAAGACACTTTCAAAAATCCTATTCAGTCTGATTCCAGTTTGTGTAGTGTTCAAAGCTGAACATGCTTATGAATATACTGGCTCTTATATTAAAAATGAAAATCAAGGAAAGATGACTCTCTTTTCTTGAAGGTGACAAAGAATATGAAGAAGGAGAAGAAAAAGAAGAAGAGAAAGAGGGAAGAGAAAGGGAACAGGAAGAGGAAGAAGAAAACTTCAACAGCTTTCCATTAAAAAATATATCTCATTCCTAAGCAGGGAGTGAATTCATGAATGTTTGACTTATTATTGTGGTTTATAATGCACATCTAATACAGATTTGAAAATGCAAAACAAGAGTTTTTCAATGGGTTGTGTGTGTGCCCATTATTAGGATGCTTGCTCTATGTTTGGTCCCATATCAACATAACATGGTGGCACATGCCAGAAATCCCAGGACTCAAGAGATAATAACAGGACCAACAGAAGTTCAAAGTCATCTGTGTCTATATAACAAGTTTGAGGCCAGCCCGGGACTCATAAAGTCATCTGTGTCTCAGATAGATAGATAGATAGATAGATAGATAGATAGATAGATAGATAGATAGACAGATAGACAGATAGTTTAAAAACTAAGGTATCATCTCATTATACAAGCTACATGCAAATTAGCACTATCAGATTCAGAAAAGGTGATAAAATAGGCAACCTCCTCAACGAAATATCTATTTCATTAGCCTTCAATAATGGAAGTGTGAGGCTTCATTCACTAATGTTAGTGTTAGACAAAGTAAAATAAAGTTTCTGCTTTCTAAAGAGAAGCACCATGAGGCAGTCACTGGGATGTGTGTGTGTGTGTGTGTGTGTGTGTGTGTGTGTGTGTGTGTGATGTTGTTACAAGAGAATATGCACATAAAAATCAGCACTGAGAGAGTTGAGTGCTTAGAGAATTTTATAACATTCTTAGCCTGGCGGTGGCGATGCACATCTTTAATCACAGCACTTGGGAGTTAGAGGCAGGCAGATCTTTGTGAGTTTGAGGCTGAACTGGTCTACAGAGCAAGTTCCAGGACAGCCAGGGCTACACAGAGAAATTCTGTTTCAAAAAGCAAAAGCAAACAACAAAACTTTAATCTCTTATGGAATAAGAAGGATTTGGTTTTAGAACTAAAATTGGCCAGATATTTGGACAGCCAAGCCAATTGCTTAGTGCTTGCTTTTAAATCACTCATCAGAGGCATGGAAGAAGGCCTGGAGTAACTGAAGTTCTCCTTTGTGAGGGCCAGTACCCACACTATTGCTGTTATACTGGCCTTGTGCCTTTCTGGTCTATTGCTTGCCATCTGTGTTGCCTTTTATTAGCAATATCCAATTTTTAAGTAAAAATTAAAACCATTCGAATTGATATTTTGAGTTACTGCGGTTACAGCAGTGAAGCAAACACTGCAGCTAAATTTGGGAGTCACATTCTTGATCTTTGGCTTCTGAGAAGGAAGAAGATCAGGAGGTGGGTGAAAAGAAGTCGTTTCTGCCTGATGCTGAGCAACTACAATTGGGGAGCATCGTTGACACTTGTCGCTGAGAAACATTGAGTGATGCATAGCTGTCCATGTTTTCTTACCCTGCGTGAGTAAAGAACATGCATCCTCACACTCTATGGAACCACCTGCTTGCAATCAGTTGCACGGTGGCTTCAGCCAGTTGTGCATCAATTTCTGCAATCGTATGAATGTTTCCTCTACTCTTGTCCTTACTGTTCAGATGTACAAAACATATAAATGGAAGTTCAGATACTCCACGCAAGTCTCATAAAATTGATATAATTGGCACCTACTAGGAAATCACTATATATACTGGAAATCCAGTTTCCTGTATCTTCAACTGTAAAGACAAATAATAAAATTAAATGTATGAAATTTTGTATAATAAAAGATAATGTTTGTGAGGTAAAAACAAAATTAGAGATTTTGTGTATCTGAACCCATTTGCAGTAGCAGTGGTGGTAATTTACTAATACCTAGGTTATGGGTTTCATTTCTTTAGCCCTTTCCTTCTTCATCTTCATTCTATAATCTATGGGAATTCCTGTGGACTCCCACATCCAAAATATACCCCATCTTTGTGTTTTGATTCCACCTTCCCTTCAAATATAGTAGAAGATTTGTTCTTCCCTTGTATCAGACGATCAGGGTGAGCCTCGAAATGACATCATCGCTTCCACTCTCATTCTGCTCAACTGTGGACTAAGACTAGTACGGATCCTGATCAGATTGTCCTACACAATGTCGATGAGTTTCAATTCCAGGCAAAAAACTAATAAGGACTTGATTATCTAGAATAAAAGGAGAGGTGTTCTCACTCATCAATCAACTCAGGTGGTGCTAAGGAGCCTAAAGACCTCATCCTTTTCCTCTTCCCTGCAAAGCTCTAGACTGCTTGACACATTTTGGGGGTATATTCTCTTTTTCCTCTAGGCTACATTTAGTTTTAATGTTAATAAGATTTCATAAAAACAAAAGTATGAGAGAAAATAGGTAGAAAGGGGATATTCTGTTTTGCTTTGTTTTCATTTTTCCTTTTATTGAAAAGTAGATTACGATACATCCTGATTGTAATTCCCACCCCTCTTTACTCCTTGCAGTCCCTCCCCACTTCTCCCACCATTGGAATCCACTTCCTTTCTGTCATTAGAAAAGAACAGGCTTCTAAAAAAAAATTAACCAAACATGACAAAATAAACTGTTATGAGATAAAGGGAAAATCATCCCATAGAGGCTGGATAAGACTACTCAATAGAAGAAAGAGTCCCAAGAGCAGGCATGAGAATCAGAGAGTCATTTGTTCATGCACTAGGGAGTCTAATAAAAGTACTAACCTAAAGGCTATGATATAAATGCAGAGGACATGGTGTAAACTTGTGTAGGCCTTTCGCTTGCCTCTTCAGTCTCTGTGAGGTCATGTGTGCCTTGCTAAGTTGATTCAGAGGGTCTCGTTCTCTTGGAGTCTTCCATCCTATATGAATTTTATACTCTTTCTGCCTCCTTTTCCCCGAGGTTCCCTGAGGGGAGGGATGGAGACATCCCATTTGAAGCTATGTGTCCCCAAGGACTCTCTCTCTCTCTCTCTCTCTCTCTCTCTCTCTCTCTCTCTCTCTCTCTCTCTGCCATGTCTTGCTATGGATCTCTATGTTTGTTTCCATCAGCTGCAGAGGGAATCTTCTCTGATAATTACTGAATAAGGCACTGATCTATGAACATAGCAAAGTATCATTAGGAGTCATTTTACTACTACTGTTTTTTCATTGATTTTGTTTTTATTTTAGATCCATAATGTTTGATTTTATCCTAAGTACCTGTCCTATATAATCTCTGGTTCTTGGTTAACCAAGAGTGTCAAGTATGGGTTCTATTTCCTTAGGTGGGCCTTAAGTCAAATTAGACAGTGGTTAGTTACTCCAAAAATTCTGTGCCATTGTTGTCCCAGTATATCTTGCAGGCAGAACAGATTGTACACCAAAGGTTTTATAGCTCAGTTGGTGTCTTCATTTCTCTTTTGGTAGCCTGCAGAGTAACTTTGCACACAAAAGACACTAGAATATAGGAGTACGGGCACAGTGTAGGCACCAGCTCTACGCCTCCATGTTCAGTTAATGGTGTGGATATTGTCTTGACAATGGGACCCCTCTATCAGTTTGAAGAGAGGAAACCACAGTCTTAGCAACAGCTAGGTTGTTTGATGGTTTTCATGGGAACCCCTTAGTCAACAACTCCACTAAATGTGACCTAGTCCTGGTACTAGAAGCCTTGTTTGGTGACACGAGCTGTGCAGTTAGGATTCCATAGTCCCCCATTAGGCTCATCTTCATGTATTTTAGGAAGTTTTGTTGTACTAGGTTTCCATATCGTCCCTCATGTCTCTCAATTCCATCTGTCTTTCTCTGTATTCTCTCACTCAGCCTTATCTCCCTCCCCCCTCCCCACATTTTAACCCTATTCTATCCCCACCTGGCCCCAGTCCACCCAAAGAATCTATTCTATTTAAGTCTTCCAGGGAGATCCATTCTTCACTCCAGTCCCTTCCTTTATACCTAACCTCTCTGTCTCTATGGATTGTAATTTGTTTATCATTTATTTAAATATCCACATATAAGTAAATACAAACCATATTTATCTTTCTGGATCTGAGTTATCTCACTTGGGATGATTTTTTTTCTAGTTCCTTCTATTTGTCCACAAATTTCATGATCCTATTTTTCCAATAGCTTATTAATACCCCATTGTGTAAACATATCACATTTTCTCTATCCATTCTTCTATTTAGGGACATCAAGGTTTTTTTCAGTTTCTTGGTGTTATAAACAGAGAAGCAGTAAACATTGTTGAGCCAGTGTCCTTGTAGAATGAAGCACGCTTTTAGTATCTGTCCAGAGTAGAATAGCTGGGTCTTGAGGTAGATCAATTCCCAAGTTTCTTAGGAAATGCAATATTAATTTCTATAGTGGCTGTTCAAGTTTGCACTCCTACCAGCCATGGAGGAGTGTTTCCCTTACTATGCGTCCTCACCAGCATGAGCTGTCACTTTTATTGTTGATCTAGGGTAAAATGAAATATCAAAGTAGTTTTGATTTAGTTTCTGTGATGGCTAAGAGTGTATCTTTAAGTGTTTCTCAGATTTTTTAGTTTCCTCTATTTAGAATTCTCTGTTTAGATCTGTACCCCAATTGGATTATTTAGAGTTTTAATAATCTACTTTTTTGAGTTTTTATGTAGTTTGGATATTAGCCCTCTGTCAAATGTAGGGAAGACCTTTTCTCATTCTGTGGGCTGCCCTTTTGTCCTATTGATGGTGTTTTTAGCCTTACAGGAGCTTTTTAGTCTCATGGGGTCCCATGCATTAATTGTTGACCATAGTGATTGCACTAGAAGGGAGAGATTAACAAGAAAGGATGTATTCTGAATTTTCCTCAGTCCTCCATTCAAAAGCAATCATGAACAAAAATGAACTGTTCTCAAAAAGCCTAGTGAAGCAAGCCAAAAAGGCTGCATTCTCTCCAGGCTTAAGAAGGTATGACTGAGGCAGACTAGCACTAAGACAGCTTCTATGAGCAGGATGGAGTCTTTCAGCTGAGGAACAAAGAAGTCACATCAAATCATGTCTTGCTGGAGTGGGAACATCCCAGTTGTCTCTGTACTCCAAAGCCTCTGATAGACACCATGAATAAAAGTAATCACAAATCACCAGCCATGGTTCAGGTTTCTTTATAAACCAGAAACAGCAGGAGCTCAGACACTTTACGTATGGAAAGTTCTGATAAGAGCATGTGAGGCCATTGCAAAAATGAAGAACCCAAGGGTTTTTGGTGCCTAAGAAGAGACAGAGAGACAAGCGAGGAAAGAAGATGACTCCTGGCAACAGCAGGGGCAGTACTGAGAGACAAGGAAACCTAACAAGGAGGAAAAGCAGCTAAGCATCAGTTATTGTTCAACTCTATTTCTAACTTCTGTCCCCTGACTGAAGTAATTTACCTCTAGCCCTCCCAACTTTGCAAGCCCCCAGCTGTCTCTCATCTGCTCTCCTTCTATGTCTATAGCCTGGCTCCTCTTTCAGAAAGAACCTGAAAAGGATATTCATTCTAAGAACAATATTGTTGCTACTAGAAACAATCCTTCAACAGAAAAAAAAAAAAAAAAGGAAGCTTCCTGGGAGGATTTTACACATTAAGAGATAAATGGAAGCCAAATTCTACAGCTGAAGCAATATCTCCCTAAATTCTACAGCATGAGTTCCCCCAAGCCTTGCATCTCATTAGGACAGTGAGTGGGAAGACAGCTGAGGGATAAAAGCTATAGAACAGGCAGTGGAAAGAAGATATGAAACTTTGAACTACATAGGATGTACATGGAAATATGGTGATTGGCTGTCCTGTTTGGTTCTTTACCACAGTGATGGTGCAGTGGTTTAGAACAGTAGTTACTGTATGGGGAGGAGAAAGTAGTTGAATATGGGGAAGGAAGGGATCTTTCTATGGATTCCTACCTTGATCTGCTTGATGGTTACATACGACATAAGCATAAAAACTAGAAGCTATACACCTATCATCTGAGCCTTTTGCTGTGTGTCAGTTACAAATAACTTTGAAAGTTAATTTTAAAAGTTAGCAAATGTTATCCAACAGAGTTTGCCATTTTATGTAAGATTGAAAAAC
Source organism: Rhynchomys soricoides (assembly GCA_019843965.1). Lineage (NCBI taxonomy): Eukaryota > Metazoa > Chordata > Mammalia > Rodentia > Muridae > Rhynchomys > Rhynchomys soricoides. The sequence continues at coordinate 21,415,464 of JADRCH010000009.1, forward strand.
TATGTGCTAAATTTTAAAGAAGTTAAAATTGGAAGCTAGCTTGCTCATACTATCACATTTTGAAGCTAACCAGTAACTTATAAAATGGCTAATCCAAGCCCTCTAGATGTAAGGATTTGGGTTCAAAATAAGCATCAAGATATCAATAAGCATTCTGTTTTCATTTGATGCTAATATATTTTATACAGTGCTAGGCATTTTCCCTTAAAAGGCACCTGGATATGTTTAAAAGATGGATATAAAGTTCCCAAATCATCACTCCAGACTCTTTTACCTTTGAAAATCCTGGCATCTAGAATGGAAGATTTGGCCATTTTTTAATGGTCTTTAATATTAGTTCCTGGCTTGCATAAGAAAATCTAATGTTTGACTTCAATGTTACATCACAATATTATCCTTCTTTAAGACATTTGAACCCACAATTAAAGAAGAACTTGCAATGTGGTAGTTTGGATAAAAATGGCCCCCACAGACCCATAGGAAGAGACACTATTAGGAGGTGTGGCTTTGTTGCAGTAGATGTAGCCTTGTTGGAGGAAGCGAATCTCAGTTCTCTTCCTGTTTCCTGCAGATCCAAATGCAGAACTCTCAGCACCATGTCTGCCTGCATGCTGCCATGACATAACGGACTAAACCTACAAAATGGAAACCAGCCCCAATTAAATGTTTTTCTTTATAAGAGTTGCTGAGGTCATGGTCTCTCTTAACAGCAATAAAAGCCTAAGACAGATGTTGGCACCAGGAAGAAGAGAATAGAGTGTAGATATCAGACAGCAGAATTCAGCTGAGGAGGAATTAAATGAAATGGCTCTGCAAAGGCTACACTCACACAAGCCCAGGACCTTGGCACGTCCATTACAGCACAATCCTCCACGTGGTTGTTGGGAGTAGTCTAGAGAAACATCAGGTGTCTCCTGAAATGCCTAGGTGCCTATGCAAAAGGAAATTTAGTGTTAGCGTGGACACTCGAGTAAGGATAACACATAGTACCTAGTATCACGCTTTCATCAGCAGCTCTTCTCACTCAGTATGCTGCCTATTGTACCTCTGAACTCTATTCAGAGAGAGCAGGAGCTCAGGAGCAGCTTGCAAACCTCTTGTGTTCTCAGAGCTTCACTTCTCAGGCAGCTATTGAGCCTCACTCGCCATGATGACAATAGTCCTGCCCATGTTCTTTGGTGATTTTTTTTTTCTGCTCTGTGTTAGCTATTGAGTTTCTTGCATATTATTTTCTCGTTTCTCTTTACTCTTTACATATGTCATGTAACAAAGAGAAAATGAGATATTCTGATTTTCTGTTATCTATGACAGTAAGCCCTTTGTTTATAAAAGAAAGAAAGAAATGCAACTCTTGATGCACACACAGTGTGCCTCACTTTGATCTAGTGATAAGATAAACACTAACCATTTCCACCCTTTGGAAATCGTATGTAGATTTTAGATATTTGAGTTCCTACATAGGTGATGTGTGGGAGGAAGATGGGTAACTTGAGAAAGAAAAGAGACTTGAGCTGAGTGACAAGATTAGAGTTGATCAAAGCCCAACAGATGATGAAGATGAGGGAAAAGACTATCCAATATCTCGTGGCTGAGCCTTACCACACACTGCAGATCTTTCCCAAGAATCTAGTCTAGTACATAGATAATAGTGTGATGAAGCCCAACACGTATTACTCTGCACTCTGAGACATGCTTATAAGTAGACTGCTGATACAAACTAGTAGTCTAATATTATACAAATTTGATTAACCTATAGATGGTGCACGTTTTATTTATTTCCCAGTAGCAGGATAAGACTCACTACCTTTAATATGAAAAAGTTCTGTTTGTCTATGAGCTGTTCAATAAATTAATGAAAATTAATTTTTTTTTTGAGGTACCTATAAGAATTCTTCTGAAACCATGTGTTTGCTAGGAGAATCAATTCTAATTTTAACAATGAGGTATTAATTCCTTTGTCCTGGAGATAGGATCTAGAGCCCACGTATACCAAGCTAGCACCCTACCTCTAAGCTATAACCCTGGACACTTGTTTTTAGTTGTTATGTTGAGATAGCCTTGCTAAGTTATCTTAAACTTATGATCCTCCAGGGCCACCCTCCCAGCAGTTGTGTTTACAGGGTTAGAGCTGTGCCAGCAGGGCCCAGTGAGTTGTTATTTATAATCTTTCATTGAGTTGTAATGTCCCACAGAAGAAATACAAGGTAAAGATCAGGGCAGTGACTTAATGTAATGCCAATAACACTACTGAAGACCCTTCCTTTGTCAAAGCAGAATATTTCAGCCTTCTGGAATGAATGCTAGGAAGGGATAAGCCGACAGGATCTGAGACTGGACTTTGAAATTCATGAGCCTTGTCTGACCCATGCTCCTGAAATTAAAAACGTGCAGAAGCCAAGAAGTAAAATAAATAGCAACCTGAAGATTAATCTTCCATGTAAATCTTACGTTCCACGATCCCACACAGTGACAACCACGAAGGCTCTGAATGGCAGCAGCTTCCATCAGTACCCATAATTACCCTCTTCTTCTTCTATCTAATCCCTAGTGAATAACAAGGCCCAGAACCAGCAGACTGTGTCAGCCAAAACCTCAACTCAGATTTATAACACAGAAAGTCTTGGTGCTGCTGGTAAGGTGAGAACAACTCTTCTCACAGAAATGCCTACCACCCCAGCCTGCATCTGACTTCCAGAATGAACAGGCCACATTCCTCAGTGAAACAACCATGGTTGTGTGGATTTGCCTTTAGGTTGTTTATTTCCTCATTATTAGCTCAAATGTCTGCTAATGATAGACTCAATGTTCATACATCTAATTTTTTGAAGTGCCCCAAAGAGCAAAAATTTAGTTAGTTAGGGTCCACCTGCTTTGCAAGTCCCTCAGAATTTCATCCAAAAGATGTGACCTTGTGGTCATGAAGCTACCGCTTCCCTTCAGAGCTGTCTGGTCCAGGCAAGACTGTTAAGAGAAACAAAAGAAATTATGGTGATAGGGGGAGAAAAGAATGGGGAAGACTTGCTGTGTATGGACTCAGACATCACCAGGACAGAAAATGGTCCTAGTAAGAGTGTTTGCTTTCTGAAAAGCAGCTCAGGTAGAAATGCCAATGGTAGTGAACCTGCTGCTTCCCTGGAGTCTTCAGTTTCCAGAGCTCCCATTTGATTCCTGGACATTGCCCCACACAAATCCACCCTACAATTTTATTTACAGAGGAAATACTTTGATCTTTAGCCCTTGCTGTTTAAATTTCATTCTCTGAGACATGGAACTCAACATTCCACAGGATTGTAGAAAGCTGTTGCAAACACGGTAAGGCAGGGCTTTGAGAAGCCTGTGCCCTGTGCAAGTGTGGCTGCTCTTCCCTGAGAATCTTTATTTTTCTCCCATCCTCCTCCTCCTCCTCCTCCTCCTCCTCCTCCTCCTCCTCCTCCTCCTTCTCCTCCTCCTCCTCCTCCTCCTCCTCCTCCTCCTCCTCCTCCTCCTCCTCCTCCTCCTCCTTCTTCTTCTGATTAACCCTTATGCTAAAACTCTATATTATAATCTCTTTTAAAACTCCAACTCTGCTCCATACTGGCTCTTGCTGAAATTCATTTCTGTGTGAAGCCAAGAGTTCTGAGTTTGTCTGAATGGAGGTCCCTGGGGTGAAGGAGCTCCACAAGCTTCTGTCAATAATGACATGGAGCAGAGTATCCACCCTGACACAGAGACTCCATGCTGCTCTGTCGACTGTACCATCTCTCCTGCTCTCTGGAATCTTTGCTTTCCTCTCCCTCTAGATAGTTGCCTTTGGATGGTCTCATGCTTTAAGGGATATGCCCTTTTAAAACAAAACCATCCAACCTAAAATCAATTTTGCCTCTTGTGGGTGTCTATATTCTCCGGGGATAGCCCTCAAATCCCTCAAGTGCCTACACCCTGTCATTTCATCATTTACTTAACATTCATTCATATGACAGCATGTTATACAATGTGACTTTCATGGCACTAAACTTCATAGTCTGTACTTCAGAAAATTAAAGACTCTACTTATATACACAAAAAATGAGCAGCATGGGCTCTGGAAACCAACAGTTAAATTCTAAATCTTCTATTACTTGGCAAAATGTGGTTCCTTTACTTTGCAAGTCCTGGCCTTCATCTCTAAAAGCCATGTTCACATTGCTTCATATGAAAGGCAAATGTCAGGGTGGGCTGAACTAATTTCCCTTGTGAGCAATTCCATGTTCTAGTCATTTAATATATCTCCCCCCCCCATAAACGTATATTAAGCAAGTTCAAAATAAATAGGATCTTCTTAATGATCATGTTTTTTCTCTTTATTAGACAGTATGCCTACAATAATTAAATTGCAAATGTCATGCCTTTGTGTGTCTGTATTCCCTAATACAATAAACTCTAAAAAGACACCAACATCTACCTTGTTTCCAGGATACAAAATATGCACCCTTTCTTGGGGAATGATTGATCGGGTGAACAGGGTCGTGAAGGTAACAGGTGCCCTTGGATAAGAAAGACAATGGTCTACTCAGAGAGAGGTTGTCACAGAGTGGAACTTAGCAGGACTGCCTGGAGGATGGCTCAGGTTCACCCCTAGAAAACAGAGAATAAGCCTGGGAGCAGCAAGAACATAGGAAGGAGCATGGACTCTTCCCAGAGTGCAGAAGCTGTCTGAGCACATTCCTCCAACATGAATAGCTAACAATAGGGCTAGCAAAAAGGGTAGTGCTCCAGCTAGAAAGGCAAGTGGTTCAAAGCTCACATGAGCAAGGAGGAAAATGAAATCTCCTCAAGCTCATGGATATCCCTATAACCTAATATCACACCTGCTAGTGTCAAAACTATATCATAAAGCACATTGTGAAATAAGAAACATCAAAACTCCTATTGTCTAAGCAAGTAGTAATACACTGTGTTGGTCATATTAAGTATATAATCAGGATGAAAGTCAACCCTAAATGCAGGATGTCTTAATGGAGTTTCAGGCTTCTAAAACTGACTGAGGCTGGCAGAGTAAAATCTTGCTAACAAAGGTGCTAATTTGAAAACCTTTCCATGCCTCAAGGCTAATGACAAGGGTGTTTATTCTCCAAATGAGATACCATCTGAGGAGCAGTTAACCTACAATGTAAAGTACCTAGATCTCCTCTGAGAATTAATGATCTGCCATCCTCTTAAGTAGGAACCTAATCACCAAGTCTCCACAGCCAAGGCCAGAAATGGGTCCCCAAAGACTCTAATGCCCAGCACATTCTCTTTTAATGGGAAAAGATATTCCCTTTCTTGTTTGTATTACTGATTTTTAGACAAGCTGTCCATTCTGACGGCTACTTTGATAAGCAGCAACTGCATTTTTAACAATATTTTTTAATGGAAAACTGCACCAAACAAAGGGTTCTGAGTGTCATTATCAAAGACACAGTGCACAACAGCATGGAGCAAAAATAATTTTTTCTGAAGGAACACATGTATGAAGGATACAAAAACAGGGACTGGAGCCTAGTATTTAAGAGATATTCATCAAGTGGAAGACAAAATAAGCATGTCATATTTGCAAGTGACATATACCCAGGTGTCCCCCATGTCATTCAAAGGGCCTTGATACACAAGAAGAAAATAGCTCAAACATAAATCTCATGCATCTTGCTATGCCTTAATGAAAAAGCCATTTCTTTCTCTAGAGGTCTTATGTGTTTATCCAGTAAGTATGGCTTTGTAACAGGCTCTTTGCTGCCTTTCAGTTCCTGACAGATAGCAATGAAATGGTTAACAGGGACTAAAACACCAACCAAAGAGTACACATGGAGGAACCCATGGCTCCAGCTGCATATGTAGCAGAGGATGGTCTTATCTGGCATCAATGGGAGGGGAGGCCCTTGGTCCTGTGAAGGCTTGATGGCCCAATGTATCAATGGGGAATACCAGGGAGGTGGGGTGGAGTAGGTGAGTGAGTGGTGGAGCACCCTCATAGAACCAGAGGGAGGGGATAGGATAGAAGGTTAACAGAGGGGAAACCAGGAAAGGGGATAACATTTGAAATGTAAATGAATAAAATATCCAATAAAAAAAATTATAAACCTTATAACATCCATCTACCTGTTCAGTAATCTGATGGTTTGTCTGAGTCAGTAGGTAAAAAGCCCAGTTTCCCCCTTCAAAACTCAGAGAACATCATAGAAGAGAAGGTGGCAAGAACGTAAATCCCAGGGGATGGGTGTCGTGGACAGCTACCAGCCATGATTTGGCTGTCTCACTCTTGAACTCACAGTAGCAGTGGTTACCTACACAAGATACAAGATGCATCTGTCCATATTCTGTCACAGAGAAGGCAGAGAATCAGAATGCCCCACCTGTCCCTGGGAACAAATTGCTGGGAAGGAGAGACATTTTAAGTAATATGGCTACTACCAAAATGGCCATGCTGAGAGCTGGTGAGATGGCTCAGTAGTTAAGAACACTGGCTGCTCTTCCAGAGGTCCTGAGTTCAATTCCCAGCAACTACATGGTGGCTCCCAACCATCTGTAATGTGATCTGATGCCCTCGTCTGATGTGTCTGAAGACAGCTACAGTGTACTCATATACACAAAATAAATAAATAAATAAAATGGCTGTGCTGCTGTAACTAACCCTTCTCTCACACTCTTGTAAACAGCAATAACAAAAGAGGGGATGACGGCAGGGTGGGGAAACAATGGAGGGGAATTAGCTGGGAAGAGGAAGAGAATCGGTAGGAGTAGAAGGAGCAATTGGAAGAGGTCAGATGTCCAAGCTACATTTTACATACATATGACAGTGTCATAAGAGGAGGTCAGATGTCCAAGCTACATTATACACACATATGACAGCGTCATAAGAAAACTCATTTTGTTTTATGATTAATATATACAAATAAAATCTTAAGTTTCAGTCCTACTCCAGCACTGCTAACTTTCACCATCACCACTGTTGGCCTCATTGTGATAAAAGTCTCTGCTGGCTCAGTGTTTGCATGGCTTTGCTCTCTTCTGAGGCTTTGAAGCATCCATCAGTTGAGCTCTTACCAGTCACCTGGTGACCCATGATGATAGGGTGGCCTACCTTCCTCTCTGATCTCCATAAGCACTATTTTTAGGAGGCATGAGAAATGGTTATTTACAAAGTGTCTTAGGGTTTCTATTCCTGCACAAACATCATGACCAAGAAGCAAATTGAAGAGGAAAGAGTTTATTCAGCTTACATTTCCACATTGCTGTTCATCACTAAAGGAAGTCAGGCCTTGAACTCAAGCAGGTCAGGAAGCAGAAGCTGATGCAGAGGCCATGGAAGGATGTTATTTACTGGCTTGCTTCTCCTGGCTTGCTCAGCTTGCTTTCTTATAGAACCCAAGACTACCAGTCCACAGATGGTACCACCCACAAGGGGCCCTCCCCCCTTGATCACTAATTGAGAAAATGCCTTACAATTGGATCTCATGGAGGCATTTTCTCAACTGAAACTCCTTTCTCTGTGGTAACTCCAGCTTGTGCCAAGTTGATACAAAACCAGCCAGTACAGTAAGTAATCACTAATATGTTTTTATAACAGAGAACTACTTTGTTAGTTATAAACTGAAGCCAAGGTCATGGATAGCAAAAATTTATACCATGATACCATTAAAAAAGAGAAATTTGTTTGTTCTTCATTGACAGAAAGGGGTCAAGACACTTACAGGTGTATCTTTGCTCCTTTGCAAGGGACTACAGTTGTTTATAAAGAGTTGTGTGAGAGAAGGAGAAGATTTGAGTGAAGTCAGGAGCTAGCTCCTGCAGAGCAGTTGCCAGGCAGGTTACAGTACCCTTCACCCTTGTCCATCTCCTATCTGAATGTCACAAGGGAGGAATAATGCCTTTCTCTCAGCTAACCTACTCTGAGAAATACAGGATTAAAGCAAGAGAGAAGCCATATAAGGTTGGGCCTTTCACACATCAGTCTCCACTGAGAGGATTCCACTTCTGCTTTTAGAGAGAAACAGAGGTGAAAAGGTATAATGCGTGTACTCTAACTGTTACTGGTTATCTCTCAATAGTAGAATTGTGGGTAATCTTGTTTTCTTGTATTTTAACTGTTGGTACAGCACCTTTCTGAGATGAGCTATTAGTATCATCAGCATATCAGATAACACCGACTCAGTCCTGATACCTCAGTGCCAAAGCATGAACAGTCATGCAGACAGCATCAGCTCCATCTTGCCTCTGCTCCCTCTCCTCTTCCTCTGCTTTCTAGAGCTGAGGAACAAGCAACCTTCAACTAACGAAGTAAAATAATACTTGGTGACTCAAGTGAGCTCAGCAAATACAATCCTTACAGGACTCCTGTTAAAATGTACAGGGGTTAATCAATATTGAACACCACAGATCCTAAGCAGTGACAACCCCCTGTAAATTCCCTAAGGAAAGACGAGAAACACGCTGAGTGGTATGTAATAGCGAGCTTCCCAGAAGAAAATGAGATCCCATTTATGAAATCTTCCCATATAGGAAGACTAATGTGTCTATTAAAAGCAAAAATGTGAGCTCCAGGTCCTCCCACTGGGGACTGATTTAAATGCAATTTTGCTAAATTAGCTATAGCCGAATGTGAAGGAGAAGGCTAACAATAAAGTCATATAAAACAGCATACCCTTGGTTGGAAAACTGTATGTTCTGGCGCCAACACAAAGCAATAGAGAAAGTGGGTTTTCTAAAACAGTTTTTAAAGGTGTTACAAAGTACAAAAACAAGGCATTGTTTTACCAAATCTACATCATATATGTGAGATGTTATTTTAACATTCATCTTACCATTAAAACAATAACCCATTTTAACGAGGCCAAACATTAATGAAAATCAACTGCACTGTGCCAAGTGGAATATTGTTCTACTAAATCTGAGTTTATCCCTAGAAAGCCAGTGCTCTGTGGCACTATTCCTGGGAGATGTGGGGGGAAAGGTATGCTCACTCCAGATAGGGAACTGATGATAGACCAGAGTACAGATACCACCAAAGTCCAATTCAGCTAACAAATAAGTTTTATTGGGGCTGCTTACAGGAATATGGATTAGGGGTTAGTTATAGAATCAGAAAAGACTCAAAAGACAGGTACATCACCAAAAGCCCTCCCTCTCCCAGCATGAGTGAGAGTTCACAATATCCTGAAACCTAGAACACACTGTTGAGTGCCTTCAGGCCGACAGTTGGAGGGTGTCCCTTGTTGGTGGCTCTGCTGGTCTGAGCCTCTTCTAACTTGCTCAACTGGTCTTTATTTCTTTGAGGCATTCAGCTGATCTCTGTCTTTGTTCCATCTATTCCAGCTTGTGAGGCTTGTCTAAAAGTGTTATTTGCAGCTTTGCTTGTTTGGGAGTGACTCTTAGCAGTCTTTTCTGCTTATATAAGTCTTGGAGAAGGAGGGGTCTAGTGAATCTAGTCAGTTTCAGGAATTTCCTGAAGCTATTTTGATTTTTTTTTTTTTTTATCTCCTGTCTTAAAGAGTTTTCTCTGCAGGGTGGAGTGTTTTACCTCCATGTAGATCATCCAGTTGTTTCACCTTGTAAGCATCCTGTCTCAAAATATTCTTCCATTTCACATCACTGTTAATCCTGTTTTAAGAAGTTTCCCTCCAAGATGGAACATTTTAACATCAGAGAAAACTGGTATACAACAGCCAGTAGTGAAGGCCAATAAGGTGATACAGAAAACTTGCAAATCACTTCTAACTCTTTAACATAAACTGAGAATATATAAACACTAAAAGAATCATTTCCTACTCCATAGTCTAATCTCTTTATTTGCCCTGGTGTTTCTGGATGTTAATCATCCTTTGAAGAGTACTATATGCCAATCACTTTGGGTTAAATTTGGTTTCCTTTGTGTCTCTTAGACAAAAGACACAGGAGCACATCAGAAAAATAAAGAATTCTGCTTATATTTTCCATGAAGATATAATTAAAGGACTAGAGAGATGGCTCAGTAGCTAAGAACACTTGTTGCTCCTGCAGAGGACCTGGGTTCAGTTTCCAGGATCCACAGAGTGACTCACGGGATCCATAACTCCAGTTCTAACCTCCAAGGTACCAGGCATTTGCATGATACACATCTGTATACACAATTAAAATACACAAAAAATAAAATAAATAAATATAAAAGAATTGAAGGCTTAATTAAGTAGGATAATATTTAGCAGTACAGAAATGTTCTTCCTTAACCTAAGAACATGTGATGTTCCTTTATAGGGCAAAACACAAACATGTGTTAATCAACTACCTCTCTTCATCTGTTACAGTCAGAAAGCTCAGAGGCTCTGTAGAACAACAAAAAACATATACCCCAAGGTACATAGAACAAGAAAAGCAGCCAATGCATAGGCAGCAGCAGCAGGTAGAGAAGGTAACCAGGGTACTGAACTCAAGGTTATGATCAGCCTCAAGTGTTTTTCAAAACATAAGACTGAGCTGGAGCAGATGGTTCTTGGCCACCAGAGAGGCTTGGGTACCACTCATGCCTGCCTGCCTAATGAAGCAAACAAACACTGTGGCTCTGAAGAATTGGTATATTCTGTTCAGGCTCTTGCTCTCTATAGGATCCCTATGGAAATTTAAAAATAAAAACAAAGAAAATGAATTGAGTGAGGTAAAGATGCTTTGCTTTGAAGAACTACCCTTCAAGAACATAGCTTCTGTTCAGACTTTATGGAGGAAATCACAAACATATGACATAGTGCACATTTAGGAACAAGGATAAAGCTATTACCTGAGATAACATTCAACAGCCAGGGAAAAACAAGTCCATGTCATTTGAATAAGCTACATGCAAGAAGTCATGCTTCATTCATTCAGCTAATGAACATTTGAGGAGTGTCAACTGTGTGCTGGCATTGTCCCATATGTAAAGATTCAGCCTGAAATATAGACAAGATGCTGACCCTCAGGAAGTATAAGTCCTAATAGAAGAGACAGATAAGAAAATCTAGGAATAAACAAGACAAAAGAATGGAGAAAATGCCTAGGCAAGAGTGAGTGGGTACTGGTGAGCCATGTCTTCAATTCCAACATTCAGGAGGTAGAAGTAGGTGTGGGGAGCCGCCCGAGTCGCACCCACATTCGCCATTACAAGATGGCGCCTACATCCCCGAGGACAAGTTGTAAACAGGCTAGTGCGCATGTACCTGGTAATTTTCCACCTCAGAGTCTCAGCCTCTCTCGTGGCGTCATCTGGCCTGATGTGCGGGGAGCCAATGGGGAAGCTCCACGTCCCAGGCGAGCCCTGTGACCTATATAAGGGACGGGTGTTCTGTTGTTCGGGGTCTCCATTCTTGGCAAGCTTATGCTCTCCCTCTCAAGATGCATTAAAGCTTTACTGCAGAAGGATCCTTTGTGTGCCGCGTCGTTCTTGCTGGCGAGACGGTAGCGCGGGACAAGTAGGCAGATCTCTGTATGTTCAAGGCCAGCCTGGTCTACATGGTGAGTTTCAGGCCAGCCAGGTGTACACAGTGAGATTCTATCTCAAATAAAATAAAATAAAACAAAACAAAATAAAATGTTTCTTAACAATTAGAATAAAGGAGAATGATAGCTAACTTAGATGGGCAACCTAGAGGAATCCACACAATCTGATCCAGAAGGCTGACTTGAGGTCACCATCAGATGTAATAAGATGTAAGGTGTACTGCTCTCAGAGGGCATGCTCACTTTTTAATTCAAATATGTACTGGGCACAACTACTATGGTCAGACCACTACCTTGTACTCCAGGGATACATAGTGAATGAAAGCCATACAGTCTCATGTCCATGGTAGGAGGCCTTCCTCAAGTAAACATCCAAAGAAACAGAGAACCTACACTGGTGGTCCGCAAACACCTTAAAAGATGGAAACTACACACCTACAGTGAAATAAGAAAACACCCAAGAGGGCTAGAGAGATGACTCTGTGGATATAAGTACTTGCTGCTTTTCCAAAGGTCCGGAGTTCCCAGAACCACATCCAATGCCTCACAGTGGCTTGAAACTTTAGCTCCAGAAGACCTTGTTCCTTCATCTGGCTTCTGTGGGCACCTGTATACATGTAGCATATGCATACTCAAACATATACCCATAAATAAAAATAAATGTTAAAAAAGCACAAAGAAAAATTACTAAAGGATAGGTGGCATGTCCAAGTGAATAAAGGCACCTGCTATCAAGCCTGATGACCTAAAATCCAGTCCTTGGAACCCACATGCTAGAACCAATGCCCTTGGGTCGTCCTTCGGTCTCCACATGTGCACTATGGTACTATTATGTACACACACACACACATTCACACACACACACACACACACACACACACATACACACACACACCAGAGGCACACAGCTAGTTCTGTGGGTTATCAATACCCTGGCATATATTGACTTCCTCAACAAACTGAGGTCACCCAGGAAGTGAAAACTGACAGCAGAAATACCCACACACATAGGAGGGACAGGGTCTGGACAGGCTCCAAACATAAGGATTTGATGTGATGTAGAAGGCACCTGATTACACTCTCATAGAGAAGTTAAGCAGAGACATGAGTGTCTGGAAAAATAACAAGGTATAGCCAAGGCTTGAGAAGTCCCCACAAAAGTAAGGCAGAGATCGGCCCATGGACAAAAAGGATTCTAGCTTCTCAGAGGATGTCTACCTAAATCTGTACCCACTTCCTAGGTGCCCCAACAAAGGCCTAGAGACATTAAGTGGCTTCCTGAGGTCACAGATCTAGACCCTAGAAACCCACAGACACACTACCATCCTCCTTGTAAGGAGTGTTCACATTTAATTTTATTGTTATAGTTAGAACTCAAGATCAGGAGGGGTAATTTTTTTTATTTGATAAAAATAAGAAAAACAAAGGAATTAGGACTTGGAATTTTCCCTGTGGACTCAGAACTATCATAAACATAAACCTAGAGCTTCTCTCAAAGTCTTCTTTACAAAATATAATCAGAATTGTATTCTCAAATTAAATCAACCTCCAGACAAAGTAAACATGAAGCCTTCCTGTCAGGTGAGAAGTTGGCTGAGGCTCATTAATTCCAAACAAGACTGTGTTCTGCCCAGCATCCTTCAGTGTGTGTTTTCATTTTTCTTGCTTGTATATTTTGGGCACAGAGCCCAGCTCTGAAAAACTCTTGGGTCCGGGCAGTTGGAGAGCAGCAGTTGCTGGCCTGAGTGCTGGAGCCATCCCACAGCAGGAAAAAATCTGAAGAGAAACTGCTATCGGTTTCTACATGTAAGCCTTTTAGTTACTTAGAATGGTGATGCTCTAAATAGCTGGGACATTCTAAGTGGTCACTTATCTTCATTGCCCTGACAATGAGCTGTCAGCACAGCCTGTTGGGTGGGGAGGAGCTTTACCAAGGGTGAGATTCCTCCAGACAAATTGAGGGAATGGTCTGGATTCCCAGCTGTAGTCTACATACGTCAAATGATTGATGGGGAACACTTATCCACAACTCTTTGGCAATACTTTCCATCGTAAGTAAATAACTTTACCAGTCACTAGTGAGGATTGGGTGGCCTGCTGGTTCTATAATTCAACATTAATGGTCAGCCGTTCAGTCTGTTTCCATTGACTACAGGGTGTGAGGCTTTTAGACAAGAGCAATGCCATTAGACTCTCCTTTTACCAAGGTATTTGTCTTTAAAACAAGGGCTGGACATCACAGAGTGTTTGCCCTGCAAGCAAAGAACTTGACTTTGATCTTTAGAACCCATGTAAATAGGAAAAAAATCACAACAAAGTGGCATACTTTTAGTCCCAGCACTGGAGAGTCAGAGTCAAGTAGATCTTTGGTGCTCCCTGGCCAGTCAACATAGCCTATTCATTAAGCTCTAGGTGCACAAAGTAATATGCATGGTGCCTGAGGAGTGGCACCAAACTGCACATATGTTAGTATGAACACACTCACACATTTGCTCTCACATGACAATAACAAAACCCTCCCATTTCTTTGGTCCTGTTTGTCAGAACCTGGTGAAGTTAAAGAGATAGTATCCTCATGTGCCAACCTTTAAGAGAGCAGTGAAGTCTCAGTCAGGTGCAGAGTCATGGCTCACACCCTCCACCAAGGACAATCCTCTAGATACTACATGACAGGGTACACAAAGTAGCTCCTGCTCTGCCCTGGTCTGTCTTCCTATCCCTGAGCCCATCTACATAGGGAAACAGTGCAGGACAGTCCGAGAACACAGGGTTTTGTCCTGCTAACATCCCCTCTTCTCTCTGTCCTTCCTCTCACCACCGCATACATTTTATTTCTCTTATCATCTTTATTTCACTATAACAAGATAATTTTGCTCCTGATTTCTGGGGGTGGGGGTTGGGGAATTTGAACATCATGATGGTAAAAGCATGCTGCAGGTCATGTTGGAGGAAGCAAAGAAAACAGAAATCCCAGAAATGGTATAATCTCCAAAGACAGATGTTCCAACACATGAGCTTGTGCAAGACTCGGTAGATTCAGGCTGTAGAACTCTGGAATCTTGTCCAACAGAAGGCGCTAAGGAAGCCCAAGGCTCTGATCACAGAGGCAAGAGGAATTTCCAGGGTTTTTTCCCCCTTGTTTGAAGAAGGGAGGTGATGACATCACAATCTCCACCTAGGCACATCAGCTGCTTAGATAAATGAAGATGCGCATGGACTTAGGAAAAGAAACGTACAGGCGCCACTCAGATATTTGGATGTTTTCCGTCGTACCGATAAGGCTGTAAGAAGAGGTGTGCCCTTCTACCTCCACACATGAGCTTGTCAAAAGAGCTGCCTAAAATGGTTACAAAATGTCAGACCCACAGTGGAAGGCTGGAAGACATGAGACTGTTCTCTCACATCATGTAGCAGAATGGAACTGAGAAACATCAGCAGAACACACATTCAGACTCCGCTCACATAGCTCCTGCCTAAGGTACAATTCTCAGTGGAAGGGGCTGGAAGCCCCTTTTTGCTTCTCTTGCTCACGTGCTTTCTCATTCAGTTCACAGTTCGAGGCTCCTCTGGACTGTGCTCCTTTGCCATTTGTATTTGTTTTCGTTAAGATGTCTGAGAAATTTGCTAATGCTTTTAGTAGGTGGCTGCTACAGTAATGTACTCTCCTACGAGGCCCTTTCTTCCCAAGCTCACTCTTTTGTCTTTCTGCCTTCTTCCACAACAAGTTACAAGCAATGGATTAAAGTGTCCTCTGCGTTACAATGTTCAGCTTTGCCCGGATGTGCTGTGCCTGAGTTTCTGAAGTTAACCTCTCACTCCCTGACTAAATCCTTTTTCTTACTCACTGCCCTGGGCTTTATATCCTCTATACAGAGCTGTCTGCTGTGACCCACGCTGTTACCTCGGTAAACAACCACACACACATACTCGTTGCTTTGTCATATGCTTCTCTACCTTCCTGCAGGCTTTATCCCATCTTCATGTCGCATCTGTAACTTAAGGAAGAAATTGTTGTTTTGTCCATCATTACTACTTATGGAAGGCATTTTGTTATGTATATTATTAATAATTTTTTTCAGGATTACAAATGAGACACAAGAAAGCAAAAAAGGCCCTTCTCAACCCAATTTAAGAAGCTAAACCAGAGAAGTACCACATTCAACCTCTTCTTGTGGATGTCCTTAGATGCATTTACGTATAACTTTCTAATAAAAAAATCAAGGGTCAGATAAAAATATTTTCAGAAATTGTAATGACTCAGTTCAAGAGGACACACTGCTGATGTGTAGATAACACAATTATCTCATGACAAGGACATAAGCCTCTGAACCAGTTGGCCTTACAATTGAATTTCTCAAGAAATTTGGGAACTTACTACAGGAACCTATCTGCACTGCCAGGGGGAGAGCATGGTTTTCTACCAGAGTATGTCTCAGAAATACCTAAGTGATTGAGTTTTCTGCAAAGCAGATCACCATAGACTACAGCCTCTGCATCTCTATTTCTGATGATAATAATGTAAAACCTCCCGGAAGGGAAGAAGAAATCGGTTGATTTTTGCAAGGCACTGGGCAAGAGCACTAATGGTCAGTGGTCTAGGAGTACCCACAGAACAAATAGAAGGAATAGGGAAGAGATGAAAGCCTCCCAAGTTAGGTGCCAGAGGCTAGATTGACTTTAGACTATGGAAGTTCTCGGGTCTCATTTCCCTCTTTTTAACATCATCTGAATTTTATCAAGATCTTCTTGCCAAGTCCAACTCCTCAGATTTTGAGGGAGGTCAGAAGTGGGCAGCTGAATCCCTGGAGCTGGAGTTACAGGTGGATATGAGTGCAGAAAGTAGACTACAGAATATGGTCTTCAGGAATTGCTTATAACTGCTGAGCCATCTCTCCAGCCCTTATCTATGTATTTCTACACCACTGCTCCCTCCAGCTCTCTGGTGATGTCATGCTAATAGTTCACCTCAGAGAGGAAGGAAAAGGCCCGTGATGATCCCTTAGTTTTGGCAGATAGAAACTAAGTCCAAAATCGTTAGCCAGCTTTGAGCTCAAAAACCTCACATTCACCAGGAAGATGGTTTAGGTGGACAGTTGCCACCATGCCAGAGTTTAGTTCCTGGGACCTATATGATTGAGAGAGAGAGAGAGAGAGAGGATGATAAAGAACAAGAGGAAGAAAGTAAGAAAGGAAGGAGGGAAGGGAGGAAGAAAGGAGGAAGAAATAAATAAAATTAAACCTCATGCTCACATTTAGCCTTGGCTGCCATTCACAGCTGCAGAAAAACAGTATGTTCACCCAGAATGCACAACTCTCAAGTCAATGCTTTGTGAACATGTAGAGTGAGTATAGTGTTAGAGACTTTTCTCTACACTGTACCTTTTCTGGTTCCTTTGTTATTTCCCAGAATATTTTGTTTTACATAAACCAGGACTACCTGCAGCACCAGAGGCTCTGACAGGAACTGACTCTCCGGGCTCTGTGGAGAGGGCTGCAGCAAGGGCATCTTATCTCAACTCAAGCTTCTGGCACCGTCCTCTAACCTCCTGGAGTGAGAGCAGACAACAGCAGTGAAGCTTCACTCATGGTGGACAGCATGGCCCTGACCTCACTGAGGTCAGAACCAGAAGGCACTTGGAGCTGAGATAACGTGTGTTTTCCACACTCACCTAGTTACTAGCAAACCCTCCATACCATCTAAAATGAGTAAATTACCCAAGTAAGAAAAAATGGAGGTGTTTCAGCATTTCCAGAAGATAGAAACTTTCTTCTTTTCATGCCAGTCCCCCACTGGTGACTATGTCAGCAAGGATAGGACGGACAAAGGAGAGGAGTAATTTCCTATTGCAAATCATAATTCATGTACATAATCATTGTTAGTATGTATTGCTAGGTGAATACTATTGATTCACTTAAAAATTTCCAAAATTATATGTGTTTAAGTAGGTTTGCAAGTGACATTTATATAAATCAAAATGGCTGTCTTATTATAAGTATAAAGCAAGAGTAAGAGAAGTGTATGAAATTTAAAAAAAATTAATTAAGAGATTATCATAGAGATAATACAAATAAATTTAGTAGCAATTGAGTTAAATCTCATGGATGGAATTCTGAAAGAACAACAACAACAACAACAACAAAATCAATGGACTAGAAAATGGAGCAGAAACTTAAGGAAGACAAAACAGTCAATGGTGTTCCCATAAGGGATCCTGCACATTGTTCACCCTGGTGAAGGTCAGATTCAGATAGGTCTAAGTAACAGATCAAAAACCAAACATCTTCCCAGGGCTGCTTGGGAATAACACAAACCTTATCAGAAAGCTCTTCTGCCCTGTGGGGCTAGTGAAAAGAATTCTGAAGCAGTTTACATGGTGTTGCTAACACAAGTTCATAGCCTCTGACCAGGACCTCAGACCCATGAGACCTCTGTCCTATCTACAAAAAACAGTGGCACCAACGACCAGCAGCAGACCTAGGTGACATTGAGGTGGGAACAAAAGCACTGGAACAGATGCCATGAGACTCAGACTGTCTGAGGCCAGATGGGGCTGTGGCATCTCAGCAGATGCTGGCAGAGAGCAATGGGGATGCTTGGAGAGCAGATGGGATGATGTTCTGTTCAGCAGATACCAGACTGGACAAATGAAATCCAAAACTCCAGTGCTTGTCCTCACTCAGCGCTGCTCCACCTACACACAAAGTCTCTGAGAATTTAGAAGCAGTGCTTCCTGAGAGGCCTGTGGTGGGGGAAAGGTTGACTGGACAGAAAACAAGGGTATAATTAAATACAGGACCTACTGAGCTTTCCAAAGTCATAGGACTGTGAACTAGATGAATGATTCAAGAGACACATTATTACACTGTTACACTGTTACAGTGTTACTTCTACAGCAAAAACTAAAATCCTCCCTTGAAAGACATCTACCAGCTTCTTCAGGTGAAGTATGTTGGGAATGTGTCATGTGGTTCTTCACATTAAAGGAAAACAAACTTGAAGAACAGTAATGTAAGAGGCACCTAGTTTGCAATCAGAGACTTGGACTAAATGACAGGACTTGCCTACTGACTTTGGGCACATCACTGAAATGCCCCTGGCTCTGTGTCCTCATTTATAGAGTAGAGACAGTAGAGATAAAGATTCTTATTTCATGGAGCTGCTGTGAGGATGAAATGCAGTCCATATGGAGCAGTGCCTTGCAAACTTTGAAAACCACAGTGACTCTGAGTCTTTATCATTGTCTATGAATAATGCTCAAAGCCAACCATTGGACTGATCACAGGAACCCAATGGAGGAGTTAGAGAAAGGACTGAAGGAGCTGAAGGGGTTTGCAACCCCATAGGAAGAACAACAATATCAACCGACCAGACCCCTGAGAGCTCCCAGGGACTAAGCCACCAACCAAGGAATACACATGGAGGGACCCATGGCTCCAGTTGCAGATGTAGCAGAGGATTGCCTTGTAAGGCATCAATAGGAGGGGAGGCCCTCGGTCCTGTGAACGTTCAATGCCCCAGTGTAGGGGAATGCCAGGGTGGTGAGGTGGGAGTGGGTGGGTGGGTAGGGGAGCACCCTCATAGAAGCAGGGGGAGGAGGGATGGGATGGGGGTTTCTGGAGGGAAACCGGGAAAAGGGATAATATTTGAAGTGTAACTAAATAAAATATCCAATAAAAAGGAAATAAATATTTAATGTAAAGTTCCACAAATAAACACTTATATATTTTTAAAAATAAAATAAACTTTGGGGGGAAAAAAGAAGCAGCCTTTCAGCAAGCATTTCTACAGATTCTGAACAGATGCTGGATTTTGCAGCATTCTACAGATGCTGGAAGTATCTGCCTTAACCTTTGTCCCTTTGGAAAAATAATGCTATCAAAATCAATTATTAAATGAATGTGTAAACACATCATGGATAATAAAAATGAATTAAAAATAAAATCAAAAGTTTATACCTGTTCTTTCTCTCCCCATCTCTGTGCACGCATGGGTCTGTGTGTGTGTGTGTGTGTGTGTGTGTGTGTGTGTGTTTCAGTGTGAGCTCACTCCTGCCTTCTTTGTAAGAGGAAGTCTTGTTCACTGCTACATGCCCAGGCTAGCTGGCCTTTGTGCAAGCCTTCAGGATTTCTCCTGTCTCTGCCTCACATCTTATCTTATCGTAGGCCACTGGGATTACAGAGGAATGCTATAGCCTCCAGCTATCTGTGCATTCTGGAGATCTAGACACAGGTCTTTACCCCATGGAGCTACAGTCCTAGCTCACGGCTTACTTTTAAATATGGAAATTAATCAAATAAATACAGCCACATCCCTGCATATCCTCCAGGAAGAAATGTTCACTCTAGAATCAGAACTTGGACTCTTACCCTTAGAATAGACTTGAAACATCAGTATAAGTACCTGTGGATCCATCCAAGGAAAGCAGTTAGAGCAACTTGTTAATGAGTAGGTGTGAATATTTTAGACATAAGGTAGCAGTGTATTTCCCCCTTTGGACCCTCCTAGCCTTTTATGCTATTTTCTAATTACCTATTTACTTTCTCTTAACCCCCAACTTGATTGCTCAGAACCCATAGGGAAAGCAGGTATTTTCATGGAAATACAGACTTCCAATATGTGTGAAAGATACACAAAAATGTCCTCTGTCATTTCAAGTCTTTTCCCACAACCCGTGTACTACCTTCTTTTTTCCAAGTCTAATCTTTTCTTTAGAGGTCAAAGACAGCCTATCTATGAGCCTAAATGATCCTGAAGCTCACAAGGAGAGCTTCCCTTCAGCTCTAAAGACTCACTTTCATCCCAACAATAGGGATGCCTAACAGGACCTGAGGAATGGTAATATTGATAGGCAGGCTTTCAAAGAAGGGAGAAATCTCACAGAGTACCACCCCTGACGAAGAACTTCAGAGATGAGCCCTTGAATTGGTGATCCAATCCTAAGTGTCCATCCCTCAAGTCATATGTATACGTGCAACACTTAATGGGATTTATGCATCTGTATAATTTGAGAGTAAATGAGGGGATACAGACAAAAGATAAGAGGGAAGAAAGGGAGAAAATAGTGTGATTGCATTTCGATTCAATATATAGTTAATAAAATTTTGAAAAAGAATAGTGAAATTCCAAGTCACAGGGCTATAAACATAGCAAGCATTCAATGAATACAAAGAGTGGAGCAATTAGAGAATTGTTTTAATCCTCTCCTCCTGCTGATTTAGTTCTTGGTGCATTGTTGGCTCCTAATAAATACTGTGGAGTGAATTGTATTGGTTAATCAGCTCAGAGCTAATTGACTGTTCGCAGAATGAATAGCCTTTAAAAGCTTACTTTCCGTATCACTATTGTCACCTTGGCACCTCCTCTGACATCTGGACCATATCTCCAACTGCCCCCTGGACATTTCCACTCAGATGTTCCGAAGGCAGACAGAAAGAGAGAGGTGCGCTAGTGAGTTAGAACAGGTGAAAACAGGTAATTGAATAAGGAGGTTTGAGGGATCCCGGCAGGCTCACAAATTGCAGGTTGCCATGAGTAAGTCTGTACCATTCTGCCCTCAGAAAATCATGGGCACAGCATTCATGATTTCCCTTTTTAAAAAGCATGGTGGATGCATAGGCAAATGCAAACTAGAGCATTAATTTATCTTTTTACAGTTAGTATTCCTTACGTTTCTCGGAAGCTGCAGTTTTACCATTGGATCTTCACGGTACCTGTCTTGCTGTTTGTTTGAACTCCTGAAGTCTTGCACAGCCAGCTAGCATGGGTATCAGTGAACAAGCCAGGGTTCTGTGTTGCTTGGTGTGCACTATTACTATGTTTGCTTTTACTCCATTTCTAGTTCTTTTCATCCAGGATCTCTCAGTGTTAAGATATTTTTCTCTTGCGAGTACAGATCTTTTCCAATATGTCCAACAGCCTCATGGTTTACAACTATCTCTTCCACCGGCTTGAAAAAAAAATCCATAAAGACTGCTTAAATACATTCTTTGCATTTTAAAAAAGAATTTGTATGTCAGTGTGTGTGTGTGTCTGTGTGTGTGTGTGTGCATATGTGTGTACATGTATATGTACATGTATGTGTGTGGAAGCCAGAGGTTGATGTCAGGTGTGTCTCCATTTTATTTACTGATGCAGGGTTTTTATTGCTGCAATGAAACACCATGATTGAGAAGCAAGTTGGGAAGGAAAGGGTGTATTCAGCTTCCACTTCCACATTGCTGTTCATCACCAAAGGAAGTCAGGACAGGAACTCACACAGGGCAGGAACCTGGAAGCAAGAGCTGATGCAGAGGCCATGAAGGGGTGCTACTTACTGGATTGCTTCCCCTGGCTTGCTCAGCATGCCTTCTTACAGATCCCAGGACTACCAGCCCAGGGATGGCACCACCCACAATGGGTTGAGCCCTCCCTCCATTGATCACTAACTAAGAAAATGCTTTACAGTTGGATCTTATGGAGGCATTTCCTCAACTGACATTCCTTTCTCTCTGATAACTCTACCTTGTGTCAAGTTGACACATATAGCCAGCTAGTGTACAGTCTCTATATGAACCCAGAACTCTCAAAATTAGCTAGTCTAGACAGCCACCTTGCTCTGGGGATTCTCTGTCTACACCTGTCAAGCACTGGAATCGTAGGTGGGCTACCATGCTAACTTGGCTAGAGGTTTTTTTTTTTCAACCTTTTATTAATTCTTTGTGAGTTTCACATCATAACCCAGTCTCACTCATGTCTCCATCCCCTTGTATCTGCCCTCCTCCCTTACATACTCCCACAACAAAAGAAAATAAAAAACAAACAAAAGTAAACAAAACAGCATAGAAAACATCTCATCTTGGAAGCTGTAGTGTGTCACCATGTGTCCAACAGGATATTGCTCTGTCCACATATCTTCACTTGCAAACATTCACTGCAATGGGTCATGGGTCTGGCTTCTGTGACATCAACAATATTGGGTCCTCACCAGGCCTCCTTCTGGTTATCCTGTTGTTGTAAATATATTCTTTTTAAAGCAGTTTAAAGTAAAACAAGAGAGACTGGGTAATACTTAAAGCCCAGACCATTAGATAATTCTTTAATTTTTGTTTTGTACCATGAAGCATTTCTCTACATGAGGAATTTAGACACTCATTTATAATCATTTTCTCACAACATTTTTGAGGGTTTGTGCTCTGTTTTTGTTTTTCTAAATCTTATAGAATTCTCCTCATCAGTATCTCCTGGGGGTGGGGATGAAATTCCACAAATTTCAAACACATAACCTTGATAAAAGATGTAATTCCCAAAATTAACCTGTAAGACTCACATGCCCAGGAACCAGGTAACTTCTTGGTATGCTTGGAATTGTAGTTTGGGGAAATAACAAAGTCTCATGGGAAAGTACAAAGGCCCGCATGCTTGTCCTTATAAGCCTTTGCAACACATAGTTTAAGGCCACTGTAACTGGGAAATTCTCAAGAATGGTCCTGACCGAAGTCCATCTCTTGATCAGTATTTAATATTTAATAAATGCTTGCTTTAAATTTAGCCCAAAACAGAGGCATTGGTTTTTCTGGTGAACCGTAGATTAACATATGGAGGTACTGGCAAGAACACGCTGCCCCAAATTCACTCTTCACTCTGGAATATGAAAGGGGTAAGGTATTGCAAACTCCCAAGGTAAACAGCACACTCAGAAAAAAAGCTAAGTATTTTTTAGCTAACTTCCTCTTGGTTCCTTGTTTCTTGTTAAGAGGTACCTTATGTGATGAACTGGAAGAACCTAAGGAGATTTACATACCCTCGTTCAGGCAACTGGGAGATGTCCAGTGGGCCATCAGCTATCTGGGTAATTAACAGTTCATGCAGAGATATCAGTTATTTCCTTACCTGACTTGTAGCCCTGGAGATACCCCAGTGACACAGGGAGAGTGAAGCTTCCCAGTGGCCCAGCACCTTGGCACCACCAGCAGGGTTCTAACACCTAGGCTGCACAGCAAAGCCCAGGATTCCTCAGAGCTCCAGGCATTCCAGAGATCATGCAAGGTGGCCTCTGAAACAACCTCCTATCTTTTAAATTCTTCTGGTCAGACTGGTGAGACCTCTCTGTGATACCAGTTCAATTGTTACTGTTGTCTCTGTTATCATCTGTTTTGTGAGGTCCATATCTGATCCATCTTTGAGAGTTTTGATTTGGGGCAACTAAATTAGACAAATGAACAAGTTACTAGCATCTGGATTGCAAAATCTAGAAATCATCTGAGGTATTCCATGAATTTAGGAGTCAAGGTTGGAGCTTTGGATATGCCCAATATAGTTTGGGGAGCCAGGGAAGACTACAAACAGCCCCCCCCCCCTTGATGGATTCCTAGCATCTGGGTTATACAAGAAGAAATTGTTAAATGTTGTTGTGTTGTCTTGTCTTGTATATCTGATCTATCTTTGTGTGTTCTTACTTGGGGTTGTAAGACACAGCCATAAACAGCTCCAAGTGCCACCCCTCACAATCTGGATCTAGCTGTGAATTTTGTGATTCTGCTGCTGTCTATTTTGTATGTATGAATGCTCGTAGTCACTGAATACTTGTCTCTGACTGGTCTTGATTTCGTGAATAAATGCTGTTACTTTTTCCTGTCTCTGTTTTCTGCTGTCAGCTGCCTGGATTCAAAATTCACCTCTGGGTTTTCCAGTCACAGAATCTAATACAATAGAGATTCGATATTATCTGAAGTTGGGTTATAACTCACCATTTTTCAGACCCAGGCATGCTTTTAAAGTCTATTTCCAGGGTCAAAAATTAAAGGGATTATTGGTTTGTAAATTATTGGATATGACTAAAAAGCTGTAGTATCTATAAGAAAAGATTAACTTAAAACTCATGACTCTGGGTTAGTAATTAAAAATCTATACTTAAGGCTTCACTGCCTGCTGAGGCCTGCTTGGCCAGGTAAGGGACAGAATGACATGGTTCCCACCCCTGGAACAGAGCCAGCAGGGATTGTGCCTCCTTAAGTGTGGATGGCTGTTGTGGGCATAAGGCTTGTTTGTGTAATAATGTACATATTTTCACATAACGATTTTAAAGCTATTCTCTATGGCTTGAACTGCAGAACAGAAATGATCAACACTATCAGTTATACCAGTGCTTTTCACCAGTGGTGATTGCCCTTCCCTCTCAGGTGCCATCAGGACCCTGAGGACATTTTTCATTGTTATAACCAAGAGTGCTGGCCACTTATAGTAGGAAACAGCCATGGGTGGTGACTCAGCATCCACAGGTCAGCCACTTGGACAGAGAATGTCCCAATGAAATGTTTGTAGTGTGAAAGTCAAGAAACCCCACTACTGGTACCAACTTTTGCCTTAGTTAGGGTTTTACTGTTGTAAACAGATGCCATGACCAATGTAACTCTTATAAGGGCAACATTTAATTGGGGTTGGAGTTGGCTTATAGGTTCAGGAGTTCAGTCCATTATCATCAAGGTGGGAGCATGGCAATGTCCAGGTAGGCATGGTACAGGAGGAGTTGAGAGTTCTACGTCTTGTTCCAAAGGTAAACAGTAGAAGACTGGCTTCTAGGCAGCTAGGATCAGGGTCTTAAAGCACACACTCACAGTGATAAAGCCACACTTCCTAATAGTGCCACTCCCTGGGCCAAGCATATACAAACCATCACATGGAGTTTCCTCTGAACTCAACATTCCAGCATTTTGTTGATGATATAGGAAGATAATCTCTGACTGTTTTAATGCTGGAGGTGAGGCAACTGTTGTCTGGGCATAGGAAGGCTGAGTGTCTTAGCAGGCCCATGCTGAGACATCTCTCTGAAGTATCAGCCATATAACAGGCATAGTACAAAAGGAAGTTTATTTGGGACCTGGAAAGAGAGTCTGGAGAATTGAGGAGAGGCAGAGAAAAAAAGGGGACAGAAATGACAAAAAGACAGAGAGGAGAGAAAGAAGGGAAGGAGCCAGCCAGAAACACATAAGGAGAGAGAAAGATATATAAAGAGAAACCCAATCAGTTCTTATATGCCTGGCTCCTGGCTTGTACCTGGCCATTGCTAGGCAACTGTTGGGCAGAGCATAAAGGAAATGCTAACATGGAATGCTGGTCATAAACTGTGAAGGGGAGGAGATTCAGACAATGGCAGGGAACATTTGTATCTGTTTTGCTGACCCAACCTGAAGAGACAGGAAAGAATCATTGTCTGGACTGGTTCACATAGGCTTTCAGCAAGTCCATGGCTCACCTGGAATTCTGGTCCTGGTTCTGTAGGACCATCTGGGGCCAATATAATGCAATCTGTTTTGGAGCAGTTTGTAGGCCTCAGTTGATTCTTGGATGGTGTCTGTCAGCTGAATGGGAATCTACTGGGAAAGATATAGACTAGGGGCAGAAGGTAAAGTTAGGAGTTTGGGGGAAAAATTTTATCATGGATGTAGACTTGAAACTTCCTATGGTCCTGGTAGTTAGAGGTGTGAAAAGGAATCCAAGATCAGGAGAAGGAGAGAACCTATCCTCAGGGATAGGCAGTGGGTGTGAAAGCTTAAGCTGTTGGCTGACAGGAGTATTTATCAGGCAAGGGATACCAAACTCCATTCGACCTGGGGCAGGCAGATTCAAGTCATGGCTCCCTGAAGCTTACATATTTTTCTTAAGACTCGAAACAAATTAAAAGTTTTAGATATATCAGCATAACCACTGACTGTAATCTGCACTGAAATCCTCGTCGTAGTAAAAGCAGTTAACATGTGTTCATAAACAGCTGGGGTAGACTCATGCCTTTGAGCCACAGCAAGACTAAGGCCTGAAAAGTTTTCAACATGATAGAAGCGTGTCTGTGTATGTGTAGATTGAATAAAGGTGTTTTCGGCACCATTTTTAAGTCTATATTTAGAAATTAAGAATCAATTTTAAATAGAAAACAACCAAATTTTTGAGCCTGTGACCAATAATAGTAGCCAGAGCTTTACCAGGGCTAGATTAATAGTGTATCTGAACTCCATTGATTAATATGTCAAAACTTTAGACCTCTTGAAATCTTACCCATATGTACCATCTTTTTGTCCCATTTGTCACATACCTCAAATCACCTCGTAAGACCTTTACAACTTGCATAAACTTTTTCTTTTATCTATAATCATCCAATCATTTACCAAAGGCCTAAATGCTTGATTACTGATAGCAGTCATGGGAAAGCAAAGTCTTTAAAATGAAGGAACAATGAAACGGAAACTTTGTTAGTAATGACTGTATGAGTTATTTTTAGGCTTAACCTTGAAAACAGACCAAAGTTGTACCCAGAAATGAGTTACATTTGTACATAGCACAACTACAAGCTTAGTTTTAAGCATAAGAGGGTCTTGTTCCCCTTCAGGGGAAGGAGAGGCCCTTGGGCCTGAGGGTGTTATATCCCCCAGTATAGGAGAATGTCAAGGAGGGAAGACGAGAGTGGGTGGAGGGTGGGGTGGGGAGGTGGGTTGGAGAATATCCCCATAGAGGCAGGGGGAGGGCAGAGGGAATGGGGAGGTTCCAAAGGGGAGATCTGGAAAGGGGGAAACATTTGAAATGTAAATAAAATATGAAAATAAAAAAAAAAAGAATTTGAAAGGATAGAGAGATGGCTCAGCAGTTAAGAGCACTGGCTGCTCTTCCTGAGGTCCTATGTTCGATTCCCAGCGACCACATGGTGGCTCACAACCGTCTGTAATGGGATCTGATGCCCTCTTCTGGTGAGTCTGAAGACAGCCATAATGTATTCATGTACATAAAATAAATAATCTTTTACAAACAAAGATTTGATCATTTATTATCTGATCGTTAATTTGTATGTCTTATCTTTAACAGGTTGAAACAAGTCGAGAGCTTTTTTAAGATTTGGAGTTTGCAGTTTTATCCCTCTTACATTTGAGTCTTAAAACTTTGCACTGAAAAAAAAAAAAAGGAAAAAAATTGAACTGAAGACTTAATTAAGAGTCAAGTGGCCCACTTGACCCAGGAAAGAGGTTTTGGAGGAAACTTTTAAACAAGCATGCTTGTGTCTGGAGAGGGAAGACCATAACCCAGTCTAGGGACTTTTAAAAAATAAATAAGTAAAGTAGAACAGCCATGTGACCATTTTTAATATTATCCATATACCAAAAAAAAACCCAAAACATTTGGATCTCTATAAAAACCAAATTTAGCAATCAGAGGGAGGGACTGGAGAGAGCAAAAAGGGCTTGGAGAGAAGAAATTTTTGAGAGCGGAGAGCAGAGAAAGTTTAGCGATAAGAGATTTGGGGGTCATAGGCAGAAGTTATTACAATCTGTGAGGATTTGGAAACTGAGAGTGCCATCTATGGCCAGTAAGCCCAGCTTGTGATGGGACAAGAGAAGTTGCCTGATCCACTAGCATCACTTTTGTAGCAGTGGTCAGCTCCAAGAGCAGACAGTAACAGAGCAGGCAACTGTGAGGTGACACTTACTCAAGTACCAGAAGAGAGAGCAGCTGAAGAGACAGACTCTGAAACTTGGAGTTGAATATGCTGAGTGGAAGAAGCCAGCAGAAACAAATGATCTGTACCTTTAAAATATCAAATTAGCAGCTTGATTCAGTTAGAAGGGGCCAGGCCCCTTGGAAGATGGTCCATGTTTGCCCTTTGGTGGCTTATGTGTTCAAGTATATAAACTTTTATATCTTAATATTTATATTTTATTTTATGTATGTGTTTCCCTGCATGTACATAAGTGCACCACATGCATGCATTGACCATGGAGATCAAAGAGGGCACTTGAACATCTGAAGTTACAAACAGTTGTGAACTGCCATGTGAGTGAAAAACTGAAGCTGAGTCCTCTGGAATAGCAGCCAGTGCTTTTAACCAGTGAGCTGTCTCTCCACTCCCATTTTTTTCTGTATATCAACAAATGAATGATGGTTTTTTCTATTCCTTTTATAGGGATTTTATCTGTATTTTTCACTGTAATTTAGAAGTTAGAACCTCTCCACATAAAATTTCAGCCAATGTTCAGCTTTTACAGTTGTTCTGCTTGTATTAGAAAGAATGGAGTTATAGATATGGAGGCTGCAAATCCCATACCATGGTGCCTTCCTTCAACTAAGACAGAAAGTTGTCAGACAAAGGACTTACCAAAAGGACTAGTGAAGAGCCATCTACCTCCTGAATAATATATGTTAACATTAATTGCATTTAGCCAATGCTGTAAAGATGGCCACATGTCTTAATTGAATCTTCCAAAGCACTATGTAAAGAGTTCTCTCACTCTGCTTTAAGGTCATGCTCATTCAGTTATGGGGTTGGGATTCTTATTTATTAGGTTTGTTTCCTCTTTTTTTTGTTTGGTTGGTTTTTTTTTGTTGTTTTTTTTTTTTTTTAAGACAGGGTTTTATGTAGCTCAGGCTAGCCTCAACCTCACTACGGAGCCAAGGATAGCCTCAAATTCTTTATCCAAATGCCTCTGATTCTTGAGTGCTGGGATTATAGCAAACATCATCCTGTTCAGTTTAGAGGCTGAGACTGGACCAGCACTCACCTGCACCATTCACTGTAATGTAAAGTAATCTGGCACAGAACGAGTGAGTTTTATTTCCAATGAAGTCTCTTCAATGTCAAGGTGAACTTTGATTCACAGCTGCATGAATGGAAACTCGTCACTTTCATTACCAAAAGCAATAAAAAGTCTTGTACCACATATAAAATAATGAAACACATGATGAACTGTGTATGTGACAATACACTTCACATTGACAAGATTGACAAGATTGGGTCTTACAGTGAAACGGAGGTGTATAATAGAAGTTCTGAAGGCTTTCAGACTGTGTGGCAATAGTTTTTAAAAAATCAATATTAACCCGATTTATGCAGATTCTCTCCTGATTTCTAAAACAGGCTTAATAAAAGACATTGTTCCTTGGCACCAGGCTTCTTCATTTTATGTATTAATTGGTTGGTGAAGAGAATGACAAGGAAATACACCCAGCTTTCGCCTCTCTTGGCTGTCTAATAAAACCTATAAGCTTCAACTTTCATGAACTGAGTGATATCAGTTCAGCAGCTACAGTACAAAATTTGTGTAAAAAAAAAAAAAAAGATTTTATTTCAAGCAATAAATTTTTCCAGTAAAAATAATTTTATTTTCTTTTGGGATCCAACTTTTCTATCTTTCCTTGTATCCAGAAGGAAAGTCAAGGCCTGGTCAATAGCACCATTCATTTCTGTGTTCTCAGACCAGGTCCAAAGGTGAACATGACCCATGACCAACCAGGCAGAACCAGGGAGGGGCTGCTCCAAGGCAACCACAGAAGAGTGGGTTTCACCCACTCATATTTTTAATCTAAATGAAAGAGTGTACGTCTTTGAATTGGTCTTTTCTTAGGACGAATCTTGGGACTAAAGTCAATGTAGGAGAGGGCAGGCCTGAGGAAGGCAGAAGGCGGCGGCTAGATCCATAATTTATGTGCTGAGCTCCAGACATCCCAGAACTCAGGTACCATCGACTCTCTAATCTGTGGTGCTTATGTGTGCATGTGCACTTAAGTGTGCAGAAACACACACTTTTCTGTATATGCAAGCTCATTTTTTTCATGTTGTCTTTTATACAGTTCAAAAACTAAGTTGAAAGCGTGAGAAAATGGATGGCTGGTGGAAAAGATGTATCTTTCGCTTACTATCTAAGCTTCTTTGGTTGGCTCCTGGAAATTAAGCTAACAAAACTCAGATTTAGAAAAGAAAATCCACTCTTAGAGATGAGTAACTCAGAGGCTGGCTAGACTTGGCTTTGTAGACCACCTCAGCAAAGAACAATAATTTTGAATAGAACTAACAAGATAGATGACAGAGACTTGGACCTTGAAGTAGCAACAAGTTGCAGGAAGGCAAATACACAAGGAACTAATGGAAGAGCTGGTTAATAACATCTATTTAAAGGAGCTAGTTCTCAGGGATGTCTTGTCCCCAATGATAAACTTGTATCCTGTTCCTGGGCCTGCAGATTGCGATAGACTGCTGAGCAGGAGGAATTTATGCTCTTTTTTAAGTGTATAGGGAAAGGCAAACAGTTCATACTGTGTCTATAGCTTCTATAGTTCTCTAGATAGTGGTGTGTTTTAGAGCCACGTACTCTAACCTTCAGAGTAGAGGCAGTGTGTAGACTGAAGGAGTGGCGTCAACAATCAACATGAAACCTGAGAAAAGGAAGCTGCCTTTACTTCCTCTGCCTCTCTTCCATATGCTTATGCAAATAAGATGTGCTTATAAGTAACCACAAGGACAGCCTTGTAGGAAAAAGAAATTCCTCCTAAACAGACAGAGCAACACATGAATAATGGTTAGTGACACTGGAGTTGATTCCTAAGGTTGGCACTACTTTGCCCCCTGTCCGTGGAACCATGACAGGCTGCTCCTAGTTTCTGTGGGTGCCTGGCCTGCTGTGCAGAATTTGGCTGTTCTCCAGACCCTCATTTCTGAAGCATGGAGATACCATATATTCTAATGGATTATACAGCCTTGTGGCATTGTGGTGCTGTTTGTTACCATAGCTGCTCTCAGCAATCACAGGAGGCCTCCACTACTACAACCTGCAAGAGAAAGGAGTCCTAAGTGACACTCTAGCAATCAATGCAGAATTCATGGAATTGGTACAATTATACTAATTTTAAGTATCTGAAGATATGAGTTTAAAAATAAAACAAAAACAAAAACTAGTACCTAGGAGAAAAAACAGATAAAGTTAGGGACAGATGGAAGAATAAAAGCCATCATATTTACGAAATAGTTTGTATCAAACTATAGAGGAGCAATTCCTTATGTGATTTCAGCAGACTTTTTAGCAGGGGGCTCAAAATAGTATCTCTTTTTAAACCAATCCAGAGAAGAGTATGGATTAAAGATCTATCTGTTTCAAGGGGGTGGACATTTGAAATCCTTTCATCAAAGACTGTAAAATGGTCTTGCACAGAGCAAGATGTTGAATCACCATGGGTTCTATGTGACCTTTCCATATGATGTGAAACATGTGTTTCTTCCTTTCCAGTCCTTTGTCAAGTCAGCTATGGACCCCACAGCTCCTGTTCCTCCAACTCTATCAAGCAAGCTGAGAAGAAATCGTCCCATAGACCCAAATTTAAGATCTTCATTTTGTTTCCTCTAATCCATCTCTCATTGGATATTTCTTAATTTTGGGCTTATTTTCCAGGCCATCACTTCAATTTTCAAATGATTTACAGTCTTTGGAATTCTCATTTAGAGAGTGGTCAGGTCTATTAATCATCAATTCTGTGTCTTCACTTTATCTCTGCTTCCTATAGCCTTAAAATAGAGCTGGTGAACTTTATAATCATTATATTTATTCTTATCTCTGATGTTTGAAAAAGTCTGTCGAGGTGGGGCATGCACCTGTGCTCACCCATCAAGGTAGAGAAGAGCATTGGATATCCCTCTCTCTGCCTTCTTCCTTTGAGGCAAAATCCCTGACTGAGTCTAGAACTCAAGTTTTTAAGCTAGGCTGGCCATCAACCAGGCCCAGAATCCTCTCGGAAAGATGGCTTAGTGCTTACAAGCACTTTTCAGACCCTTGTTGGGCGGCTCATTACCAACTGTGACTCCAGCTCCAAGAGAGCTGATGCCTGGCCTCCAGTGGCCCCTGTACCACACACACACACACACACACACACACACACACACACACACATAGTTTAAAATAAAATATTTTTTTAAAAGGCCCAGGAATCCCCCTGACTCTACAATTCCACTTGGTGCTGAAGTTACAGGATGGTGAAGACTGTGCTCTGCTTTCACCCAGTTCCCCTCTTTATTTTTGCACAGCAAGAACCTTTAATCACTGGACATCTTTCCAGCCCTGCTTGAATTTTTATAGCATGTTATATAGATTTGTATCTTCTTTTGAAAAATGGATTTCTCTTCTGAATCAGTGTCACATACACAAAAAGATACATGACTATTACCCTTAAAACAGTAAAGATGTTTGGGAGTTGTAAAGCATTTTTCTAGTATCTATAAAGTCACAGATTAAGACTCTAGTACTATAAGCTGAAAATTAAAGAGTTAGCTAACTAAAAAGACTTTTGGACCTCACACTGATCCTACTGAGACCTAACACTTTAGGAAAAAAATCCAGAAACCTGCTAATCTGCCCAGCAAGATGTGATGCTAAGGAACTCAAGCAAAGAAACAAGAGGTATGTGTATTAGAAAATGTTTAAGAAACTAAATGAAACTAGAAAGACTTTTCTGTGGTTAAAAGCATTTTATGTTCTTGCAGACGACTTAGGTTCTGTTCCTAGCACTCACACAGTGCCTGTGATCCCAGTTTCATGGGATCCAATGCCCTCATCTGGTCTCCAAGAGCTCCTGCACAAACATGGTACACATAAACTCACGCAAGCAAACACATGTACACATAAAAAATAACATAAATAAACCTTTCTTTAAAAAAGCAAATAAAATAATTTTCTTGTAGTAGGAGTAGAGGAGTCAAGTGGTAACTACATATTAGTCAAAGTAAAAGTTATATTGTGGTAAAGACTAACCTCCATAGCCCAGAGGGGGAGAAACTTCATTTCTTGTTCCATCTATATGTCTGGCATGTATTATGTATTTATGATATTTCCTTTTAATATTTATCATATATATATTCGATAGTTCCTGAGGTTTCAGGCCTTGGTCAACTGACTCCATTGTTTTAGGGCCTATGATGTATGATGAGGCATAGCGTCATAACACAGAACATGTGGCAGACCAAAGCTGCTCATGTCAGGAAGCAGAGGAGAGGCACATTCCTGATGAGGCACCTCAGTGGTAAACCTCTAGTGATCTACCTTCCTTCCACTAGGCCCCACCACCTGGAAACTCCTCCCAGTAGGACCACAGGTTGGGGACCAATCCTATAACATTTGAGCCTTTGTGGGATACTCCAGAGCTCCACTCTAATACACTGGTGGTGGGTGTGGGAGAAAGAGTAAGACACTTACTACCCCACTAGATTCTGGTTGATGAGCACTTCACCATCTGTAGTTCTTCAGGGTGAAGTAGAGTCAGCAAAAGAGCAATGGAGAATTTCCACTAGTAGAAGAATGTTTTGGGTGGAAGATGATATATTTTACTGACACACACAGCTCTTTGACCAATCCTTGTCTTGAGATTCCATGAGAGTGTGAAATAGAGTAGAAAGTGTATCTCTCTCATAAGCCCAAGAGATGAAAAAACTCACTATGAATAACTGACAAGTGTCTATTTCCACCATAGGAGAACATTGCTGTGTTTCAAATACCAAGCTTAAGGGACAGAAAAGTTAGTTCTTTTCACAGCCCACACTAAGGCTCACCCCCTGTGCTCCCCTCTTCACCCTGTCCACCAATTTTAAGTGGATGATCTTAAATATTTCCTTCTTTTAACAGTTTTGTGTAAGTTCTAGTGATCACGAAGGACAGACAATATTGGAATCTAAATGTCATCATTTTATTTGTGAAGCAGGTTACTTAATAAATAGTGAAAAGAGATCAATTTGCAGCTTAATTCATCATTAGTAGAATGTATTACGTACCTGTGTGCTGTCCACATCAGTGTACTATCTAAGGATTTCAGTCAACTGTCACTTGAGCATCTACTATGCTTCTCCAGTGGATGCTAGGACATCCACTAGCATGGATCCACTAGCATGGATCATCTTTCTGATGGCATCAACAACAGTCTTTCAGCTAGGCTCACCTAATTCTCCCCTCCTCTTAGTATGTATTCTTCTTGCCGTTTTGGTGCACACCTCCTTGGATACCTGATCCTAGGTATCTATAGCCATATCTCCAATTGGACATAGATGGACTCACTGCCTAGTGCTTCCAAAGCATCAGCCAGCATTGTGGTATCTGCAACTTGGAGACAGGTTTGAGGACATAATCAGAAATAGATCTGCACAGAAAAAGAAAGAAAGAAAATATGAAGGAGACGTGGGTGTGTTTGTGACACTGTTTCTTTGGAGGACTTCTGGGATGTATGGCAGGGCACAGCTTTGATGATAAAACATAATGAAAGTAGGTAAATTCTATTTTCATTTGGCATAAGATCCAGAGATAGTTACTGTAGGTTCAAATGGTAGCAGACCAGTCTTTGCTTCCTCAGATCTATGTATTTTGGGGAAAGATGAAAAATGTTACTCTTTTTTCCAATGATTACTGCAAGTACCAGATTTCTTAATATATCCAGTTATAGCTACAGTTCCTCTCCTGTGATCACAGATACATTCCTCTTTGTCAGAAGGAGTTTACTATTCAATCTGAACTTGTTTCTCAGCCTTCAGGACTCCATGCTTTCAATTATTTTCTCTAATGGCTTTTGATGGAAAAAATGACATCAGCATTACTCTGGCAGCATCAGTAGCACAAAAATCACCAGCATAATTTTATACCAAGCAAACAATTCTACCTACAAATTCTATTACTGCTCTCCTGAAAGCTACCTCTAGGTGCAAAGTTTTAGGTTTTTCCCATTATGTTTCTTACCTCTCATTATCAACACAAGTTTCAGTCATCTGAGTTCTAGTGCATTTCAGGCCAAATTCAAGCCTGATTATTGTACTGTCCTTGAGCCTATGGCAAAGAAGACTGCTTCAGCTGTAGCAGGGTCAATATCTTTCCCATGTGTCCCCTTCCAATTAAGTTCAGATGTGCACACCCTCCTGTCTGTCCACATGACTCTGTAGTGAGGCCCTGATAAATTTAGACTAAGAAGCATGAAACACATTCTGTGAGTCCTATTACCTTGGAAATCATGTGTCTTCTTTCCTTTCTAATATGCTTGGTGCCTATGTTTCATTATTAGAGACTAGTACTTAAGTGAAAATGGAGAAAAATAAACTAAAGCATTTGTATTGATTTCTTTTGATCTGGGTTCTCAATCAAAGTGTAGGTCCAACACTTGCCTTTTTCAATATGTCTTTTAGCTGTTTGTCTCCTCTATTCCTGGTCCATGAATCCAGGTTCCTCACTCCCCACTACCATTAAAAGGCTATTTCCTACTCTGTGTATTTCTATAAACTGAAAAGTCAGCAAAGGCTTTTCCCATATTTTCACTTACTTTTCAATTAAATTTAGACATGAAATAAACCTTATTATGACTTTGACCTGAACATACCACAGGACCTGAAAAATAAATTTTTAAAGTTCTGTTTGCTCTGATGTCTATATTGGTTCCAACTGAAACACCTAATTTTAATTTTTTCAAAGGAAAACAACATATTTTCACCAATTTTTATTCTTACAGCCTCCAGAAGTTTTAAATCGATTTTTAAGGGAGAGAAACCACCAAATACATCAACAACAAACAAGTGCCTTGTTGAATCACAAATACCTTCCTTGTACTTGCTCCTTGACTGTGGGGAAAGGGAACTTTGAAGAAAATTGGAGGACATTAGAGCTGAACAAGACCCCAGAACCACTCAGAGCAGCTTCAGCAAACAGGAACAAGCTGGGGTTCTTAAGGAATGTGGATCTCCAACTACAGGGAAAATGCCAAGGAAGCAGATGGTGAAACTCAGTACCCACTTGAACCAGTCACATTTGCCCATAGTTCATTTCACAATCTCCATCAGTAATGGTGACTGGGGCAGGGGAGGGGTGCACTAGAATCAACTTCGTTTTAAAGGCAAAAAGTCTAATGCATAATAGGGTGTTGAAATAACTTCCAGTCACTCCGTGGCAGGACCTGATCTGATTCTGGATCTGTTGACTTGCCTCTAGTCTGTTGGCTTTCTGGTTCTCAAACCAGCAAGAATAATTCCCTCTTCTTCTTCCTTCTTTTGAAATTAGCTGAAAGAATGTAATTTTTATCTTTATTTCTTTTCATGGGCTGTCAAGATGTCTCAGCAAGCGAAGGGTTTGCCACACAAATCTAGTGATCTGAATTTTGTTTGCAGAACTCACAGTGGATGAAGAGGACTGACTCCTCAAAGTTGTCTTCTGGCCTCTACACAAAGCCATGTCCCTTGTGCATGCATTCATGTGCACGCACACATATATGGACACACACACAGGTGCAGGTGCACAAGCATGCGCATACATACACAAGCATATACCAATACTAATTAACTAATTAAAGGCTACATTTTAAACATTATTTCAGACTAGTACTGTGATGATTCTTACGTTTTGAACTCACAGTCTCACAGTCATGTAGTAGTCTTCTTGATACTAGAGATCACAGCATGCTTAATTCAGAAGCCACTCAGTCTGAGACTCTGTATGTCTTGATATATCAAGATATTTTTAAGATTTGTAAAAAAAGAAATATACACAAAACAATGTGACTCTCCTAATTTTCTTGGTTTAAAAATACAATCATTGTGGTCTGTCCAGAGCTGATAAAAGAAGAAAAAACTTAAGACTAAGTAATTTATTTATCAAAGAATTCATTTCATACAGGTCTAGAGGCTGGATAGTCCAAGATCAAAGCTCATGCAGCTTCAGTTTCTGGCTAGATTTGCTCTCTCTGCCTCCAATATGGCGCCCAGTGCTGTGTCCTCACAAGGAGAAGGGTAGAAATGGAAATGAGCATGGCAGTTCCCCCCTTTCCTTGACAAAGGCACTGATCCTGTCCATAAGGCCAGAGCTCTCATGGTCAGATCCTCTCCTAAACGATCTCCTTCTTGATATTGTTGCACGTGATGATGTAAGGTTCAACACGATTCATTCAAACTATAGCAATAACTGCTTTTCATTAAAAATATCCTTTCCATGTTCAGAAGTAACAAATCATTTACTTTTTGTTATTTTATGCGTATGTTGCTCCTGCATGTATGTCTGTGTACCACATGCCCGGGAGGTCAGAAGCCAGGAGTTAGTGTCAGACCTCCTGGAACTGGAGTTATGATTGGTACTGGGAACGGAACTTGAGTCCTCTGGAAGTGCTGTCAGTACTCTTAACTGATGGTTCCCCCAGCACCATGAGTATCCTTTTAAATGATTTAATAAATAAGTGTTTTAATTTCTCACATAGCAAAAATGAATAGATCCAAAAGCTATAATCTATAGTTCTTTGGAATCCTTTTTAAATTTCTTTTACTAAAAAATGGGTTTTTCCATACAATTCATTCTAATTGCAGTTTCTCCTCCCCCAAATACCCCCAGGTCTTCTCCACCTCCTTTCCCACCCAAATCCACACACCCTTTCTTCCTCTCCTTCATTTTTAGTGCAAATGGATTCTGTGACTATAAGTTTGACCATTGCTTCTTTAGAGTATCTACTATTAACTGCAGCAGAGCTGCAGTGTGGTGTTTCTCTCCCTCCAACATCAGCTAGCACCAATAGGACACACAGAATTCAATAATCTTAGTACCAAAGAATATTTAAAAAACAATAAACTTGAAAAAAATCTAGGATTTAACTACAGTGGTTATTTTCCCATACATACACAGAATGGTTGGTGGTGATTGGAGGGGAAACCCACTTTAAAGGAAGTCTTGGAACATCTAGCCATATAGCTTATAGACTGGTAATAGCCTCAAAACCAAGAAAAAACTATAGAGCAGGGTGGGTAATGACAGGAAAATTCATTGGTGGTTAAGAGTACTAGTTGCTATTCCAAAGGACCTACGTTCAATTCCCAGGCCCTACATAGTGGCTCACATCCATCTGTAACTCCAGTCCCAGGGGATCCAATGCCATCTTCTGGCTTCCACGAGCATCAGGCATGTAGGTAGTACACAAACATATGTGCAGGAAAAACACCCATACACATAGAATATCTATTTTAATTCCTGGTTTTCTTCTTGGAGACTGAGATTTTTGTCACCATTGGTGACTGTAGGGAAATTACAGAGCTGTGTGACAGTTGTTCAGAAAATTAAGCATCTTAAAACTGACAAATCAACAGTCCAATTGTTCCCCTCACACATTGTTCCAGTATATATTTTAAATTCTCCTCTTTGACTGGAATACCCAGGTCATCTTCCTGACTGCTGCTTTCTGTAGGATAGATCTGAGTACAGATCAAAAGCCCTCTCCATTCTCTTAAGTGATTGGCCCTGCTTTTTCCAGAGTTGGGTGCACTGATACAGGCCAGGCAGTCATGAAGTTCACCCAGAGGCACTTGCAACTTGGAAAGAAGCAGGATTAGCCAGTTCTTTGGAAAGTGCCTTTAGCTCCTCCACACAGTCTCACTACTCATTTACACAGTAGTAAATTCTCATTACTACTTCTGGGATTAGGTACCAAATCTGTGGTCACTCTTACTTTCCTAGCCTCCTTCATAGTGCACCAAGCTCATCAAAATAACAGGAAGGTACCTGGAGAAGGTAAATAATAACTGCAGCCATATTGTTTAGGATGTGCCAGGCCATGTTACACTGTTACACATATGTGGTCTTATTACCCACAGGGGTCCTAAAAGGTTACCATGTCTACTGTTCCCCCTCCCCAACAGACCAGCAGCAGCTTAGGCAGAGCAGCAGCTCAAGCTAGTGATAGAGCCAGGGGATTCTCTGCAGTCCAGAGACAAAGTTAATGCTCACAACAGTTAGTGCTTCTAATGCATGCCATCTGTAGGGAACCATTGTAAGGGGGACAATCAGATGGCATCAGGCATGAAATGCAGCCCTAATGAGTGATGGTCCCTATTCCTGGAAACTTTGCAAAAGTCACCACTGATAAGACTGATTACATTTTCTCCTGAGTGGATTTTTGTGTTTCTGCCCATCTCTCACTGGTACTGCTATATATTTCTTGATTAGAACAGCACCAGACACTGTAATATCACTTTAAGTTCCACTCGGTGCTCCCTCCTTGGCCTTAATTCAATGGAAGAATGATTTACTTCCACATGCAGCGTGTGCTCCTGTATATCAATGCCACCCTTACCCGCTCCCAGAAAGATTTAGTAGACACCATATATTAGAATAGCAATTATTACATAATGTCAGAACATTAAGCATTTTACATTTCCCAAATGATACATGAATAATTTGAGACCTCTGTGTACACAGCCCTAATAAATCAAACATTTAATTTTCAAACACTTTTGAAAGCCATAAATGCATCTTTTGACTTTAAAATGGTCCACAGACTTTTTCCTTGGAGCCTGATTTATCTCTCCATAGATACATGATTGATTCCTGGTCTACAAACACGTGTGCAAATACCTTAAATTTTTAATAATTTAGATTTATTTTAAGTCATTCTCTAATATCAGAAAACACCAACTATTATTGAAGCACTCAAATATTTATGATCACAACAAAAGGAATAAGCTTTCCAGGCAAAGGAATTGGGACAATTGTGTAGTTAACTGGAAAAATTTGATAATGACAATGGGCAATGAATTTCATTTCACTGACACAGAGTGTGTGAAAAACAAACAAAATACAGTTCTTCAGATTGCCAACGTTACAGAATGCGTGAATGAGGTTCATCGTTTGATATTGTCCTGGTTTGCTTCTCTATTGCTGTGATAAAACACTAACCAAAAGCAACTTGGAGAAGAAAGGGTTTGTCTTTCAGGTTCCATCATCCAGGGAAGTCAGGGCAGCCACTCAAAGCAGGAACTGAAGCAGAGATCATAGCAAAATGCTACTTACTGGCTTTCTTCTTCTACCATGTTCATTTTTCTTACATAGCCCAGACTCTCTGCCTAGGGATGGCACTGCCCTCAGTGTGCTAGGTCCTCTATTGTGATTAATAATTAAGAAAACAACTCACAGACATGGCCACAGGTCACTTTGATGGAGGCAACTCCTCACCTGGGGTTCCCTTTCCTCAGCTCTCAATGGGACAACCAAGATTAGCCATCCCAGAAACTAAGGAAAGCTATATAGACTGAAGGGTTTTGTTTTACTCTCTTTCTTATACTTCATAGAAAGATATCCATCAGTGAGCTTGATCTGAGCATGGACACCACTGTGGTGGGCTTTAAACATCTCCAAATGACCAGATAGAAATCATACTAATAAAGTAACAAGAAAGTTTTCTTCCAATGGCTTCTATCTTGTGACCAAATGTCATAAATTAATCAACACATTTTTTTTTCACTGTTTAGAAACAGAAAATTTTTTCTGGTCTTTTTTTAAATCTATTTATTTTTCATACTTTATTTACATTTCAAATGTTTCCCCTTTTCCAGATCTCCCCTTTGGAACCTCCCCATTTCCTCCCTCTCCCCCTGCCACTATGGGGGTATTCTCCTACGCACCTACCCACCCACCCATTCTCGTCTTCCCTTCTTGGCATTCTCCTATACGGAGGGACCTAACACCCTCAGGACCAAGGGCCTCTCCTCCCCCTGATGGCTAACAAGACCCTCCTCTGCTGCATATGTGGCCAGCACCATAGGTCCCTCCACGTGAATTCTTTGGTTGGTGGATCAGTCTCCAGGAGTATCAGGGGGTCAGGCCAGTTACCACTGTTGCTACCTCCCTGGGGATGCAAACTTCCTCAGCTCCTTCAGTCCCTTCTCCAAGTCCTCCATCTGGGACCTCACACTCAGCCCTACTGTTGCTGTGAAGTGACTCTTGGGTATTTCGAACTTTTGCGCTAATAACCACTTAACAGTAAGTACGTACCATGTTAATTCTTTTGTGACTGTGTTACCTCGATCAGGATGATATTTTCAAGTTCCATCCATTTGTCTGCAAATTTCATGAAGTCATTGTTGTTAATAGCTCAGTGGTATTCCATTGTGTAAATGTATTACATTTTCTGTATCCATTCCTCTGTGGAGGGACATCTGGGTTGTTTCTAGTTTCTGGCTATTATAAATAGAGATCTGTTACAGCTGATAAACACTTTCAGCAAAGTAGCCAGATACAAAATTAACTCAAGCAAATCAGTAGCCTTCCTATAATCGAAGGATAAACAGGCTGAGAAAGAAGTTAGGGAAATGACACCCTTCACAATTGTCACAAACAATATAAAATATCTTGGTGTGACTCTAACCAAACAAGTGAAAGATCTGTATGACAAGAACTTCAAGTCTCTGAAGAAAGAAATTGAAGAAGACCTCAGAAGATGAAAAGATCTCCCATGCTCATGGATTGGCAGGATTAATAGAGTTAAAATGGCCTTCCTGCCAAAAGCAATCTACAGATTCCATGCAATCCCCATCAAAATCCCAACTCAATTCTCCATAGACTTAGAAAGAGCAATTCTCAAATTCATGTGGAATAACAAAAAACCCCGATAGCAAAAACTATTCTCAACAATAACAGGACTTCTGGAGGAATCAGCCTCCCTGACTTCAAGCTATACTACAGAGCAGTAGTGATAAAAACTGCATGGTATTGGTACAGTGACAGACAGGTAGATCAATGGAATAGAATTGAAGACCCAGAAATGAACCCACACACTTATGGTCACTTGAACTTTGACAAAGGAGCTAAAACGATCCAGTGGAAGAAAGAGAGCATCTTCCACAAATAGTGCTGGTTCAACTGGTGGTCTACATGTAGAAGATTGTGAATTGATCCATTCCTATCTCCCTGTACAAAGCTCAAGTCCAAGTGGATCAAAGATTCCACATAAAACCAGATACACTGAATCTAATAGAAGAAAAAGTGGGGAAAAGTCTCGAACACATGGGCACAGGGGAAAAGTTCCTGAACAGAACACCAATGGCTTGTGCTCTAAGATCAAGAATTGACAGATGGGACCTCATAAAATTACAAAGCTTCTGTAAGGCAAAGGACACTGTAAATAGAACAAAACAGCAACCTACAGATTGGGGAAAGATCTTTACCAATCCTACATCCAATAGAGGGCTAATATCCAATGTATACAAAGAACTCAAGAAGCTAGATTCCAGAGATCCAAATAACCCTATCAAAAAATGGGGAAGAGAGTTAAACAGAATTCTCAACTGAGGAAACTCGAATGGCAGAGAAGCACCTAAAGAAATGTTCAACATCCTTAGTCATCAGGGAGATGCAAATCAAAACAACCCTGAGATTTCATCTCATACCAGTCAGAATGGCTAAGATCAAAAACTCAGGTGACAGCAGATGTTGGCGAAGATGTGGAGAAAGAGGAACCCTCCTCCATTGCTGGTGGGAATGCAAGTTGATACAACCTCTCTGGAAATCGGTTTGGCGGACCCTCAGAAAAATAAACATAATACTACCTGAGGACCCAGCTATTCCACTCCTGGGCATATACCCAGAAGATGCTCCAATATGGAATAATCAACACATTTTTGACCAAAGAAAGTGAAAGACATCATAGAAATTCCCATGTTCCAAATAGTGACATTTGGATATGGGAATTATTTTATGCAAAGTTCCTCCCAGGTGGGTAAATCACAGTCAAGAACCAGGTAGAGCTTACCAGTGTAGACAAAACAGCACTTTCATTTTTAATTTTATTTTTTGAGATAAGTTCTTTTGCTGAGGTCCAGTAGCCTTGAACCTGTGGCCTTAAGCTTGAGCTGAGTATGTGTCAGTGAGTATGCCAGTGCTGGGATAAACTGGGAGGGCCAGGCTTTTGTTTTACCTTGCTCTTGTTAAATGTCACATAGTAACTGATTCTTTCAGAAACAGTCAAAGGTAACATTTAGAAAAGACTTTAAATACAATAGTTATAATACCATCTGTAAAGTTTTATGTTCAAACAAAAATCACATCACAAATATCAAAACATCTCACATCTATCTCAATAGTGCAAATTTAAATGATATAAGTGAAATACGATCAGATAATAAGTATCCCCCCAAAAGGAAGATTTCAGAACTAGTCTGAAAAAGAAAGTGCTGACTTCCAGGAGCTCTAGTTATCTCTCAGTCAGACTTGCTTAAACTTGAAGGAAAATTTACATAAAAGTCTCTAAGCTTTCAAAAAATGTTTAAAATATTATGCCCAGCACAGAATATTACTTTCTAAGCTAGCAAATGGAGTTACCTGGAGTAAGCAGTGACCACATAAGAAGGCACCTCTATGGCTGTGAGCCTTCACATCCCTTGTGATGTGATGGGACTATTCAGGTCGGCCCACAGGTGCTAACTCTTACTACTGAATTTACTAAAAAACTCATTTATGGCACCCCAATTATGAAACTGGAGCACTGAATTAGTGCAAGACACCGTGCAGAATGTCACCCCCCAAAAAAAGTAAGGAAGCAAAAGATGCATTCTCTTGTCTCAAGGATCTTAAAATATAAACTGGAGAAGCAAGAACAAAAAGTCAAAATTGGAACACACTGTAAATAGCAGCTGAGGTCAGCCACTGAATGTGACTCAAAGCTGTACAGAGTATCAAATCAGTGGGATGGATGATGGAGCAGTCAGGAACACAGAGACCACAGGAAGCATTTAACAGTGGATGTAATATGAGAACTTAGCACTGGAGAGGGATGAGAGCACACAGAGGGATGCTGATATAACACCGAGATAATAGCAGCAAGAAACAGCTATGAAAATAACCTATGTGTCTAATGTACACCTTAGGAAATAACTATAACTCAGCAGAAGAGCATGAGGGGAGATGGCTGTGATTTTGCAAGGAATGGAAAGGACAGGAAGAAGAAGGGACAAGCAAAGCCTATTTGAGTAATAAAAATGAACCATTTGGCCAACGCTAATATAATATCAATAGGTATTCATGCTTTTCCTAACATTTGAGCTATGAATTTATCCTTGGACACCAACAAACCTACAAAAACCTAGTCAGTGTTTATTATGAGATTGCTGGACTCAGTTAAATATTAGTGATAAGGGGCCAACAAGATAGCTAAATGGATAAAGGCATTTGCTGTCAAGGCTGGCAACCTTGATTCAATCCCACTTGGTAGAAAGAAAAATATGCATAAACAAGTTGTCCTATGACTTCCACACGTATGTTGATGCATGTGCACACGTACACAAACACATGCACAATAAATGTAAAAAATAGAAAGAAGAAAGTATAAGATGTTTATAATCTCAATGACAGAAAGATATGCTCAGATGAGCATAAATACACTACTTGGAACAGTACAGACTCAAAATGTGACATTTTCCAATGATGGCTATGACAATATTTACCACCTACAGGTTTTTATCCAGTATGACACATCGTCATCAAAAGATGGAAATTTACTTGGGCCTGGTGACTGCTTTGACCCACAGAACTTTTCACAAGTCCCATTGGCAGCCCTTAGCTGGGCTGTGAACTTCTGCTTCTTGAATTTTGGAAGCCAGTTACCATGTAAGAGCAGTGGCCCTCTGTGAAGCCCAAGTTGAGCTGGGAAGAACCTGAAGGATGAGGCAGCTAGGACAAACAAAAAACAAAAATACAGAAGAAGAAGCAAGGAACCAATCAGGCGTGTGTATGTGGGAATCAGGTGTGTGTATGTGTGAATCAGGTGTGTGTATGTGGAATCAGGTGTGTGTATGTGGGAATCAGGTGTGTGTATGTGGAATCAGGTGTGTGTATGTGGAATCAGGCGTGTGTATGTGGGAATCAGGCGTGTGTATGTGGGAATCAGGCGTGTGTATGTGGGAATCAGGTGTGTGTATGTGGGAATCAGGTGTGT
Source organism: Rhynchomys soricoides (assembly GCA_019843965.1). Lineage (NCBI taxonomy): Eukaryota > Metazoa > Chordata > Mammalia > Rodentia > Muridae > Rhynchomys > Rhynchomys soricoides. Next base: position 21,460,384 of record JADRCH010000009.1, read on the forward strand.
GTATGTGGGAATCAGGTGTGTGCATGTGGGAATCAGGTGTGTGTATGTGGGAATCAGGTGTGTGTATGTGGGAATCAGGTGTGTGTATGTGGGAATCAGGCGTGTGTATGTGGGAATCAGGCGTGTGTATGTGGGAATCAGGTGTGTGTATGTGGGAATCAGGTGTGTGTATGTGGGAATCAGGTGTGTGTATGTGGGAATCAGGTGTGTGTATGTGGGAATCAGGTGTGTGTATGTGGAATCAGGTGTGTGTATGTGGAATCAGGTGTGTGTATGTGGGAATCAGGCATGTGTATGTGGGAACCAGGCATGTGTATGTGGGAATCAGGTGTGTGTATGTGGGAATCAGGTGTGTGTATGTGGGAACCAGGTGTGTGTATGTGGGAATCAGGAATTTTCTATGCTAGCCCCAAGTTATGCCTTATTGTTTAGAGCTAAGTCCAATTTGAAATTGCTCTGACCCACCAAATTACAAATGAAATAAAATGCACATTTTAAGACCCTAAATGCTGAGGTTATTTGTTTCACAGAAATAAGAAGGTGGGTAATGACTGCATGCTCAGTGATGGAGATGGTGATTACATGGCCATTGCCAGATATAAGCATCTTTATTTGAAACAGGAAAAATATTAAATTATCCCTTTTCAACAGAAGTCTTTGTCTAAAATAGCACATGCGGGGCTGTAATAACTAACCAAGATGTACTGTTTGACAAAGATGTATTCTGTTGAAGGCTGAAATAACATGACCTCGGGTTCAAAATGATGGGAGAAGGCTTCTGTCTGATGGAAAAGACACTCACAGGGGAATTATGTGGTTTTCTTTCTAGCTTTTTGATCAGCATGCATTGGAAACAGAGTTGAAGCAGAGGAGAATGTAGCAGAGATCTACTGATCATGGCCTCACAGAGACCATGCTTCAGCTTTTCTCAGTTTAAACAAAGTGAGCAGGGCATTTGTATCATTTGCAGATATCACAGAGAGAAATTATGCCTGAGGTATCCCCTTGGAAGGGCTTTGACAGCAAGCTGGCCTACAATCCTGGAACAGACAACAAGCCCCCGAGGAGGTGGATGCCAAGAAAAGGTTCTGTACAAACTGGAGAAAATCTCTTCAGTCCTCAGAGGATCACAGCTGACGGGAACAGTAGTCTGTTGCCTCATTATCTGTGTGTTCCTAAGCCTGATGTACATCGTATCTCTTTAGGAAGTACTTTGTGTGATACTTAAATCCACCATTTTAAAACCAAGTCTATTCAATCTGAATCCAGGTCTGCTACATGCTAACTTGAGACCCTGAGCATACTGCCTGTTAGAGCCCAGAAGAGCCCAGATAGCCAACATGGCAGCCATAACCTATGTGGCTGTTGAGTACTCTGGGTGCAGCCATTCTGAATGCAGAGGCCCTGTATGTGCAAAATACACACGCAATATCTAAGGGTGAGTATTTAAAAACTTTGTTAATATTTATGCACTGATTACCTGTGACATTTCATATACTTTAAGTAAAATATTCAGTAAGTAATTTTTGCCTTCCTTTTAACTTTTTTAAAATATGGATATCTATGCTGCAAAAACGGCTCAGTGGTTGTTCATGTCACATGTTGCTATTACAGAAGAACTGGATTTAGTTCCAATAATGATATGGCAGCTCACAACTGTCTGCCAGGGGTTTTATCCCCCTTCACTAGAGTCTTCAGGCACCAGACACACATGTGATACACATAATAAAATAAATAAATAGCTAAACAAATAAGAATGCCATAAATTTCAGGCACATATATGGTACACTTAACTTAATAAAACAAATAAATAAATATGAATATAATAAATTTTAACCCATATTTGTATGTCATATTTCTGCCTCAAGAGGATCATAATAAATCCAGCTTGGGATAAAGTTATCCATTGGAAGTAACATTGCTTGGCTTACAGGAAACACATCTTCCTTTCATTCCTCCCACCCATTTATTCAGTAAACATTAATTATGCTTAGCGTTCTTCCAGGTGTTTAGATAACAGCATTGAGAACAGACAAGAAACAAAACAAGATAGTCTCTCCCTTTCAATGGTAATAAGAATTATTTGTTTACACTCGGTCATTATTCATGTAAGTCAGTGTGCCTGCTCAATAATTCTGATAGATTCTACTGTCTTCTGTTCTTGGGTAACATTTTATGGAAATGTCTGCTGCTGTCCCTTGCTGTTAAACCTGCCTGTGGAGAGGCTGGCTGTTAGAGATCACAGGAAGGTCACAGGAAGGTATATCTTCCTGAGAATAGCAGGAGGCACAACTGCAGTAAAGATGGCAATCGCTGACCATGTAAACTCACAAAGCAAACTGCAGGAAGAGCTCAGAAAGGATAGGTCAAAGGCTGCAGATTGGTGGGGAAAGTAATTAAGACAGAAGTGGGATGCAGAGTTGTGGCCTGCAAGATGCCCAGGGGGTGAAAGAGCACAAAAGGGAGCAGTATTCAGCCCCTATGATTTATAGCAGAACAGCATGCAGGAGGGACTCAGTCTTCCATGTTAATGTATTTTGCTCACATGCATGTGTATCTAGGGAATCCATCTTCCCTTTTTCATGCTATCTGGTAATTAGGAAGACAGTTCCTAGAATGACAGAGAAGCAAATACCCAACCAAGCCTTACACAGACAGTTCATACCAGTCACCTTGTGATGAACTCAAGCCTCTAATTTGCTCCCTCGAGTCTCCACCTGTCTCACTCACCCCAGTCCTTTCTGACACCTATCACATTGTTGTAGCCAATGGCACAGACTCCTGGTCTTATTCCTTCCCCTCCCCAGTTAACCTCCAGCTCACTTCCTATTACTCTCAGAATAAAAACCAAGGTTCTCTGTGAGATGTAAAGGTCTTGTGCCCACCTCATTCACCCCACAGTGTACATCAGGGGATTACTCCCTCATATATTCTATCCCAATACAATTGATAAGTACTGGGAAGATTATTTGAGCGATTTCTCTTCTCTTTGTATGTGGTGACCACAGAAAATAGTAACTTTGTATTCTCTGCTCACCATGAGGTCACATCATTTGGCACAGGATCTGACACATGATAGGTATTTGTTAAGTATTTTTCATCATTTATCCACAAATGCTTTGTGTGAAATTTCATAAATATATGCAATGTAAATATTGTTTCCAGTAGGGCATGGTTCATGGTAAGTACTATATAAGTGACTTTGTTTAATTACATGAGTTGGCTTTGGATTTTACTCCACCTAATGAGTTTTCAATGTTCCCCTTGTCCTGTACAAATTCTGAGGTTTACACACTTGATCCCTGTATTTGTCAGGGTTCTCTAGAGGAAAATAATTTATTGAATGAATATACAAATATATGTATTAGAATATATATTTGGAATAGATTTGTTAGAGTGGCTTACAGGATGTGGTCCAGCTAGTCCAACAATGGCTGTCTACAATGTCAACAATGGAATGTCCAAGAATCCAGAAGTCATTTATTTCACAAAGCACATGTCTCAGCTAGTCTTCAATATGTGCTGGAATCCTGAAGATGTAGGTTCTAAAGCCATCAAAGTAATAGACTTGCTAGTGAGAGAAAAGAAAGCAAATGAGACAAAGAAAAGAAGCTTCCTTCTTCAGTGTCTTTTATAAAGGCTGCCAGCAGAAGGTATGGTCCAGATTAAAGCTATGTCTTCCCACCTTAAAAGAGCTGGATTAAAGATATATATCTTCCAACATCAAATATGCATCCAGATTAGAAATAGTTTTTTCCACTTCAAAAGACTTAACTAAGGAAAAAGCCCTCACAGGTGTGCCTAGTCATGTGGGTTTCAGTTAATTACAGATGTAGTCAAGTTGGCAATCAAGAATAGCCATCACAAGACCACCCTTTATCAACATGACACACAATCATATTTCCTTCTGCCATAGGCATTTCTTAGATCAAGAACCATTTACCATGTACTAGGAAATGTGTTAATATGCTCAAGTAAGGATACCACATCTGATGTAGCAGCTGCAATTGGAGTCACTGCCATTCTCCACAATCCATCTGTCTTCTTCACTGGCCAGATAGGAGAGTTAAAGGTGTATGTGGTGGGAACCGCCACTTCTTTCAAGTCCTTGATAGTGGCACTAACTTCTGCAGTTCCTCCAGGCATATGATACTGTTTTTATTGCCTTCTATAGCCTTTCCAAATATAATAGCTCTCACTCCACAGGTCAGAAAACCAGTATAAGAATTCTGCAAACTTCAAAGTATCTATCTATCCTAGTTATACTTTTAGGACTTGGGAAATAACAGAGGATGAGTTTGGAGACCAACTATACCTGCTATGAATTGGACTTCAGCCAAAACTCCATTAGTCACCTGACTTCCATAAGTCCCTGCTTTAACTAGAGTACAGCAATGTCTCTTAGGTTCTCCTGGAATCAGCATCAATTAAGAACTACTATCTAATAGACCCTAGAAAGTCTGATTGTTTCCTTTCCCCCAGTGTACAGTTACTCTTGTCAAAGGCTGTCGGTCCCTCTGGGGAAGGACTGGGAAAAGACTAACAGTAAAGCTCTTAAATATTTTATCAAGGCTCTTTTTCAGAACTTGGTTGTCTTTTCATTCAAGGGGCTCTGAGCCTGTAAACTGGCTCAAGTTTGGAAATTGGTTCATGGCTGGAGATACCAAGTTGCCATAATCCCAATGAAGCCTTTCTTTCCTTTGTTAGAGAATTTTTCCACTTCTACATATCAAACAAAAATGCCGTAGACATCGTATCTATTTCACACCTGGAAAGGCTGTGATTGACTGACCAGCACTAAAGGCCCATATGTGTCATGCCACCATAAAATTTACTTTGCCTGTGCTGCTCAGTATGGGTCAGGCCATTATGGACAGGGCTTTATCTTTGTTGCCCATTACAATAACTATGATCACCTTGCCTTTGACAATTCAGTGCTGCCATCTAGCCCCTTGCTAACTTAGGGCTCAGTTATGCCCACTGCGTTTTATTTAACCAACAGAGCAGCAATATCCCCAACCCTAAGGTCTGGCACAATAAAAAAAAAGGTGACAACAAAGCTCTTCAAATGAACTGATGCCTCCCCCATCACCACTGTGTGTCTTATAAGTTTTAGTGCAGAGCATGTATTCTACTGTGGAGGATTAGGTTTTACACACACCCACTCTAGCATTGCAATTTCCCTGAGCCTTAAAGTCTTTTCATCATTGGGATATAAGGCATTTTGACAAATGCTTCAACAAACTATTCAAATTTTCAATACCTTTGTTTAACTGTGTGAGCTTCCATATTAAACCTACATTCTCTACTCAGTGGGCCCATATCCATAAACTCAGACTGATCCAGTTTTACGATTTTTTATTATCCCATGCCCTTCAGATCCATTTCCACACATAAGCTCCAGACTTCTGATTGAATGAATTAGTAAACTCATTGAGCTCTTTAGTAGTGCAGTATATCTCCTCATGAGCTATACTTTCTACCTCCCATCTGAGAGAGCCTGTTTAGCCTTGAGTCTAATTATAGGGCTAGAGGTAACTATTGGGAGGTTATCAATGGATATCAGTATTGTCTTGCATGACATATTCTTCAGAGAAAGTCACTGCTGGTTTAGGACAGTGAAGGATTAGTTTCCTCAGTCACAAAATGGAAGAAGCAATAGTTCAAGGACTGAGGGTGAAAGTACATCTTCTGCTGTGAGAGGAGAGACTATGTCCTCTGGTGAGATTTAAACCCTAGAGAATCTGAGGGTTCAAACCTCTCCGATTCAGTTGGGTCCTCTCAGACATCTCCATTCCAAGTTACAGGGTTCAGTTTTTTACCAACTGATACCAATCAACCACTGATAACCTCTGAGCTGGGACTTGAGTTTTCACTGTAATTCGCCAACCTGATAATGAGGCTGCAGTTTGATTCTCCCACAATTTGCATTCTGGGCTCACTGGAGAGAGATTCTCTTCCAGGGCACACTTAGGAAACTGTAGATGGTTTATGTGCATCTGGAGCCAGTCAGTGTTATCACTGAGGTCATTGTCCTTCACCCTATGCTGAGATGATGGACCGTGGTTAATTTTATCATGCAGCTTATTCTTTTCCTTCGTCATTTTATCCAAGATGCTAGAAGCAACTGGCCAGCACCATCATTTTCCTTAATTTTTCACAAACTTTCAAAAGTTTTATAGACAGGGTCACCAAATCCATTGCCACCACAATCGATGAAGCAGAATCATCAAATGCATTTGTCTCCTGAAGTGTGTAAAATAGTTCACACTGTGCACTTTCAGGACTCTCTGAGCTTCCAGAAAAGGCTTCAGTAACTGGAGATGCTTCAGTCACTATAGGTGTTGGCACATTAAAAGACTATTTCAGACACTTCACAAATTAATCTTTGTATTTCTGTTGCTCTAGAACCACTCCTCCTGGTACTGTGTGTGTGTGTGTGTGTGTGTGTGTGTGTGTGTGTGTGTGTTAGGGGAATTTATTAGAAGGGTTACAGGCTAGGGTCTAGCTAGTCTAAGAAGGCTGTCTATCAACAGAAATTCCAAGAATCCAGTAATTGTTCAGCCTGTGAAGCTGATGTCTCAGCTGCATTTCAGGATTCCAAAGAAGGCTCTAATGCCAGTGAAGAAATGGACTTGATAACTTGATAGCAGGAGTGAGAGCAAACAGGCAAAGAGAGAGCTTGCTCCCTTCTTCCATGTATTTGATACAGGCTGCAAGCAAAAGGTATGGCCCAGATTAAAGGTGGATCTTCCTACCTTAAAAGAGCTGTGCTAAGGGTTTATCTTCCCACCTGAAAGATCCATTCAGATTAGAAGTGGTTCTTCCCACTTCAAATGATTTAATTTAAGAAAAAAAAAACCTCGAAGGTATGCACAACCCTTTGGGTTTTAGTTAACTCCAGACATAGTCAAGTTAACAACCAAGAATAGCCATCAGTCCTCAAAAGAATTCCCAGGATGTCCTCCTTTCATTGTCATTAAGGCCACAAGTAGTGTTGGGTAAACACCAGATACCAATCAGGAGCTAAATCATTAAGTCATTAGTATTTAGCAAAGAACATTACTTAAGTTAAACACAAGTAGTTACTATGTATGTATGTTACTATGTATTATAATTATGATTAGAGAAATTCACAGAAAATCAAAATACATATAAAGCAAAGGCTCTGAGCAGAGGGATTGGTTAGAATTACCCAAGCAAAACTAGAGATGAATTGGGTGTTGGTGTGTGCTACTTCTTGAACTCCTATTAACAACTAGGCATAACAATCTCATTTTACAGAGGAATCTTCAAAAGAATCGACTATTAAACAAAACCAGCTATAGACATTTCTACAAGGAATACATATGAATAGCCAATAAGCACATGAAAAGATGCCCAACTGCATTAGCCATTAGGGAAATGCAAATCACATAAGTGGGAGAGCACTTCAGAGCCCCTCTGATGGCTATAATAACTTTCAAGTAGAAAATAATAAACATTGGGAAATTATGGAGAAGTCGGAATTCTCAAGCACTACTTGTGGGGGTGCTAAAATGGTTCAGCCATTTGTGAAAGCAATCTGGCAGCCCCTCAAATGATCAAAACAGGAGCTATCACACAACCCAGCCATTCCATTCCTAGGTATATGCCCATAAGAAATGAAAACGTGTACACAAAACCTTTACCGTAATGTTCGTGACAATAATAGTTGTAATAGCCAAGAGATGTAGAGAATCCAAATGTCTACTAACTGATGAATGAATAAGGAAAATGTAATATTTCCAAACAATGAAACATTATGAACCACAAATAGTGATCAAGCTTTAATGATGCTACCACAGAGACAAACCTTGAAAACACTATGTTAAGAAGACAGGCAAAAATATTGTATAGTCTATGATTTCATCTAAAATATCCAGACCAGTGAAATCCATAGAGACATGGTGGTTGCTTATGACTGAGGGAGGGTTGGGGGATGGGGAAATTACACCTTAGGGGTAAAGGGATTCTCTTTAAGTCATAAAAAAATTATAAAACTGATTATGGTAAAAGTCACTCACATTTTTATGTATAACAAAACCCACTGAACCATAAAATTTAAGTGTGTGACTTATATGGCTTGTGAATAAAATATCAAGGAAGTTATTTCATGTGGTTGAAATAGTAAAAACCAGGAAAGCTGTGATGTCCCAGCACTTGACAGGTCTTTGTTCTTTATTTCATCTTAATAAAGTTTTATTCCTCAATTGTGACAGCTGCTGCTGCATTGACCATTTCAGTAAGTCTTCTTAGCACCTGTAGAGTAAGAGAACACTACAGTTCCCCAACCTGTTATGCCTTGATAGTTTCCCTGCTTCACTTTCATTCCATCCATGAACAATCCAACAACTTTCTCAACAAAGTACTGAATTGTTACAGTAACTAATAAAATGAGCCTCTAAACAACACTCTTCCAAATGGATCCTAAGCTATAGACAGCAGGTGTTTATGTAGAAACCATTATTTTCACAGTTCCTTGGGCAGGCTGCAGAAGATGCCTGCTGTTTGCCCAGTTCTGAGCTGGATATTGTGATGAGAAAGACAAGATTTCCATTGGTAAGGAGCTAGGATCAAAGTTCCATCTCTTCCCAAGGGCAGATGTTTGGGATCAACTTCACATCTGGATGCCAGAACGTACACCAGTAGGCAGCCAAGTATCTGTTCAGTGGCCTATAAGCAATGTGGATTTTTTGCCATGGTCTCTGATGAGGTGAGCAAAACCAATCCCAAGACACTTCTGGAAAGCTACTTTAGAGATATTTGCCTGAGGTGGTTAAATGGGAGGTGAGAGAAAGTAGTAAGTAACTTAGAAGTCTTTTTAAAATCCAGTTATAAAATCTGTATCACAAATTTTCCTGAAGATTCAGGAAGAAAACTGGGATTCTGCTGTGCCTGTTCATTAATATTCCCTCAAATCAAGCCTCTTTGTTTCTTATAATATGTATATTATATAATTATGTATATAATATAAAATAATTTTATCACTTTTGCTACCTTTAAGTGTATTAGTTAGGGTTCTGCTGTGGTGATAAAGCACCTTGACTAAAAGCAGCTAGGATAGGAAAAGATTTATCACCTCACAGATTACTGCCCATCACTGAGGTAAGTTAAGGCAGGAACTTGGGTCAAGAACCTGGAGACAGAAACTGATGCTGAAGCCATAAAGCCATAAACAAATGATGCCTACTAGCTCAAGCCTCTACCTTTCCATATCATTTGGAAACACCTGCCCAGGGGGACACTAGTCCCAACGATCTGGGCCTACCCACATCAATCCTGTTAAGAAAATGCACTACAAATTTGGCCATAGGCAGATTTTACAGAACCATTTTCTCAATGGAGAGTCTCTCATCCCAAATTCTAGCATGAGTCAAGTCGAGAAAAACTGACCAGAACACCAAGTATAGTATTTCCTCTTCTTTTGTATAAGTCTCATGGGTTCTCTGAGGAAAATACATTCACTAGACAGAATATGAAATGTTAACCCAATATTTGCCACATAGCAGATAGAGGTGAGACATGGAAAAAGACACAACTCTTCTCTAGTAGGACTCCATCTTCTCCCCAAGTGTCAGCATGACCCTGGGAGTCCCCAGAATGCTATGTTATACTGACAAATGATAAGCTTGTCCTCCAAGGTGTGCCAGTAAGATCCAAGTGGGAAGATAACAGCTGTTTTTTCCTGCTGCAATGGAGAATGTACAGTTAAGAATTTACACTGCTTTGAGGAGCTGGACCTAGACCCCCTACACAATGTGCAGTTTTGTGGGTCCCCTAATAAGGAGAGCAGGGGATGTCTCTGATTCTCTTCCCTGCCATTAGATTCCCTTCTCCCACCTGGACTGCCTGATTGAGCCTCAGTGGGAGAGGATGTGCCTAGTCCTGCTGGATCTAGATGTCCCAAGGTGGGGTGGTACCCAAGGGGGCCTCCCCTTCTCTGAGGAGAAGGGGAGGGGGCAGTGGGGAGAGGGATTTGTAAGGGTGGGACTGGAAAGAGAAGATAGAGGGGGGCTGTGATAGGGATGTAAAGTGAATTTAAAACAAAGAATTTACCCTGCTTTCAAAGTAAGTCTGGCCTTTCATTGTTAGAACATCATGTCTGAAAAAACAGCCCTTCTTTTTCTTAGGTCACCCTATCCTGGCAAAATGATATAGGATAGTTACTGGCTATGCCACAGCCATACGGTAGAAGCTGACCACATCAAATGGTAGCAAATAGACTTGCTTTGGTATCCGTGCTGTCCATGCACCTTCAGAAGGGATAGAAATTGGAGGTGGAGAGCATGGTGAGCTGTTCATCGTGATAGAGCACCCAGACACTGAGGCACAAGGAAGTTGCCCTGTTCGTTGTTTATGGTCACACAGGGACGCCAGTAGGATAAGACCATCCTGACTCCTGAGAAGAGGGTGATGGAGAAGCTTCACACCTCGTTCTGATCCAGAACATTGCTCTACACATCTCTTTCTTTGGCTTATTTTAAATATAACCTCTCCTTGTTTAAAAAAAATGTAATGAAGAGTATGTTAGTAATAAGTTGTTTTCTAGGTCATTCTAGGACAATTTTATTCATGGGGTAGCTTTGGAACTTTTCCCAAACTCAGTTTGTTCTATAAGTGAGGGTAGTCTTAAGTGAACTGTGTTCCTTCCAACTGTGCAGTCGTCTTCCCTAGGCAATAAGTCAGGGCACAGACAGAGCTGGCAGGTTTGAATCAGGGAGGCCATACTGTCTAGTGTGGCCTGCCTCAGGACTGACTCTCCTCTTATTCTTTCACATTTTCTAACTTCTCTGTCCTCTGTTCCACTTTACCAAAATTTAGAAATGATGGGAAGAATTTGTTTACATGAAAATACAGATGCTGATTACAGGTGAGGAGCAAATAACCAGGCCAAGTGGTATAAATGATGACTAACATCCCAGAGTGTTCATATTTTAACTGATAGGCTAGCTAAAGGCACCTCACTGCTTATTTTTGAATCTTACTTTGTCAGCTACTGGCTGTGAAGTCTGCCTCCCCATTGTTCAACGGGCACTAAGAGTGATTGCCTCTTGGGGTTCTTGTAGAATGAAGTAATCTAATCCTTCCAGTTATTAAAATGGTGTTTGCCCTTAATAGGCACTTCAGTAACAGTAGGCAAATACACTCACTACCAGTTTTTACCAGAACCTTGTTCTAAGGACAATGTTGCTTATGCTATTGTTCATGGGACTCTGGGGTTAGATTAGCCTAAGATCTGGGCTGAGAATGTAGCACAAGGGGAATTCATGATTACCAGGGAAGAATTCCTGGGCTCAATCCTCAGATCAAATTCATAAAACAAAATAAAAAGTGAATCACTTGGTGCCTGCGTACCTGAATCACTCAAAGGGGAATGTCGTGACATCCTTCATTTTATTACATGCTGCTAATTAGACCGCCCCACCTACAAAAAGCAATTGCCAAAATTCGAAACACACAATTGAACCTACTCGTCTCTGATTCTAACTACCATTTAGAGTCAATATGAAGTTTAAAGGAAACAAATCTAAACAAAAAGCGGAAATCGAAGCTGTCACTGGCAAGCTTGCTGGAAACAAAGACAGTAAAAGCCACCCCAGATCCGCGGTTAGAACTTGAATGTCAAAATAATTCAGGGCAAACAAACTGACTGTTCATATTAATGTATAAAATCCCTGGCCTCTTTATTCACATACCAATATCATAAAGAAAAAAGGGAAATCCAACAGAAAGAAAGACTTTGGACATATTCCATCGAAAGATGGCATTTGGGAGTCCAAGCCTAGGCTGAAACAAAACAGCCTGATAAAGATGTGTTGTTAGGTACCTAAGGAAATTTGAATGTAGAATAAATATTAATTAATATTCCAGAACTATTTTAGGGGTGTGACAACCCTAAGAATTATGCAGTAATAAAAATATGCATATTTAAATCATTACCCATAAAGTACCTGATATGCGGACCTGAATATATCAGAAAAAATGTTAGTGAGGACAGAGATGAAAGACAAAATGTTTCTAATTGCTGGAGCTGGGTAATAGGTACATGGTGTTTCATTACTCCATGTTAATTTTATGATAACTTGAAATTTACATATAATATATCTAAATACTTAATAAATAATATTTTATTAGTTAATGATAAACTATTAAGATTTCATTAAAAATAATCACCTGGAATGCCTATTAAATGAGATTTTCAGGCCTCCAAACTCATATAAATGTAGTAAGGACTCAAGCAGGTAAGATTCAAAGATGGAAGGGTCTAAGTGAGAACCCTAGCTGTTTTGATGCTCTCAGGCAATTTCCTATATGGCTTAGGGAAAAAACTCTGTGTCCTCTGTAATCCTAGCCTTCCGCGGCCCATGAAGCCATGGTTAAATTTATGTGAGTTAAGAGGCAGTTCTATGTCAGTCAACCTAATGATTGTTGTTTCTAAAGTAAAGGAAATTAAAACAAAAACAAACAAACAGGACGAATAGGCTCCCTAGGGCCTTGATCCTCAGGAAAAGTCAGAAGTGTTACAGCCCTTAGAAGGGAAGTGAGTGAGGAGGTTTAGGCAGCCTGCTCAAGCCATGTAGCCAGGGTTCCAGGTTTTGACTGGGGTAGCGCCAGTGCCAGTGGCAGGGGTAACAGAGGCAGAGGGCAGCCACGGCAACAGCGGTGGTGGGCAACAGCAGGCAGTGGCAGTGGAGGTGGTGTAATGTGCTACCCACTGCCTTTATGAGATTGGAAGTCCTCTTCAGGACCACAGTTATAGAACTGCCATTTTCAAAATGCCCTCGGGTAATCCCGGCATCCAGGTCCTTCAAGTGAGCATTTATTTCCAATCTCACCTATGTAACAATTTACCCTGGCCAGCCACTGCCACTGTCCATCCAGTGGGAGAGATTTGTAGATTTCTCTCCTGTAATATGCCAGGGTCAGCACTGAGAAGACCTAGGACGGCTTAAGGATGAAAACTGTGTACATAAAATGAGACACAAAAGGGTAAGTGCCCCTCCCCCAGGTGATTATTTGGAAAGAGGAGACGTCTCCAATGATTCTGTGTCAGTCATGGCAGACTAACCTTTCTACTTGACTTTGGGGTTTTGTTACTTTTGTTTGTTTTGTGAGACAGGGTGATGGGTTCTTATGTAGCCCAAGTTAGGCTTAAATGCCTTACAAAGTGAAGAATGACCCTGAACTCCTGATCCTCCTGCCTCCACACACCTCTCTACACAGACGTGTGCATGACACTGGGCCTTTTTAGTTGGCTTTTACATGGATTCCTTACTTGAATCTCAAAAGCTTAGGGAGAACTGAGTTTCTCTTTTGACCAAACTGAAATGACAAATAATAACTCTTAAATCCCTTTTGGAAAATGGGAATTTTATTATTCGGCACACCAAGGGAAACAAAGGGAAAAGGGAAACCACTTTCTCCTTTTCCAGGAAAGTGACCACTTGTGCGTGCCAGAAAGCTCATCACTCTGGGAGCGGCAGGCTTGTCACCCCATGTCCATTTTCATTCATCACCTGAGCCACAGACAAGAGGATAAGAATTGCCGATTAGACCTTGCTTCTCCCCGAGAGGCTTCCATGAATCTGAAGGCTCCATCTTACTCAACAACTATAATTTGTCTTCCTGTTGTTTTTTAAAAAAATAAAAAATAAAACAAAACAAAACAAACAAACAAAAAAAACCCTCTAGGTTGATATACACATATTGATTAACTAGATAAGCTGGGAGGGACAGGAGAACCCAGCACTGTCCTGCTAAGCTTGAGGCTCAAACATGAAAGATGAGCCCTCCCTGGCCCCAGGAGAATACATAGAGGGCTCCTTATTGGCAGGAAAACTGCAGATTTATTATGAGACTGAAGGATGCTGTTAACTTCCAGGCAGATTTAGAAAGAGAAAAGGGATAGTTATTTGGGTGGGTTGTAAGAAATAGATTATTTAGAAGAAATCTCCCTATTCAAAAGGCCAAGCCCAGCTCATAAACATTTTAGCAGGTTTTACACAGCTGCTCTCAACCCACCTCCTCCCCATCTGCACTACCTCACAGACTAGTATGCCCCCCACATAAATAAAGCATTTTTAAAGCATTTTTATTTTAATTGTGTGTATATGTGGATGTCTATGAATGGGTATGTACCTGTAAGGGCAGGTGCCACTGGAGTCCACAAAAGGGCATCATATCTCCTGGAGCTGGAGTTACATGTGGCTGTGAAGCCCCCTATGTAGTGGCTGGGAACTGAACTCGGGTCCTTCAGAAAAGTAGTACACGTTCTTAACCACTGAGACATTTTGCTGAACCCTACTCATAAATTTCAGCCTTAGGTTTATTTATAGAGTTGTGCATTTGATCAGTCATGAGGCGTCACACGTTGGTTGCTTTAAGTTGTCAGATAATAACATAAAATACTCTGAGAAAACTAAGAAAGGACCTCTCAGTTCTGCTTCTGGTGCTAAGCGCTAATCTCTAACTCTGCATTTTAACACAAGTTGTAAATAGCAGGGATTTTGCTCACACTCATGTTGAGCGTTCTTCTCTGAATGTCTCTGATGCTCAGAATCAGTGGCTTTCTACATAAAATACGCAGAATATGACAGCTGGTATCTATAATACATAGAAAATTAATTTGAACATCTATAGAAATGATTGCATTTATATTTTATATCACTTCAGTTCAAATATTACTCTAAAATTATATTGTATATGTGGTGCATGTGCATGCTTATGTGTGTGTATGTACACATGTTCATATGTGTCCATATGGAGTAGAAGCCATAGGTTGTAGTAGAGGATACTGTCATAAGCCTTGAATATCCAAAGCCACCAGAAGTTAGTCTCAAAGATAGGAAGGAAAAGACCACTGGCTCAAATCATCATGGTCATCATACCCATCCACAGACATCCACAAATATAAATTTTATTTTAATTTATATACATAATTTAAAATAAAAACATTTTTATTTATATGGGGGAACGCTAGTCTGTGAGGTAGGGCAGCTGGGAAGGGTTAGGTGCAAAGCAACAGCTGCGTAAAATACGCTAAAATGCTTATTAGCTGGGCTTGGTCTTCTGAACAGTGATTATTAAGTTAATTAAAGTAAGCAATTACTTAAAGCAAGCTTTTTTGTTTGTATACATGGGCTGCCTCTCCCTATGGGGTTTGAGAGGTCAGCACTGGGTTGAGAAAGGCAAGGCTTTTATAGCTCAAAGGGAAGGTATTTCCAAATGGGGAATTTGGCAGGCAAAATAGGTGGGGTTACAGGAGCAGAACACAAGCATAAAAAGTTAGTCCTGACAACCTTTTGAAACAAAGACATGGTGGCAAAATGGTCATAACAAGGTGGCCATAATCATAACAGAGTGGTCATATTACTTTTTGAAACAAAAGAAGAGTTGAGGATGGTTATAAACAACTTGTTGAAACAAAGACATTGTTATCAATTCTGGAAGAGGCAGTACAGAACCATTCATAGTTAAGGTTGCAGGTGGGGCATAGCTCAATCCTTGAAAACCAGAAGTTTAATCATTAACAGGAATAAGTGTAGTTTGTCTTTACTGTAAGATGGCTTTTAAGCCTAAGATGGAGGCAGACTGGTTCTTCAACCAGAAGAAATCCTTCCCTGAAATCTTCAAGAAGGAACCAAAGCTCCAACCTCTTGGCTGGGTGTTTATAGACTCAAGAGCTAGGGAAGAATAAGTTTCTGTTGCTTTTAAGGCCAGTTTGCCATAGCAGCTCTAGTGATATACTGGAGTCATAAAAGTAAAATATGAATATCACCTATTATTTTCAAAGGCAATCATTCATACTTTCATGCATTTGGCTTACATCCTGTAAGCTTCCATTGCTTCAACGACCTATTTGAAATCTGAAATGCCTCAATTTTGTAACAAAACGTTTCAAAGATGATAAATTGATCAGATAATTCTGTTACTTATAGGAAATCAAGCAGATGCACCACACTTGGTAATTATTGAGTTTTGACATGGAAAATGAAGTTGATTTCCCTTGCCAAGGGACTAGGAAAGGCTTTCCTTACATGAACAGTAACACAGATGGATTTTCACTTGTTAAATAATTTAAAACCTTAAATTTGTATGACATTCTCAAAAAACTTCTTCTAGATAGCAAAGTAACAAAATCTTTTTGACAAATATTTAGCTTTTGTGTTTCATAAATAGTAGGTGAAGAATAGATCACAAGCTAATATTTTTCACCTATGTGTTTTGACATGCACGCTGTAAACAGACAACCTGTATTATATTTCTGTGTAAGCCACAATCTGCTGACACTGGAATTGCTGGTGACTGGTTGCCAGTCTTCCTTGTGGAATAGTCATAGGCTTATTGTCATTTGATTCAGGTTATCAGTTAGATAGAAACCTAATTAACAGATTCTCTTTATTACCCCTTTAGTCCCTCCCTCACTTTGCCCCAATTGTAAAAAAGGATCAGATGACTTATGTTCAAGTAACATCTTTCCAGATTTTTGGGAAACTTAAGAATATGTATCTTATCTATACCCATTATGAGCCTAAAGAATCAAAATTAGCCTTTCCATGTCAAAGCAAAACTTTTTGTTGGACTTGAAAGAACTCCTAACTGCTTTCCGTGCTAAAGAAAAAGTGCTACATTTCTCATATGAATGGGCCCACTGGCAATTGCCTAGTGCTGCCAAGTATGGAGTCTGGAAACATCTCAACAGAGATCTGAAAAAAAATTGGTTTCCAATATAAATGAATCTTAATGATCTTCTCACACTCGGGAGGGATAAATAGACTTCTACCCTCACAGCTCTTTATATCTTCCAGTCTGAGGAATCTAGCCAAAATCTCTGTCATGTAATGCCAAGTAGACTTCTTTCATTATGATGTGCGACTGATTTCTTACACTTCCCTTGTCAGAGCTCAGCAGAATGAATGCCTGGTGGTTAATAAATTCCTGTCTGTCTCCAGCTCTGCATAGCAGCTACCAAGAAGGAGAACAGCCAATGACAAGTTTGTCATTAAAAATCAAAACATGAAGATTACAAATGTAAATTTCATTTCCCTTCTCAATAGATACAGTCTACAGCTGCTTAGAAAATAGGGAAAGTTGAACCAGAAAAGTAATCTAGATCCATCTCTAAATAGTCAGAAAAGGTATCTTGTGTTTGTATTTCTCAATGTTCCCATCAAGCTCCTTTTCTCCTTCACAGTCCCCTTTTGAGTAGCAAACTCTGGAGTCCTTCATCCCTCCAACTAATCCCAAATGCCTAATTCTTCAACCACTCTAGGGAATACTTTTCACAAAACATAGTTAATTACCTCTGTCTTTGTAACCTCCTCTGTCTTCCAAAACACCATCATCTCCTGTCTAATTAACAGCAATGGCTTCTTGCTCACTCAGTTTCACTTGATCCCAATTTGTCTTCTGTCCATTGTACATGTTTTTTGAGAATGGTAACTATGTTATCTCTTGCAAACTATTCAAGAATCGCTTGCTGCCCTTAATGCAATCGTTTGCTGGCAAAGCTCTCCATCACCCAGTCCTGCTGACTCCAGGCATTAAAGTGCCTTATCCTGAAGTCCTGCTGTTCTTGGACACACCCACTCATCCTCTGGGACATAACTTATGCCTCAGCCTATTTCTGTTCCTCAGAAGCCTGCCCTGTCTCCTAAGCTGAATCTCTCATTCCTAGCTTGCATCATCACTTACACTCAGACTCTTCTAATACAACAGTATTTACTTAGTAGCAATCCTTCCCCACACTGAATTTCCCAGTTCTCAGAACCAGGAGTATCCCTATTGTTCACTACTTTCACCTCAGCATGTAACATAGCACATGTCATAGTGAGTGCATGATAAATACTTCTTCACAAATAGTAGGAACCTCTACCTTTGTGTACAAAAGAAACACTGTCTTTTCTTCCTACAATTATCAAAAAAAAAACCAAAACAGTTAGGTCACATGCCATCAATTTCTCCATTATCTGTGTATCTGCTAAGCCTTGGGGTAGTGTCTGTACACACTACAGCTTTCACATATTTTATGTACATAAAATGGAAGATGAACAATGCAGAAAAGATGTCCTGGGATGGCCAACGTTCAGCTAAAACTTTGAGAGGTTCGATCTAGTATCTTTTAATGTTTGTTTTAATTATCGCTATTTTATATAATGATGCTCAAAGAAAATACTACAAATATATTTTATAGATAAGCAGTTACTAAGTCAAAATATTAAAAGCTTCAGAAGTCATGTAGAGGAAACTATAGTTTCAAGCTTCTGTGTATGCCAGGATAAATTTTAAAGAGCAGACCCCAAACCATAAAACTTTCAACCCAAAATTTATCCTATCTACAAGAAATGCAGGGATGGGGGATGGAGCAGAGACTGAGGGAATGATAAACCAATAACAGGCCCAACTTGAGACCCATTCCATGAGCAAGCATCAATCCCTGATACTATTAATGATACTCTGTTATGCTTGCAGACAGGAGTCTAGCATGGCTGTCCTCTGAGAGGCTTTTCCCACCAGCTGACTCAGACAACCACAGCCAAACAGTGGATAGAGCTTGAGGACTCTTATGGAAGAATAGGAGGAAGAATTGCAGCCCCTAAGAGTATGGGAACTCCACAGGAAGACCAACAGAGTCAACTAACCTGGACCCTTGGGGCTCTCAGAGACTGAACCACCAACAAAGAACATACACAGGCTGGACCTAGGCCTTCCTGCACATATGTAGCAGATGTGCAGCTTGGTCTTCATATGGGTCCTGAACAACTGGAGTGGGGCTATCCCAAAAGCTGTTGCCTGCATGTGGGATATGCTCTTTTAGCTGGGCTGCATTGTCTGGCCTCAGTGGAAGAGGATGCACCTAGTCATACAGAGACTTGATGTGCCAGGGTGGGAGTATGATACCCAGGAGTGCCTTTATCTGCTCAAAGGAGAAGGGGATGGGAGATGGGGAAAATATTCTGGGAGGGAGTGACCAGGAGGTTGTCAGTGATCTGGATGTAAAGTGAATAAGTAAAAGTAGATAGATAGATAGATACATGATGATAGATAGACAGATAGATAAAAATAAAGTACTACATGCAAACATAGCTTCAGCACCCAATCTGTTCTACTTCTAACCTGAGACAATACCTATCTTTCAGTGTAGTCTTACTTTATCATGGATGTGAGCTCCATCTGGCAGTTAGTCAAATGCATGGTCTGTGGAGGTGTCCCCACAAAGAACTAAGCAAATGGCAATATGCAAATCCTAGTCTTAATGGGTGAAGAGGCAAGCTATGCTCTCTGACATAGGAAGAGCAAAGGAACTCCCTGCAGAGAGCAGATGAAAATCACCATTTAAGCATGGAGGTTAATGCAAATGGAGGGCAATGGAAACTTGCTTTTGCTTTCCCCCTCATATCCAGAAGTATTCAAACATAATACAGAATTATTTGTTCTGTGTCGAGGTGACCAGTTTCCCCAGAAGCTGCAAGTAGTTTTACCTAGAGCCACTTTTTCATAGTTTGAATGGATGCTAATGAAACTACATTCTGGCTAATAGACCATCTGCTACTTTATGTGTTGCAGAGAGGGAGAGCATACATTCTCTCTGAATTTACTCCCTGCTAGCTCCAGGGAGACCATGGCTCTTCCTAGGTTGACAGCTCCAGCATGGCCTCTGGCTCCTGCATTTTTCTCCTTGTCTCTGAGAGAAACACAGAGGTGGCAGAGGAAGCTGCTTAGAGATTACTACTCTGTCAAGGGGAGGCCATTTAGGACAGGAAGAACTCCTCAGGGGACCTACCATCTCCCCAAAGATTGGTGCCAAAGTATACATCCTTCCTCCTGCCACAACAGAAGAGTGGGTGTAATGAGGTGCCCATTTTTGGAAGAAGGATCCATATAAGCATCATTGTATAAAGATGGCGTAAGCATTCAGCAAAGTCAGAAACTCTCCACTTCAATGAAAACCTTAGGTATTTCTGCTACCTAAACTTTAGTGTTTTCTAAAAGGAATTCTATAAAAATCAAAAAGCTATTCAAACAAGAGAAGGGAAAAGGCAGAGGGTGAGAGAGAGCTCTCTTCACAGTTAAAACACTTGGGAATCACTAAGATTTCCAGAACTTCCTGAAGAGTCACACTGCTATGAACTAAATTATAATATTCAACATTTTCAACATTTCCCTAATCTATGTAACACTTTTTACAGAACAGCTATATCATTGGCACGCTGTTGGCTGGGAGTGGCAGCACCCAACCAGAAATATCTCAGGCAATGTAGACAACTAAATATTTCACAGCACCACCATCACACCAGACAGAGCTTTTCCTTACTTTGCCCAGGGACTCCTGAAGCCATAGTGCTGGTCAAAGACTCAAGGGTCTGCTGGTGTTTTCCTCATGGGAGCAGACCTGGGTAGTTGACCTTCATTATCTCAGACAGCAACCTACCCAGAAAAGAAATATGACTCCCCATGGACCTCTCTGACTTTTTACCTAGGAAGAAAATCTTTCCCAGACACCATCGGACATCTGCTGCTTGCATATCTTTACCACAAAGTAGGTCAGTGGGGCTGAAAGACTGAGGGAATGTCTGGATTTCCCAGGACTCTGTAGGGAAACATAGGGAAGAGTGAAGGGGATGGGTGAGGCAGCCAAGATCCAAGCTCCCTTGGAGCTGTTGTTCTAAGCATCTTGGTGGGGTATTGTGGCAGCTCTGCTTCCCACTGAGCTGGATGTGTTCCCACAGAACTCCTACATCCTAACCCTTGACCTCAGAGTGAGACCTTCTTTAGAAATGAGATCATTGCAGGTGTAATTGGCTAAGATAAAGTCATACTGGAAGGAGGTGGGTCACAAGTGCAATATGATTGGTGTTTTATGAAAAGGAGAAGTTGAGCTCAGACACACAGGCTGTGGAAATACAGAGGATATGGGGGTGGGGGGAAGACCACCCAAGATTTCCAGCAAAACTTCAGATGTTAGAGGCAAGGACTGGAGCATGTTGTCTGTCCTCCCTTCCCACCTTCACAGTCTACAAAAATGAATCAAACCTACCAACTCCTGATCTCAGGATTCTAGGCTCTAGAGTGTATATTCACTGGGACATACTGTTGTAGCTACCATATCAACAATTTACCCTTTCATACATGATCACCAACACTCTAAGTAACACAGCCCCCCCTTCTTTCCCTCAATGCATAAGAACCCTAGAGTGGAGAACAGACTGTTTCCAGTTAAGGAGTAAATAAATGAGGACCAAGCCTGGAACCTAGCAAGCATGGTCACTTCTTCTGCTGGATAACCAACAGAAATAACGACAGAAAGATCTGTACCTGATACTGATGGCTAAAACAACCAGCACAGCATTGCCTTCTCCTGAGAAAACAAGCCATTAAAACAAGGACCCAGGCTCTACTCAATGGAAGCCCAGAGGGAGCTTGGAAAGAATCAAAGACTTGAGGCAACACTAGCATACACAGACACTTACCATTTCTTCTCTCATTTTCTCTTTTTACTCCTTTTCACTATGTCTAGCTCTCCACATTGTCTCCAAACAGGCTGGCCTTGTGGATGTCACTCTGTGGAGTCACAGCATGCTTTGTATTTACAAAGCCCTGGTATGAGTTCAATGTGTGGCTGTTGCCATCTTGTAATCTTTAATGTTTTAAAGAAAAGACTTATAGTCTTTATTCTGCACTGAGCTCTGAAAAATCTATCCTCGATCTTCTCTTCACTCTGAAATGTAAGTTGAATTGCAGTGCATGTCAAAAGCCAAGAACTGATTATTTTTTTTTGCAATTTGTTAGTTCACTTCTTTAAGGAAATGAACTGAGAATCTTAGCTGGGAATGTCAACAGGAGCACAAATAAAGAATGAGCTGACTAATGTGCCACTCCTGGGATGAACAGTGTGGCCACTGTCTTTCAAATTGTGTGTTCCGGCTTTTTCAACATAATATTTTAATTGATTATTTGGGAATTTCACACAATGCACTGATCATACTCACTTCCCAGTCCTCCCAGATCAATGCCCTGTACCCTTGTGCCCCCCCCACACACACTTAAAAAAGAAAGAAGCAGAAAAGAACAAAAATACATCAAGTCCAATTTGTGTTACCCATATACTCATTGGAGCATAATCAAATTCCAAGTGGCCAGCCCCTTAAAGACAACTGAGTCCTCTCCAGAGCATCATCCTGCCAGAAACCATCGACTATGAAGACTTACACTTCGTCATCCCTATCACAACTTTTAAGGGCTCTCTTCGGTAGCTTCCTGTCTAGACTATTTCTTTTGGAGGGTTGGGGGAAGGCTTTCACAGAAGCCTTCAATGTCTCTCATTCTCAACGGTGAGTCTGGAGCCATTGATACCACTGTGAAAAAAGATTCTTTGGCTGTAACAGCCAACAACAGCAGGGATCATTGACTCCCACATGGCTTATGGCAACAGCATGGAACAGGGACATCCACACCGCCTCTGGGAGCAGCACAGAACATGGACCTCAACAGGACTTCCCATGTCGGGCTACAGCTTTTAGTGGGTCATTAGATCACATTTACACAATGGAGTACTACTCAACTATTAAAAACAATGACTTCATGAAATTCACAGGCAAACGGATGAAACTTGACAATATCATCCTGAATGAGGTAACTCAGTCACAAAAGAACGCACATGGCATGCACTCACTGATTAGTAGGTATTAGCCCAAAAGTTTAGTATACCCAAGATTCAATTCACAGACCATATGAAGCCTAAGAAGAAGGAAGACAGAAATGTGGATGCTTCAGTGCTTCTTATAAGGGTGAACAAAATACTCACAGGAGGAAATATAAAGACAAAGTGTGGAACAGAGACTGAAGGAAAGGTCATCCAGAGACTGCCCCATCTGGGGATACATCCCATAATACAGCCACCAAACCAAGATGCTATTGTGGATGCCTGGAAGTGCTTGCTGATGGAAGCCTTATATGACTGTCTCCTGAGAGGCTCTGCCAGAGCCTGACAAATATAGAGGCGGAAGCTCACAGCCAACCATTGGACTGAGCTTGGGGTCCCAGATGGAGGAGTTGGAGAAGGGACTAAAGGAGCTAAGGGGGTTTGCAGCCCCATGGAGGGAGCAAAGGTGTTAACAGGCCAGATCCCCCAGAGCTCCCGGGAACTGGACCACCAACCAAAGAATACACATGGAGGGACCCATGGCCCTGGTCACATATGTGGCAGAGGGTGGCCTTGTTGGACATCAGTGGGAGGAGCAGCCCTTGGGCCTGAGGGTGTTAGATGCCTCAGTGTAGGAGAATGCCAGGGCAGGAAAATGGGAGTGGGTAAGTGGGTGGGGGAGCACCATTATAGAGGCAAGTGGAGGGGGTATGGGATAGGAGGTTTCCGAAGGGGAGACCTGGAAAGGGGAAAACATTTGAAATGTAAATAAAAAAAATCCAATAAAAAAATAAAAATAAATTTTAAAAAATAATTGAAGTCCAGCCTGGGCTACATAGTGAAATACTATATAAAATAAAGGCAAGGACATTCTGAGTTGGAGGCCAGCTACAGAGAGAGGTCCCGGACAGCCAGGGCTACATTGTCTCAAAACCCTGTCTCTAGAAACCCTGTCTCAAAACCCCTAAATCAACCAACCAAATAAATAAAAAATTGAAAAAAGATCACAACATTGAGTGAAGGCCAGCACAGCTTTAGAATAAGATAGGATAGAGTGGATTAGAGTGTATCGAAGCCAAAGAGGCAGAGTAGAAGTCAAAGAAATCTTTCTAAATGTTATTTCAGTTATAGAGGTTTGAAGGTTAAATTCCTCCTTCTGGGACTCACCTTTAAAAGGTTTAAAAGCCATTGTACTGGGACTCTAGATTCTAAGTTGAGGCAAAGACCACACCCAGCATAGTTTCACTGGAAAACCACTATACCTGGTTTTTGTGTGCTCTCCCTGGATGCTTTTATCCTACAAGGTCAAGCTTGAGCTTTTGGAACAGGAAGTGAAACTATTTTCTGGCCCTTTTCAAGAAAAGTTTGCTGAAGCAAAGTGAAATGAAGCTTGAAGCAGATATCTGTTCATTTAAAGGAAAATTAGAGATATGATTTTGAGAATAAGAATACATAAACAAAGAAAAAAAAAGTGTTTTAGTTACCTACTTAGAAACAGAACATCTAAAGAACATATACCCAGTCAGCATGAAAAGTCAAAGACCCCAGGGTACACAGTGTAAGGACCAGGAAGCCCAGCTTGGCTGGGTAGTTTATGAAGACATAAGGGCTATGGACTAAATGATTACCATGGCTGCCCCAGTCCTCACCAGGCGTCTCCATTAGACATAGCACACAGTTTCCATGAAGCTCTGCTCTTCCTTCCATGAGTGACTGTGACCTCTTCCAGACTTTTGGAAGTACTGCCCTGGAGAAGCAGCCAGGACTAGGCCCAGTCCTGCTTGGGAGAGCACCTTCTGCTGCTGAGCACTTCCTCTACAGTGACATCTATGCATTTGGACCAGGACCACCTGGGCCCCAATTGCTATCTCTGCCTTTAGGATCTTCCCAGCCTGTTAGTCCTCATCTCTGCCAGGGGGATCCCCTAGATGCTTCACAGTGCACAGTGTCCTCAGAGTATCCTGGAGGTGCTTCTCCGTATACTGGACACAGCCCAGGGATGACCCCATCGGTCCTCTGAATCTGTCTATGATCTGGCCCTCACATATCTGTGTTTTCATCAAGATCATGTTGGCATGGGTACCCAGCCCACTCTCTACCCTCTCCTAGGTTCTCCATGCTATACCACAGAGGCCTCTGGCATCATTATGTCACAGCAATGACTTTCAACATACCTGCTCTTCAAAGCTAGTGGGCCCTGCTAACAGTCTGCTGCACTGTGTGAGCTGAGAATTGGCTGTGCCTCATCACCTGAGGCTTCTCTCCACCACTAGCCCTCAGTACGGTCCCCATCCTCTTCCCTGATGATAGCTTCCATACTAATAATTAGTAAAGAGTCAAAGCAGCCTGTGCAGTAACATTGCCATTGTCATTTCCTGAATAGAAGAGACATGAAATTAGTCTGAAGGAGTTTGGTTTACAAAATGAGCACAAAGAGATGGTTTCTAGGTAGGTTAAAAATATAAAAATTTTCCTGGACATAAATAAAAAATAAATTCACAAAATATGTGAGTATCTACTTTCTATTCAGTACTCTAAAGCCCCACTGGTGAATTACTTGATGTCACAGGGAGTTGTGAAGTTTGTCATTGTAAATCACAATTGACTAGCCACATGTCTTGTCAAAGTCCTTGCAAAATGTATTTGTGTGGGTTTTTACACACACTGCCTGTTACACAAAAGTTGTCAAAGTGTTACCTTCGGGACCCTGGTGTCTGACCATTCCAGAACAAAGCCCACTTATAGGTAGTCTTAGTGAAAAGCTTCAACATGTTTACACAAAGCTCCAACTTTCAAACACCACTGCCCTGCATAGCTCTGAGCTGGTGGAACTTTCTGTTATTATACATGCCTTGAGCACTCCTAGAACTAGGGTCTTTCAAAAAATTCCCATTCTAAGCCAAGTTTATGAATCATCCTTAGTCACATCACAAGAGATTCAAAATGGATGAGTCCATTCTAAGGAGGATTTGGCCTTGTGGATGTGGTATGCTGGAATATACAGGTTATCATCATTTGACCTGTATTTTTATATCAACCCATAAAGGCTTTTACATTATAAAAAAAAAAAAAAAAAAACCTCTTTGGTTTTATTCTGTCAATGTGTTTATTGAGTTATGGTTAATGATTTAAAAAGTGATTTGCAGTAGAACAGGTCAGCGCATTTTACAGCTAATTTCCTCCCTCAAGGGATGGCTACAAAAAAGTAATTAAGCATCTCTTTTTCATTTTGGTATTGTTGCCAAGTTCTCAGGTTCCTGGGTGTCAGATCTGATCTTCTGGCCTTTAAGTAAGAAGAATATTCTAAATGACAGGAACAAAGGAAAGTGACTCCACTTAGCTCTCAATAATGAAGCTCTCTCCCTGTCTTTTTGCAAAACTCTATGTCAAATTCTGCCTGTCCAACTTAAGGGAGAATGGTCAAATTAAGCTCATGTTTATTAATTAACTTATTATAGTTATAAGGCAGGAAATAATCTTATTAAAGAAAGGATCTAGTCCTTTTGCATCCCAGAATTTACCTTTCTGAAGTCAATTTTTATGGAGATCAAACAAACAGTACTTCCATCAGACCACCAGACTCAAAAAAGCAGTTTATAAACCCAACTGTTGAAAAAACTTGAAAATAAGGATTACAATCCATGTACAACATTGGTATCTATTTCTGAACCACTCTTGGCATTTGCATAGAGTCTGAGTTGATTCAAGATCAAGCTTAAAGATCATTTGCATCTCTGCACAAAACCACAGCAGGCTTGAGCACTGTATCCAACATGAAGCATGTTATCTATGTAGCTCATTTGCATGCAAGCATTAGTGAAGTTCCTGTCATAATGTGCACATATCCCACACAAATTTCCTATTTCCTACCCCTGCATACAGTCAGATACATCACTGACATTCAAAATAAAATGACTTGAGATGTTGACCGTCTTCAGCTGTGGCTTCTTTTGGTATAGTCCCTAGCCTATCTAAATTACATGATTGAGGGGAGTCAGGAGGCCTCAAGTTCAAATCTCACAGGAGGTGGCTTGCATGGTGTCTTAGTTACTTTACTATTGCTATGATAGCACTCCATGTCCAAGGCAATTTATAGAAGACAGAGTTTGTTTGGAACTTACAATTTCAAAGGGTCAGAGTCGTTGACCGTCATGTTGGGGAGCATGGCAGCAGGTTATCCAGGCATGACACTATAGCAGTAGTTGAGAGCTTATATCTTGAGACACAAGCACAAGGCAGAGAGACCTAACAGGGCATGGCATGAGATTTAAAACCTCTAAGCCACCAGTAACACACCTCCTAATCCTTCCCAAATAGTTCCACAACTGGGGACCAAAGCTATGGGGGTGGGGGGGAGTCCTCATTTATATCACCATAGGTGGCTTATAAATGTTGTCTGTGAAAGATAAAAATATCTATCTTAGAGTTTCAATGAATGAATGATATATTTATGTATGAAACACTTAGAATTTGCTAGGCATTTAATAAACAGAAAGCACCCTTAAGATACAAACTCTTCTGTCTTTATGGCTATCATTGGAAAATAAGAAGAACAGAGTTGTCCCTTACAGCCTTGGAGTTTACTTCCTAGAGATTTACAGCATCCACAGACTTGATATTCTATCAGCTCTGAGGTGATAAAGTTATAAAACACCTGCTCCCTCCCTCTCCTCCCTTCTCCCTTGGGTCCTTGGCTTTTTACTCAGTGATGTTATACTAAGCACTTTTATACTCAGAACATTTGGATCTATTTAACTTAACAATAAAGTGATCAAATTATCATAATAATAGCACATTTGTTTAGTACTTACTATGTGCCAAACATACCTTTGCTTTCATTATCTAACTATGATGATGAGGCATGATAATAAATAAGAAAGTATGTTCATAAAGATTCTTTAAAATGATGAGTATATGTATGTCTGTGTAGGGGAATGTGCATACATGAGTACAGGGACCAAGGAGGGGAGAATGGGGTGATAAATCCCCTGGAGCTGAGTTATAGGTGGTTGTTAGCCACCCAAAGAGGGTGCTGGGAATTGAGCTCAGATCCTTTGTAAGAAAGATACATGCCTTTAACCACTGAACCACCTCTTAGCCCCAAAGTCACTAGTTTTATTCTGAATAATGCTCAGAGAGCCCAAATAATTGGCCAAAACTTGTACAAAAGGCAAAATGACAGGCTCCAGGCTTTATAACCCTGTTATTTCAGCATTCCCAGAAATTGCCATGACATAATGAGGTGGCAACCAACTATTTAATAATCATAGAAGTGTGAATCAGAGCAACAGTGGCCCTCATTTTATATGAATGAGATAACAAGTATCTTAGAATAATCCAATGATGGGCGGTGGGCAGTCAAACTCCTCTGAAGCAGGACAGACTGGTACAGTCTCCGTAGTCACTGCACCACAGTACCCATCTCCCTGCTGGACATCCCCCTAGAGGCAACAGCTAAGATAGGCTCTGCTGTCACACCGAGCCTGCCAGCAGTCACAGTGTAGCAAGCCTGTGCTATGCATGCTG
>JADRCH010000009.1:21493572-21539334 GCA_019843965.1 Rhynchomys soricoides
TCAAAAAAAGAATAAGAGTCTCAGCTAAGATCTGAACACTGAAACAAAGGATGGGGTTGCCAGTGTACTGTGTATGGAGCACAGAGGTCAGGAAAACCCATTACTGGCAGAGACAGTGCTATGCAAAGGTCCAGGGGACAGGGGGTTCAAGAACAGCACCCTTCATCTCCTGAGTCCACAAGAGGAAACAAGACAAAGGCTCATCCTAACTAGACATGCTGCAGAAAGGCTGTGGGGATGGTGCTAGGAATACAGACACACAGCCCCTGACAAATGTCAATGCAATGTGTAAGCCTTGCTGAGGCTCTAAGTTACAGTTAGCATGGTGCCATGAAGGATGCTGTTTTTACTTCAGATGCCCCCGTTGATCTATTTGACACAGCTGTGGGAGCTGAGCAGAGGGAAGCATTGCTCAGGCATTTGACAGAGGAGACCCTGTCAGACAGTAAAGCAGAAAAGAAAAGGCAGGCACAGGGACAGCAGGAGCTGGACTGATGGAATAGTCGTGGGAAAAGACAATTTCTGTGTGGCCAGGAGAGGGTAAGAAAGACTTAAGAGACCCCCCAAGCTCCCACCCCATGCTGTTCCAAATTCACTTGTCTGAACTTTGGATCTATGGCCAGAGATGGCTTCCTGCAGGGGAGATTTGTGTGGTCTCAGGAGTGTGGCCGAAGGAGCAGTTGCTATTTTAGGTCCTGCTGAATGAACTTCTGTGGCTTCTGCTAGACAGACATCACGGTTGTCAAAAAGAGATGTTCTCTTGCCTGACCTCTGAAGGGTTGGTCCAGGGAATAATCAAGGCATTACTGTTCAAAGATGATAAAGTTCATGTTACTAGTTGGATTAGCCAGAGTAGAGAAAGGAAATAGTGAGATGAGGAAGTCAAGTGAAGGAAAGTAACTGCTTTATTATTTTTTTTTTATTGTTTTAATTTAGTTTTAGCAGCACTAAGGATCAAAAGCTCAGAGTAAGAGCTTCTGATGCTAGGCAACCACCTAGTTGCTATGCTGGCTATACCCCAGCCCTCTGCCTTCTCATTAATGCACTTTGTCATTGTTTAAATTTAGTGAAAGCACTATGTTCTGTCATTTTAATTTTTCAGTATATTTAATTTAATTTAATTTTTTGTTTTTCAAGACAGGATTTCTCTGTGTAGCCCTGGCTGTCCTGGAGCTCACTCTGTAGACCAGGCTGGCTTCAATCTCAGAGCTCCTCCTGCTTCTGCCACCTGAGTGCTGGGAATAAAGGTGTGTGCTACCACCACACAGCATTGTAATTTCAATTTTTATTGTAAAATACTTACTAAAAACTCAACCTAATTAGGTTGCTTCCTTTCTGCTTTCTAATGTATCTTCTCTTCTTAAAGAATGTGTATAACAAATTAACAAAAATCTGAAATTGCCCTGGCTGCCAATCAGAAAAAGCCTGGCTACATGTTTATGTTCAGTAGGAAGCCAGATCATGGCCTTGGGAACTTAAGAAAGGAAGGCACTGCTCAAATATTTTTGACCAAAGCCTTAAAGACCAGTGTTATTTGGAAAGCTGCATAGGAACCAGGCCATAAGGGATGGGGCAATCTTCCAGGCCCTTCCTGTTCCTGTCAGATATGATCTGGGCACTCTGGGATACTTAAGTCAAGCAATCAGCAGGCCTCCATGTTGAAGAAAGAGCTAGGCATGAACAGGGCCATTTCAAGGCAACACAACATATGAGAAGAACTGCAGAAAGAGACGGGAGAGGGGCTGTGGGATTGGAGAAAGACCCTGAGCTGTCTTACACAGTGCACATGTTCAGTGCTAAGCTGAGAGAATCTCTGTGACTCTTTAGAGAAAAGCTGTTGCAAAGGTCATCATTATTTTCCTCCAAACGATGATGTAGATTCCTGCACTCTCATTGTTAGGAAGAAACATTAATTAGAGAGACACCCATTTCCAGAGCTGATTTCTTCTGAGAGGTATGGGTGCGAAGCCATGAATGCTGACTGTACTGGTTTATATACAGATAAGAGTAATGAAGTCACTTGTGCGAGTTTGATGTGACTTTGGGGAAAATGACACTGGAAGGAATGGAAGGAGGTCAACAAGATGGCTGTTTGATGGAAACAAGAGCCTTCCATCCCCTAAATGGGTACATGGACTAACCAAATTTCAGGAACATAGAACCCTATGGCTGTCTATTGACTTCTCAGGGGTCTGTGGGCTTTGGAGTCTGGCATGTATCTATATCCTGGATTGCTGCCTTCCAAAAAAAGTCATTAACTTAAACTTCTGTGCTTCTTGGATGCCACTTTTACACATTTAAGGAGATTCTACCAAAGTTGCTGGAAGACCAAATTAAAATAGAACTAATATGTAAAATACTGTATTATGTATGTATGTATGTAAAATCAATAAATGTGAGCTCCTAACTACGACTTTTTATTGAGAAATATGTTCTTGGATTTCAAGCAACTGACTAAAATATCTTATTTATAAATTGGGGGGGGGGGGGTCAAAACCTAATCCTAATTGCTTATAACACTTCAGTAGTAGCTGAAGTATAGAGTAATCCCAGTATAGGAAGATGCATTTTATGTACATGATAAATTACTAAAGGCCTTGCATAAATCAAAACTTGCATAATGCATGACTAATTTTTCCACTGGAATAAATATAAAGTCTGAAGATGTTAACACATAAATAGTATAGCTTGTTTTAATGTAGTCCTATATTTCCTTGGCATTATCTGTAATATTCTACAAAGTGCTTTCTCTGAAATTAGTGTAGCAGGTATGTTTGTCTCTTTGTTTTATTGCAACTACCTTCCCTTTCAAGTATCTTTTTCTGAACTTGTACCATCAGTTAATGAGCATATTTATGGTACTACTTTCCAGTTATAAATAGACCCAGTTATACCAACAATGATTGTTCAGAGGAAGACACAACCATAATCAGCACCATTCACAGTAGTGCCTCTTAGGACAAAGCACAGTGGGTTTGTCCAGTACAGCACTGAAGTGGGCTCCATGACACTAGAGATAACGATAGCCACCATTTCATTCAACTCCCTTTTCTCCTTTGAGTTGACACAATTCTTGATATTCTTAGTTGTAGTACATGTGTTACATTCACACATAAGATGAAATTTTATTACTACTTTGAAGACATGTTTTTCCATATATGTAAAATATGGCCCCACCATACCAAGAACAGAGGAAATGCAACATTGCAGATAATCCTTACCTCTAATTGGTGAATCTGCCAGCAGCAGATTGTAACTGTACTACCTGTCAGCTCTGATACTGTGGTGATTTGAATATGCTTGGCCCATGGGAAATGGCATTATTAGAAGGAATGACCTTGTAGGAATCTGTGTGGCCTTGTTGGAAGAAGTGTGTCACTGTGTAGGCAGGCTTTGAGGTCTCCTAGTGCTCAAGCTCCATCCAGTAGAGAAGAGAGTCCCCTCCTGGCTGCCTGTGGAGGACAGCCTCCTCCTGGCTGCTTTCAGATAAAGATGTAGATCTCTCTGCTCTTCTAGTACTGTGTCTGTCTGCAAGCTGCCATGCTTCCTGACATGATGATAATGAATTAAACCTCTGAAACTGTAAGCAAGCCCATATTAAAGTCTTTCTTTTAAAAGAGCTGCCTTGATCATGGTGTCTCTTCACAGCAATAAAACCCTAACTAAGACAGATACCATGGGCATTATCTGTACTAGTATTAAAGAATAGGCACCAACACACCAGCTACAATTTCTTGAGGAAGAAAAAAATCTCTGACCTCATTTGACAGAAACACTAGAGAACATTGGGGCTTGAAATTCTGAGGGTGTAGAACCCATCCATCCATGCAAACATGGTGAGAATAGTGCTAAGAAGGCAAACTAGACAATATGGATCTACAAGAGAAAGAAGGGAGGCATAGCTGGTAGAATAGGGAAGCATGCTTGAAAATTCAAAGCAGAGTACCCCAGTAGCATGTCAGAAATATGTCTGGTCAAAGCATTCCTAAAACACCAATGGAGGTGTTGAAGGATTTTAACAAGGTCAGCCTCCTGGTTATGGCACAGTTCTAGAGTAATTAATGCAAAATGTTACCTTGTCCCTGAAAGGGATGGTGGAAGGGCATGAGAGACTTTTCTCCAATGTGTCCTAACACTGGGGGAGGGATGGGCAGGATCTTTCTATAGAGGCCTGGATCTCCTGGAACTCACTGTGTGGTCCAAGCTGGCCACATCCTCACAGAGATATGCCTGCCTCTGCCAGCTGAGTGCTGGGATTAAAGATGTGTGCCACTATATCTGACATGTAAATCATTTCTAAGACGGGAAAAACTTAGGTATTGAGGTGGAAATGCTAATAACTTATTTCATTGCAAGGACATTCACATAATGTTATTCATATTTACAAAATGTTATAAGACTACCTGAGTATCTAATGGTATGAAATTATTTCACTATAAAGCTGATAATATCTATACTCAAAATTTACGATGTGGCCATTAAAATAGAAAAGTATATAAAATTTTGGAAATGTTTACAATATATTTTCATAAAATATGCCATAAAACAGTGTGACCACAGTTTTGTAGACAATAAATGACATTACATTGTTATGTACAGAAAGGATAAAAAATGTCTAATTCTAGTAATAAGCTACTCTATTAAAGCTAAGTTTTTTTTTTAAGTGTGTTTGCTAGAATTTCTTCCATGAACACCATTCAGTCATGTGACCAAATTTATTCTCACATGGGGGACACTTTCAAGCATCATACTGAGCAAGGTGTGAGGCCCATGCTCCAGCACACAGGCTACACAGAGGTAGACACATGTGCTTACAAACAAACACACACAGGATGGTGAACTCAAAGGCTTAGACCAAAACTCCTGACCTCAAGGCCATATTTAAACAGAATCACACAAAAGTGATACTCTTTAAGAAAAGTGATGTAAGTGATTAAATTACTGTTTATCTTTGGATTCCCTAAATATCCAGTGTCAGCCATTTTGTGCTGAGTCATAGTCTTCTGGATGTCCACTGTCATCATGATTCTTTTCTGGCTCATACAGGATACCCATATCAGCACTGTATGGTCTAAACATAAAATGTATTTTATAGACTTCTGTTTTCAACACAGATGATATCCACCTCCCTTCCTGAAAATTCCTGGTTAAAACAGGTGAACAAAATGGAACTAGCAATTGCTATGAGGATACAAATTCTTATTTGTTCTAATACAAGGTCCTTAGCCTGAACCTGAAGAACTTAGCTCAGGAACTTTGGAAAATTCCACCAGGGCCCTGAGCACGTGGGCACCTCTCCCCTCCTGGAAGAAACAGGTCAGAGAGCATGTAGGCTGGAAGGGAGGGGCTGATTAAGCCCCTAATACCTCATTCCCTAAAGATCAATCAGTTTAAAAGTCACACTGTTCTACCAATCACATTGTGCCAAATGGTTGCTGCTCTAAAAGCTATAAAAGCTTGCTGAACAGTCTGCACGTGGTCATTCTCCCCCTCCTTGGTGTGCAGGGTGACCCCAGCATGCTGGAACAATAAATTCCTCTTGCTTTTTGCATTGATTTCTGATTCCATGGTGTTCACAGGGGGGGTCTCCGGTAAGTTAAGGCTCCCCAGAGTCTTACATTTGGTGCATTGGCCAGGAATCAGCTCTCTGTGGGGACACACCAAAGAGCGGCTGATTGGAGAAATGGCTTGAGCAGGTACCATGGTTGTTGGCCTCACCGTTTGTCAGAGTCTGGATTCTGTAAGTTTGTTTGGCCTTTTGGTTTGCTTGCAAGCTTCAGGTGGCTTGCAGAGCCCACAGTGTTTGGGAGTGTGCAAGTGGGGCAGGCAGACGTGCCTTAACATTGCAACTGCAGGGATTCTGGAGGATGCTTCAGCCTGCCCCCCTCCCGAAAGGAGCCAGGAAGGCTCCTCTCCTTCTGGAATCAGCAAGTCTTGCTGTAACCTGGTTTATCTGACTCCTGCCATATTGGCAAGGTCATCTGCTTTGTCTCAGTGCAGCTAGAGCTGGCTGAGTAAGTATCTGGCTCCTGCCATATTGGCAGAGTTTGTCTCAGAGCAGCTAGAGCTGGCTGAGCAAGTCTGTTCTGCATCTGTGGAAGGGACAAACTGTCTGTGCCCATGGAAGGAGTGAACTGTGTGTTGATTGTCTTTCTCTGTGTTCTTGAACCTAGACGCCTGCCCAGGGCAGGGTCGAGCTGTCTGTGTGCTGATCGTTTTCCTCTGTATTTGTTGGTATCTCTTTCTGTGTTCTTGGACTTAAACTGACAACTCTCCCCCCCCCCCATTGGACAGACTGATTCTACCCCATTAGACATCCTAGTTAACCACTGGAGGGAAGTTAGGAAATGAGGAGAAAACTAGGATAAGGAGAATCTAGTGGAGGGCCCCCCTCATAGATAAAGGCCTTTCTTTCCCCAAAGTCTGCCTCACAGGTTCTGACCATCAGAAAGAAGGAAGCACTGAAGGAGAGATCCAAACCTGAGAAGAAGTCAATCCTCCAAGACCCTTCAACAGCAGACCTGTTACTCCAAGACCCTCTTCCTCCATATTTCCCTACCCTGGCCCCCATGGCCCTGCCAGTGCCAGCACTGGTTCCGGAATCCTCAGCCCATATGGGACTGGGACTGTTGTACCCCCTCTTTACTGGAGGGAGGAGTGGGAAGAGACCCCCTCATCTTTTCCAAGAGGCCAATTAATCTTTTTGAGACTGTTTTATTTACTCAGCAGCCCACCTAGGATGATATCCAACAACTCATGAGAGTGTTCTTCATGATCAAAGAGTAAGAGAAGATAATGCAGGAAGCTAGAAAGAATGATCCCTCAGACACCATCAATTGACCAGGCTGTCGTTGACAGTGGGCTTTCCCTGACTATGACAAAAGGTAAGGGGCACCTGAAGGTCTACCACCAGACTTCATTGGCAGGTCTCAAGGGGACCGCATGACAACCTACAAATCTGACCAAGGTACATGAGGTTAAGCAAGGATGAGTTGCCCACAGCCTTTCTAGAGCAGCTCATGGAGGCATTCCGCCAATATACACCCTATGAGCCCAGCAGCAAGGAGGATAAAGCTACCATAACAATGGCTTTTATAGACCAGGCTAGTAGAGATAACAGGAAAAAGCTTCAGAGGCTAGAAAAACAGGATAGGCCATTGAGGGAGTTAGTTCAGGTTGCTGAGAAAGTCTACCATAACAGGGAGACAGAGGAGAAAAAAGAACAGAGAAAGAGAAAGAAGAAAAGTTACAGAGAAGGAATCTACAGAGAGTCCTGGTTACAGAAGTTAGGGAAAGCAGAAAAGAGAGACAGAAAAGGACCAGTGTGCATACTGCAAGGAGAGAGGCTACTGGGCCTGAGAGTGCCCTAACAGAAGCCAGGAGCAGGAAATCTCAGGCCATGGGAAAAGTGTCCCCAAACAGTAAAGGTGTTAGCCCTGGGTGAAGACAGTGATTAGGGGAGACAGGGTTTGGACCTCCTACCTGAACCCAGGGTAACTCTGAGAGTGGAGGGGAAACCCACTCAATTCTTGGTAGACACAGGGACTCAACACTCAGTCCTCCAAGCTCATGGCCCCATTTCCAAGAAAAGATATTGGGTCCAAGAAGCCACTGGCACCAAAATGTATTCATGGACTACCCGAAGATCAGTGGACCTAGGAATGGGCCAGGTATCCCATTCATTTAAGGACACCCCAGACTGTCCCTACTCTCTGGAGACATACTCTCCAAAATGGGGGCCCAGATACACTTCCTGCCTGACGGGCCACAACTAACTAGCCCAAAAGGAGTGACCTCTCTGACTGACCCCTGCCAAAAGCTGAAGCTACCTGATTTACAGATGGGAGCAGTTTTCTCCATGAAGGTCAGAGACAAGCAGATGACAAATGTCATCTGGGCAAAGCCTCTACCTCCCAGCACCTCTACCCCCTGGCATGTTGACGATGCCTTTGCCACATCCCACGTCCACATGGCTAAATGCCAAGAAAGAGGACTGCTCACACCAGAGAGGGAAAAAAAACAGGAAATCCTGGATCTCTTGGATGCCCTAATGAAGCCAGTAACAGTGAGTATTATTCACTGCCCAGGACATCAGAAGTGAAGAAACTCAGTGGCCCGGGGCAATAACCAGGCAGATCAAGTGGCTATGTAGGAGTCTACCCTAGTTATGGGCCTGCAAGAAACACCTGCTGGGAAATGGGACTGGACTAAGAGATGGCCTCACTTAGAATATACTGAAGAAGAAAGGACTCAGATTGCTGGCCACCCTACTAACTATTTACCTAGAGAAGGAAGGGCAATGGCGCACACAAGAAAGAAAACTATGCTCCCCAGAAAGCAAGCAAAAACTTACTAGGACAACTGCACAGATAAACTCATTTAGGGGATGAAAAAGCTTGTCCAGGAAGTTAAGGGACCTAAAGTATATATAATAGAACTCGGGTTTTGGGCCAGAGAGATAGTAGAACAGTGTACGGTATGCCAACAAGTGAATGCTTATGCAACCAAGAGTAAACAGAGCAAAAGACCTAGGGGAGAGCAGCCTGGAGTATATTGAGAGGTCAATTTTACAGAAGTTAAACCAGGAAAATATGGTTACAAATACCTTCTAGTGTTTGTAGATGTTTTCTCTGGATGGGTTGAGGCATTTCACACTAAGCAGGAAACAGCTACCATGGTATCCAAGAAGATATTAGAGGAAATTTTCCTGAGATTTGGAGTGCCCAAGGTAATTGGCACAATTGATAGGACAATGGTCCTGCTTTTGTCTCTCAGGTAAGCCAGGGGTTGGCAAAAGTATTGGGGATGGATTGGAAACTTCATTGTGAGTACCATACTCAAAGCTCAGGGCAAGTAGAGAGAATGAACAGAACCCCCAAAAAAGAGACCTTAACTAAATTGACCTTGGGGGCTGGCTCAGACTGGGTGGTGCCCCTCCCGTTGGCCCTGTTCCAACCCCAGAACACCCCTACCATTTTAACCTGATCCCTTTTGAGATCCTGTATGGTACCCCAACTCCCTTGGTGTCCACTAAGCCCTCCCAGGAGGTAGCCCACAGCATGAGATTTGGCCAAAACTGTCTGCCTTAAATGCTCCAGGGATGCCAGAGATTCCTCACCACTTCCAGACTGGTGACTGGATCTATGCAAGGAGGCATCAGGCACAGTTGCTGGAACCCAATGAAAGAGACCCTTCCTGGTGCTGCTAGCTACTCCCACAGTCCTCAAGGTAGATGATATTGCAGCCTGGGTCCATGCTTCCCATGTGAAACTTGCAGATGCCCTGCTCCTCAGAGAACCCCACTAGACAATACAGAAGATGGACAATTTATTCAAGCTCAAGATCACTCGACCTTGATTATGACTGCCAGGTGGCACCTTTGGATTCTGGTTCCTTCCCCCATCCTATGTGCCCATCTGCCAAACCTGTTCCAGTACTCACTGTCTCCATTCTGTTGTGGTTGGTGATGGCTGGAGCATCCACTGGGACCTCCACTTTCATCTTATAAGGGAAAAATTACAACAGTCTGAGGATAGCCATTGATTTAGATATAGAGAGAATAGAAACTTCCATCAGTCATCTTAAAGAATCACTGACTTTGTTATCAGAAGTAGTACTACAGCATGGGAGAGGATAGACTTAACTTTTCCTCCTGCAAGGAGGGCTATGTGCTGCCTTAGCCGAAGAGTGTTGCTTTTATATAGACCATTCTGGGGTTGTTAAAGATTCAATGGCCAAGGGGAGAGAGAAGGGATAGCTAAGTGGAAGAGAGAGAGAGAGAGAACAGAGTCAAGGCTGGTTTGAGTCTTGGTTTAACTCCTCCCCTTGGTTAACTACCTTCATACCCACCTTGTTAAGACCTTAATTGTTCTCCTGCCATTGTTGACTTTTGGCCCCTACATTTTAAACTGTGTGGTCACTTTTGTTAAGGAACACATAGGTGCAGTACAGCTAATGATCATAAAGCAGAAATATAAAGAACAAGATACAGAAGACCAGGAGTATGAGCTACATAACTATCAACAATAGCTTCAAGATTGAAGCATGCACAAGAAAGAGGGGGAATGAAGAAGTCAGCTCAGGAACTTTGGAAAATTCCACCAGGGCCCTGAGCACATGGGCACCCCTCCTATCCTGGAAGAAACAGGTTAGAAAGCATGTAGGCTGGAAGGGAGTGGATGATTAAGCCCCTACTACTTCATTCCCTAAAGACCAATCAGTTTAAACGTCACACTGTTCTGCCAATCACATTGTGCCTAATGACTGCTGCTCTAAACACTATAAAAGCTTGCTGAACCGGGTGCATGTGGTCATTCTCCCCCTCCTTGGTGTGCAGGGTGACCCCAGCATTCTGGAACAATAAATTCCTCTTGCTTTTTGCATTGATTCTCATCTCCATGGTGTTCACTTGGGGGGGTCTCCTGCAAGTTAAGGCTCCCCAGAGTCTTACAAACGCAGCTGCTGACAGAATCCCTCTTTTCATCTACATAGCTTCTCAATGACCACCCCATGATCCTTGTCTCTTGAGTCATCAGGCTAATCTTTTAGGGAAAAGAGAGATTCAGACATCCACATTAGTAAAGTATCTATTGATGGCCATAAGGCTTCTAGTGCCATAGCTCAGATTCACGCATTATTAGTATTTATACAAGACTGAAACAGAAGTATAGGATAGTTAAATTGTTTGCCACAAATACTCAACAACATGAAGACTCAGCTGACACTCAGCTCTGACTCCAGAATTTATGGTTTTTCTCATACAGAACAAGATAGTATAGCAATGGTCACCTGGAGAAACAGCTCCCAACAGAAATGCCTTTCTGTTCCTATCTGCTGCTGGACTCCTGATGTTTTTTCATTGAGCATTTGGAAACAGCAGACAGCTTCATAGCTAAAGCAGTCTTGCCAGGATCACTGAGGTCAGAAATGAAACCAGGGGAAAGATTTAACTTGGTTGATCTGTACTCAATGTACACTATATATGCTTGTATGCAAATCAGAAATACTTATGATAAAAAATGAAATATGATTAAATATTAAAGAGAAATTACTCCGGTTCCTTGCTTTAAAAAGAAAAAATGAAATTCAATTACACAAAAAGAAAACAGACAAGTTAGGGTTAAGAAATTATTTACCCAAACTTTAAGAAAATATCATATGAGTTTTCTTTGTAAAGAAAAAGATTATATTGGGAAGAAAGTTTCAGAGAACATTAACATCTTTTACCCAAAAAGATGATGAGCAAAGATCAATGCCTGACCTGAGTCAGAAGTGATGTAGTTCTGAAGAAGCATTTCTGGGCAGACACAATTTCAAATGGTCCAGGAAATTCCTGACCTTCATCATCAACCACCCTGCAGTCCTCCAGATGCTCAACCCAGAAGCCTGACCCATTCTTGATCTTTTTATTTTATCAAAACAAAATCCACAAAATCCTGTTGGTTCTAACCTGAACACTTTTCAAGGAGCCAATCTTTTCTCATTACCTCCACCCCTGCTCCTCTAGTCCAAGATATCTGTAGGAAACAGCAACAATTCGCTAGGGGACTTCCTGTTTTGCCCTATTCCCCGAAGAACATAGTTCTACCCAGCACTAGGATTAACCTTTTAAGTGATATGTCTTACATGCCCATCAAAGGTGTGCAATCCTTCTCACTTGGAGTAAAGCTAACTCCAAGCTGGAGCCTCCCAGACTGCCCAGGCCCCTTAACAGTTCCTTGGCCTCATCTACCACACTCTTCCTTTTTCTTTCCATTCCAACCACAGGCTGGAGAATTCATAGGCATGCCAAATGCCTTCTTGCCTCAGAGCCTGTTAGGAGTCAGGTCTGAAATGCCCCAGCAGCTCATGAACAGCTAGTCGTACTGTTTGGGGACATGGAACCTAGCTGGCAGATAAAAGCCACTAGGGTTGCACTTTTGAGGGTTGTAGGCTAGTTCCTTTTTCCATTCCAGCTCTCTACTTCACAATTCACTAAAATGTGAGAAGCTTCTACCTCTTCCTCCCTCCACCATGAAATCTGCCATAACTTCCTCACTGTGACAGACTAAAACCAAGAACTGAACTAAATCTCCTCTCTGAGGTGGTTTCTGGCATCTATCTGGTCACCTTTTGATGAGAAGGGTAATTAGCACAGAGCCCTTGCCCATACTGTTTCCTTTGGAAAACTTTTCTTCCAGACATCTGCACGCTCAGTGCTCAATAACTTTCAGCACTCTTCACTTAACCCTAGAGTCACTGTCACATCTACAACATTTTTTTTGGCATTGGTCATGTTGTTTATTGCTATGTTTTCCCATGGGATGTAAGTTCCATGAGGCTTGGGGTCTGGATCTTTTTCTCCTCTGCTCTAACAAGAGTAAGGGCCAATACATTGAACATAAAATATTATCATAGAAAACAAACAAACAAACAAAAAACTATGTCTATTCCAACCCCTACTCTGAATATCCAAATACTGCTTGGTATCATTGGCTCTATTGTCAGTGGAAGACGGAAGCTCAGATTTTACTGTGTTTGTTTGTCCTTGTCAATAGGCATTTGAGAATGATAATAATAAAATATTTCATCCCTTAATAGAAGTGACGAATAATAAACATGTTGTCATACACATATATCAAACTTTTATTTGCATTATAAAATCATATTGGCAGGAGTGCAACAATAAAAAGTTAAGATTATGAGTTACACAGAAACAAATAAATCTGGTCCCTCTGATGCGAAATGCTCTAGCCCTTTGCACTAGCTGTTGATCCCTGCCCTGGCTATTGGTATTTCTAAATTGTGTTCCCAAAGTAGCAAACATCACTGGCCTTAGTAAAGAAGCCACTTATTATAACCTGAAATTCCCTTGATTTCAGGTTAATTTGCTTGTCTTATCCTAGCTCAGTAATTCTTTCTTTTTCTTTTTCTTTTTCTTTTTTTTTTTGAGACTTTATTTACATTTCAAATGTTTCCCCCTTTCCAGGTCTCCCCTTTGGAAACCCCCTATTCCATCCCCCCTCCCCCTGCCTCTATGAGGGTATTCCGCACCCACCCACCTACTCCCTTCTTCCCTCCCTGGCATTCCCCTACACTGGGGCATTTAACACTCTCAGACCCAAGGGCTTCTACTCCCACTGATGGCCAACAAGGCCCTCCTCTGCCACATATGTGGCCAGCACCATGGGTCCCTCCATATGCATTCTTGATTGGTGGCCCAGTCTCTGGGAGCACCAGGGGGCCTGACCAGTTGACACTGGTGCTCCCTTCCCAAGGGCCTGCAAACTCCCTCAGCTCCTTCATTCCCTTCTCCAACTTCTCCACCTGAGACCCTACGCTCAGTCCAACAGTTGCTGTGAATTGAATCATGGGTGTTCCAAACTTTTGGGCTAATATCCGCTTATCAGTCAGTATATACCGTGGGTTTTTTTTTTTTCTTTTGTGACTGAGTTATCTCACTCAGGATATTTTCAAGTTCCATCCATTTGCCTGCGAATTTCATGAAGTCATTGTTTTTAATAGCTGATTAATATACAAAAACCTCACAAAGACCCAACAAAGAAAGAAAAGTTCAGACCAATTTCCCTTATGAATATCGATGCAAAAAATACTCAATAAAATTCTCACAAACTGAATCCAAGAATACATCAAAATGATCATTCACCATGATCAAGTAGGCTTCATCACAGGGATGCAGGGATGTTTCAATACCTGGAAATCCATCAATGTAATCCACTACATAAACAAACTCAAAAACAATACATGGTCATTTCATTAGATGCTGAAAAAGTATTTGACAAAGTTCAACATCCCTTCATGATAAAACTCTTGGAAAGATCAGGAACTCAAGGAGCATTCCTAAACATAGTAGAAGCAATATATAGAAAACCAGTGGCCAACATCAAACTAAATGGAGAGAAACTCGAAGCATTCCCACTAAAATCTGGGACTAGACAAGGCTGCCCTCTCTCTTCCTATCTATTCAATATAGTACTTGAAGTTCTAGCGAAAGCAATCAGACAACAAAAGGAGGTCAGTAGTTCTTAACAGAGATGAAATGTCAGAGTTGGCTGAGAGGCCTGTCTGAAGTATATAACCCTGACCCTATCCTGAGAGATCCTAACACTAAGCCTGGTGGTAAAGGAGAGCGCTTATGAAACAGTTGTACTCGAGAAAGCTCTCTGGTGATTCCAAGATGCTCAGAACCAATGGTGAAGTTGATGTGTTGGCTGAATATAATTACTGTCAATCATCTTAATTGAATGCTAAGAGAGTTGAGAGGAACCTGAAGTACTCAAGGACACTGTATTTACAAGTTTACAAAACCAAATATCTCTCTACTGACAGAAGAGAAACAGGAGCAGTCAATACCAATTGGAATACTTCTCCCATATTTACAGTGTGTGAAGAGAAGAATTATCAAAGGTTGGCACTATGACTGGAAATCTGGAAAGCTACTTAAACTTTAATCTACCACATCTTTCTTAAAACTTTTAATTGATTCTTTGTGGGTTTCACATCATGTACCCAGTCCTGCTCATCTCCCCATCCACCCATATCCACCCTCTGCCCTGGCAACCTCCTCCCCAAAATAACACATACACACACACACACACCACCTCCACCACCAAGACCACCACCAACAACAACAGAAAGAACAAAGCATAGAGAGCATCTCACCATGGAAGCTGTATTATGTTACAGTATAACCCTCTGTCTACACATCTTCACTTGCAAATGTTCACTGCAGAGTCATTGGTCTGGTTTAAGATATCTGGCTTCTGTGACTCCATCAA
This sequence comes from Rhynchomys soricoides, assembly GCA_019843965.1. Lineage (NCBI taxonomy): Eukaryota > Metazoa > Chordata > Mammalia > Rodentia > Muridae > Rhynchomys > Rhynchomys soricoides. The sequence continues at coordinate 21,508,350 of JADRCH010000009.1, forward strand.
TATTCAATTCTCATGAGGACTCCTCCCAGTTATCCTGTTGCTGCCCTGGGCCATGGAGACCCTGCAGCTTTGGAACAGCAGGGCTGGCCCTTTCATGCATCTCAACTGTTCACAGATGATGTAGATTTTGGAGTGGGCCAATTCAGAGCACTGAATCTGGGCTCACAAGACAAGTTAGCCATGCTCTCAACGTTAACATAGCATGAAGGGATTTGGACTTTATCTCAGTGTTGAAGGGAAGACACAGAAAAAGTGGGAGTTCATCATAAGCTTTGCAGTTTAGGGATATGCACACTGTATGTTCCGTAAGCATGGTTACAGAGGAACAAGACAGGATATAGGGAGACAAGGTATGAGGATCCAGGAGAGCTGGGAGGCCTTTTTTGCTTCTCCCCTGTTGTAAAGTGGGAAAGAGCAACAGAATCTCCTTTAAAAGCCTGAGGGCCTGGAAGGTCTTTGAGTCATCTGCACAGCTTTCTTCTCTGTAATATTTAATGAGCATCTATTATTTTTTATACCTATGTTCTCCAAAGCCCTTGCCACTAGTCACAGGAATACTTGAAGTGTTGTTAGTCTTCACTGGGATGTTTTATAAATATAAAATACATACAAATTTGTAAAGATTTATCACAAAATATAAAATCAATAATTTATATTGGTTACATGTTAAAATAATAATTTTTGTAATATATTGAGTCAAATAAGAGACATAATTAAGTTAATTACACCTTGTTTGTTCTTATTTCTTTGTAAGTGGCCACTTGAAATTTTAAAATTATATATGAGGCTCATATTTATGGGCTGTGTTACATTGCTACTGGACAGAGCTATCTCGGCATTATTCTCAGTACCAAGAACACAGGAAAATCAAGGTTAATCTTTCATGAGAGCTTATGTTGTTTCCACATGAATCTAAGCAATCAGAATAAGTCAGCTGTGGTAGACCATGCCTGTAACTCCAAAACTCAAGAGGCTGAATTGGGAGAGTTGCACATTGGAGGTCCACCTGGGCTACAGTCAGTTCAAGACCAGCTAGAGCAACATAAAGACAACCTATCTCTAAAAATAAAAAACAAGAGAAGTGTGAATTAGCATGCTCTTTATTGTAACCAAGAATTGCCAAACAACTTTATATCTGAGTCTGTACTGTGGCCTCTTTGGTACCAAAGAATCACTCAGAGGCTGTTTGGTCTACCACATCAGGAATGTTTTTGCGTTCTCCCTGTGGATCAGGATGTAGCTCTCAGCTATTTCTCTAGTACCATGCCTGCCTGTCACCATGCTCCCATCATGATGATAATGGATTAAGCCTTTGGAACTATTGCTTATGGGATATGAACACATAAAGATTGGCCCAAATGTCATGTATGTGGCCCCACTATGAGTTTGAAAAGAAAACAAAGGAAAAAAAGAAACAGAAAGAGAAATAGAATACAAATTGGTATGGTTGAAAGACACTCGGAGAGAAAAATATGCCAAAGATATTGGCATGAACCTCAGAGATCAGCCCATTGGTATTCAGGCGCAAAATGTAAGCTATAACAAATACCACAAGTGGGGTCATGTGAGCTCAGATGGAAACGTCCTTTGTTTTGTCTTTCTTGAATCAATGCAAGTTCACTTCCTCGTGGCAGCTCATGGCCATCAATGCACCCCTCAGAGCTTATAGCAGAGATGTGAAACAATAGGCTTGCACTAAAACAAAATGTACTAGGGGAAACTTGACCACAAATGATTCATCACAGGACCATGTTGCAACTGACAGTGAAGAAGACCCTTTAGAAGTTGAATTCCAAAAGTTGCAAATAACCAAAAACAGAAGCTTGTTCAGAAATTGGATAGACTTGGGGGAAAAGGAAAAGGGATAAGAAAGAGGAAAAAGTTCCAGGAGAGTAAACACTCAAAAATCCTCCCCTCCTCCTTCCCCTCTTTGCCCCTTCATCTCCCCCTCTTCATACTCCTTGTCCTCTTCCTCTTTTCCCCTCTTCCTCTTTCTCCTCTTCTCCTTCTTCCTCTCTATTCTCCTTCTCTCTTCTCCCCCTTCCCCCTCCTCCCTCTCCTTCACTCTCTCCAAGACTTCAAAAAGCAGGAGTGAGAGTGACAGTGAAGAGAAAAGGGGAAGAAGAAGAAGAAGAAGAAGAAGAAGAAGAAGAAGAAGAAGAAGAAGGAAAAGAAACTAATGTTCAGAAACTACAACCAGTGAGTCCAAAGAGACAAGTCTATGGAGACACTTCCTGAAGAACTCTCTAGCAGCCACAGTGACAAGAAAAAGGCCAAAGAAAATTAAGGCTTCTGAAACAAGAGAGTTCTGGGGAGAATAGCAGATAGGTCCATTTGGTTCTGAAGCAAGTTCAAAAGCCGTCATCATTGTCCAGAGAAGAAAGTGCCTGACAGAAATGAGAGACTTCAAAGTCATTGCAGGCCTGAGAACAGGAGAAGAAGCCCAAGAAGGAGTCCTGGTATTCAGAAGCAAAATGAGGAAGTGGCCTCAGCAGACTTCCAGTGAAGAGCAGAATGGAAGAAAGGACACAGCAAGCCGTACATCAGTGGATATGGAAGAGAGTGCAGGGAACATCCAGGAGATGAAGGGAGCAGCAGAGGGCACACAGCCCTGGGGCAGTTTCCTGGGAAGAAAAGGGTTCTGTTTTCTTACTGAATATCTTTAGCAAGAATGTGTATGTGTGTGTGTGCATGCATGCGTGTGTGTGTGTGTGTGTGTGTGTGTGACACACACATACAATTTAAAAATCTCTTAATTAAAAAAAATTTTTGCACCCAGGGGAGACATAAACACTGAAGGCCCTGAATAAGCAGAGATCTTTCAAGAGTTCCAAGAACAACTGTGGTTGGAGACCCGAGTCTTCCCACAAGACCAAAGAGATGCCGGCAACACCCAGAGAACATATAGCATGAATGCCATAGATAAATCATGAGTTGTGGTAATTTACACAAAAATATTCTCATTCCTCACATTTAATTGGTGATACTAATGTAGTAGTGTATTGCTCTTGTGAGTTAGCATCTACTTTCTTGGTACATTGTAATTTTGTAGTTGATAAAGATATGAAGGATTAGTACTTTCTTTGCATTATCAATAACACATTATGAATAACCTTTTTTTTTTTTTAAGCTTTTTTTTTTTTTTTTTTTTTTTGGTTTTTTGAGGCAGGGTTTCTCTGTAGCCCTGGCTGTCCTGGAACTCATCATGTAGACCAGGCTGGCCTCGAACTCAGAAATCCACCTGCCTCTGCCTCCCGAGTGCTGGGATTAAAGACATGCACCACCACTGCCCGGCTATGAATAATCTTTTAACACTGGAGATAAGCTATAGTTTTCTCTTTAGTGGAATCCCTTTGGATCGGGTTGAGAAATCCTGCCCTCTATCGGAGCTCTCATTTCATTCACTGTGTCTCTCCCACTCTCCACTAAGTTATATTCCATTACTTAAGGGCCAGCCTTGCCAATGGCCTTCAGCTTTCCACTTTGTGACGGTCCCTGTCAACCTCATGGATAACTGGCCTTCTCTTTCTTCTGACCTAGAAAGTTCATGATGACACAGGGACATGTCATCATGCCAGCCTTGACATTCATGGAAATATCAGACAATAGTCAACACTCAAACTATTCAGTACATAGGATGCAGTGGACACCACCAAGTCAGGACAGATGTCTATAATGCACAGGGTTAGCCTGTGCTAACAGGCTAATTGCTAATTGCTAATATGCAATATCTGCTGCATATTGCACCCCACCTAGGCCCTTCTTCCTCAAGCAAGAGAGAACTTCCAGGAGGTCCTGTTACCTTGACTGTTACTAGACCACCCCGATTCTGCAGAGCTGGCCCTACAGAATCTGACTTTCAGTGACAACGCTGTTTATCAAAACTCAGAGGCCGACATAATGGGAGAGAAGGTCATACAACCAGGTAGTCTGAGAAATGGTAGACTATATTGGTGGTTAAAGCTACAAGCTCTTCAGCCAAATATGGTGAGTTTGGATTCTAGCTTCCATAACAAGCCAGGGTGGCCTTGGCAACTCATCACCACCTCTATTCCTTTCGTAAAAAGGGGGAAGGGTATAAAGCTAAACCCTTAGGTGGCTTTCTGAGGACAATTAAGATATTGCCCAGAAAGCTTATAGAACAGTAATTATCTCCCATTACTGGATCCATTATGGAGAAGTACAAGATCTCTTTCTCTCCTGGAGTAGAATATAGAACTAAAACACCCCAACCCTGCAGGAAATGTCCTCCTCGACAGAGCCTTTATCAGAGGTGTATTGGATTAAAGAATATTATTCCTAATTTTGGAGCTGGACCACAAGCCTCCCTCCACAATTACAGCTATCTGAGAGAAGGTGTCTTTGGCAGTAAAATAGAGCTGTGGTCTTCTTCAGCAGAGAATGGAAGTTGAGCATCACATCAAGTACACCAAAAATCCAAAAATCACCTAAAAGAATAAAGGAGTTAGATTCTCTTAAGAAAATGAGGAGGAGGAGGAGGAAGAGGAGGAGGAGGAGGAGGAGGAAGAAGAAGAGGAGGAGGAAGAGAGAGAGAGAGAGAGAGAGAGAGACAGACAGACAGACAGACAGAACAGAACAAAGTTCAAAGTTTTGATCTCCTAATCCCATATAAATCCCATGCTGAGTGGGCAAAGTGGCCTTTATATAATTCTAGCCTTAGAAGTTATATCTCAGAGCAAGTTCTCTAGGAATACTAGATGTTATCAGTAAGCTCTGGGTTTGATTTCAAAATACTGCCTAAAAAGACTGAGGTAGAAGATTCCATCATCAATCTTGAGCTGCCATACAGACGCGTGTGCACTCATACACATGTGAACATGCAGAGAGGTGAGGGTGTGGTTCTTATAATTTGGTGTGATTTAAAGTCACCTAGGGATTTACCTATTATTTATTATTTGCTTGAGGTTGGTGTTTTGTTTTTCAAGATAGAGTTTCTCTGTGTAGTCCTGGCTGCCCTCAAACTCACTCTGTAGCCCAGTCAGGCCTCAACCTCACAGACATCTACCTGCATCTGCCTCTGCCTCCAGAGTGCTGAGAGAAAAGGCATGTGGCATCACCACCTGGCCTCACTTGGGGATTTAATGTGAACATTCACTCAGGACTTGTCCACCAATAATTCAAGCCTACTGTGATTTTCATTAACCATTCAGGGTTTTCCAACATCCCTGTGCCAGTCATCACTCTGTTTGTCCTCATGGCAAACATGATAGAACCGTAGGGAGGAAGGGTTAATTTGGCTTTTAATGTCAGATACCAACCTTGGTTACTTAGCCTTATCACTTTGGGTACATCAAGGTGGAAATACGTGAAGGAGGAGTTCTCTTCACCTCATGGTGGTCAAAAAGTGTGGAGAGGAGAAGGGGAGAAGAGGAGGAGAGGAAAAGCAAGAGGGGGACAAACATGGATCTCAATGCTCTCTTTAAGAGAAGGCCTCCCATGAGCTAACTTCCTTCCTCTGGGCCCTGCCTTCTAAAGGCTGTCCAAGAGCTTCATGGGCTGGGGGCTAAACTTTCAGCCTATAGACTTCCTTAAGGGGCATTCATATTGCAGCTGTTACAGCACCCAACTGAGAGAAGCACTAGCTCCATGTTAAGAAATCCAACACTAGATTCCCAAGCCATTAGAATTCAACACTTAAAGAATACCTTAATTGAACCCTCTTTAATCCCAAGCTCATCTTTCCAATACTATATTAATAGAATTAATGAAGTTGTGAAAGCATTAATTGTGTTTAAGCAATGCTGTCTGTACACACTGTGGCATTTCAAGAGGCATTTGGAGAAGTTTATTTTAGATTCAGCGATTTACAGCTCTCACATTGTCTTGCTATTACAGAAAGAATACTTTAAAATTATGATGTGAAGACATTTAATTAACTTTTAATTGAAATGACTCTAGGAAGAAAATTATAAATAGCACATTTGTCTTCACTGTGTTTTCATTAAAAGACACAGAAAGTGATCAATGGATGGCGAACAATGAACTGCACTGCACAGAGTGTGGTTGCCCAAAGTAGAACCACAGAACTTTCTAGAATAATGAACTAGTGGGGCTGTCCCCAACCAATGAGTCCAAAATTCTCAAAATGAACCACCAAGGTTAGACTTAGCATCTTCTCTGTGAGAAATGGGTAGTATAGACTGAACTGAAGCTGCAACTCAGTAGTACAGAACTTGCCTGGAAGTCACAAGGGGTTGACAACTAAAGGGAAAAATCCACAAGTTGAACTTTAAACACAATTTAGTGGAATAATATATTCTGACCTTTGCCCTTCACCTTAGAGCACACAATTTTACATCAAAATTACATGAGTGGTTTCCAGAAGATCAGAGGACATGGAAGGAAAAGCCTGGATCCTACAAACCATCATGATAGGCTTTAGATACTGACCCTACCACAGCTGTGCAAGCACATTATTGCAGAAGTTCAGTCATCAAATCTGGAAGTTGCTCATTTTCTTATACTCCACAAATAATTCGACAATAAATTACATTAGTTATTTCTGCCCTTGAACTATATCCTGGATCCAAGCTCTTCTCCACTTAACTATCATCCAAATTTACAATCCTATGATCCCAAAATGATTACACCTGACTGCCTCCTAAGGGTTCTCCATACTGTAGACTAGAACCATGCAGTGGCTTGCTTCTGCCCACGTGTGTTCCTTTTACTCAGAGTAAGATCCCTTTGCTTCTCCTCGGACCCTTCATTGACATTCTCATCCCAGGACTTATCATTGCTGTCCCCCTTCCTTGAAATTTCCTTACGATAGTCTGTGGAATGTAGTCATATGGAATGAACTCCAACCCAGCAGTGGAAGGTACATCTATGAGAGATTTTTTTTGCTAGGCTTGAAGTAGATGAATCAGTCTACTTCTAGTCTGGACCTTTCAGATAGGAAGAATCATGACTAATACACCTCTCTAGATAGCTGCATGGCTTTCTTACTTTCTGTCCTTTTCCAATGATGCTTCAAGTGTCACCTTCTGAGTGATGCCTATGAACTTTTAATTATGGCTTTCATGCAAACATAGAAAATACCAAGATATCTTAAAAACTTTAACAGCAGAAAAATCAGTGGGTTGGTTTGGGAACAGAATGAAGAGAAGGAGTCCCTCCTCTCCTTGATATACTTTGATATTTGACAATGGAATGATTAAGGAAATCTCACGTTATAATAACACTGAGTAGCTACCAGATTACCTCATGGAAATGTCAGTAACCCTACTAGTTGTAGAGTTTCTGGTTGATATGCTTTTTCAGTCTAATGTGATTGTCATGGACTAATCTGGATGACACTGGGTAGAACTTTATTCCTTTGAGGTTAGAAGTTGCTAGCTCTGGCCCATGACTGAGGCTTTTGTTTTGCTTGTCCCTTCTGTCACATTACCATTTACATGAGTCATTTCTGCTGGCTTCTTGAAACATTCAGCCAAGCTGCAAACAGTCCAATGGATGTACTGATTTCTCAGTGTGATGCCCAAGGACATTCACCTTCTTCAAGGCTTGAGCCATAGCCTGCCACCTACTCACATCTGTGAACTATACCATCTGGTAATGTGTAAGCTGGCCTTACTAGAAGGCACAATTCTCCAGCTTGATGGTTCAAAGTCACATCAAGTATTTTCCATGCACTAGAGGCTAGGCATTCATCCTTTGTCACAAAGAAAACTCCAAATTGCCAGCAAACACCCAGAATTAGAACCAGGATTATCACTTTAGAAATTCTGGGCTGGAGAGACAGCTCAGTGGGTAAAATCCCTTGCTGTGCATGTATGAGGACCAGAGTTGAACCCATATAAAAGCCAGAAAGCAAGACACTATTCCATTTGTGCCTGTGATAACAGGGCACCCACAGAGAGATACACCAGGAGAATTCCTGGAAGATCAGATCCTGATGCAGCCAGCCTGGCACACATAAAGGAAAAATGAAGAAAAAAAAAAAAAAAGACCTTGTCTCAAACAAGGTAGGAGACAAAGACTAACACACCTGAGGTCTTCATGTCTGCCACATGAGTTCCATGTCATATGAACTTCTATATGCACAGGAATGCTAGAGAGAGAGAGACAGACAGACAGACAGACAGACACAGACACAGAGACACAGAGAATTTTAAAAGCAAAAAAGAAAAGGACAGAATTTTGTGGATGAGTAACTGAAGAGAACTGTGCTCCAGAGAGTACTACAGTGAGATCATGGAATCTGCTATCCCACTAACTGGGACATAATGGCCGAGTTATCTCATCTACAGGATGAAGGACCTGGGAAAATGACTGATCCTGCTTTCCCCACATCATAACCTTCCACCGCTGCAATCCTGAGTTCTTGCCATGTGCAAGACCCTAAATAGCTGAATAGCCATGTGAAGACCCTGCTCTTAGGAAGTCTTCATCATCTCAGGGATCCAGAGAGGCAATGTCACAGAGGAAGAAGCTGACAATGGAGAGGATCTGGAGAAGTTAATCACAAGTTGCAGACTGAAGGATGTGTCAGCTATGGTTGGCTGGCAGAATGGACACTCATTTGCTTTTCATGCCCTACTTCCTCTTTCTATAATATCTGTTGTTCAGAGTAGATTCTAGAATCCTTGCACTACACAACCCCTGCCCAGCAGTTGTACTGGTATTGAACACATTCTCTTACCCAGTCAATGTCTATGCCTCAGTTCTGCCATCTATTAAATGCGAATGTTCCTTTGGTTCAGCCCTGTGTGAATCACTCTGACCTATGTGGGAGGAAGGTGGAACCAGAGCATACCTAATTAGTCCATTGTGCTCAGAGGAGACCTGTAGGCTATGTAGCAATAGGTTATGGTGCTGGGGCAGGGACCCGGGATTTATGGCATAGGCTCTGTGATACGCTCACTGGCCGTGGCTTTTTAACAGAGGAGCTAAGAGGATAATAGGGAGTAGGATGATGTCTTGTTAAGGTCACAAGGGAAGCCAAGCAGGAGAATGAAGGTACCTTGGCTCAAGTCTCCAATCTCCCTAAGTGAAGCAAATGCAAATGTTCCCCTTTCTCCATTACTGCCCTGGAAGCCACACTGCCCCAAGTGCAGCCAGGTGTGGAGCATCAGAAGGAAACATTTTCGAGTGACGAGGGTAAAGTGTGTGCAGAGTGTGTGCAGAGGATGCTGCACAGAACCTACCAGGGCTCATAACACATTCCGAGAGTTATCTCTGAAAAGTCATCCTAAAAGATGCTTGGAAACAGGGGGCTTAAAAAGAGGAAAATAGATTTGGTTTTTCATTTGACTGTGGTCACTAAGTTGTGACTTAACCTCGTGACATCAGGGTATTCATCAGACAGTGGAGCCTTCTTCTTGCACATCCAGCATAAACTTAAGAGATCTCCATGTTGGAAATACTCCCTGCCACAGAATACATTTCCTTGATGATGATGATGATGATGATGATGAGGAGGAGGAGGAGGAGGAGGAGGAGGAGAAAGAGGAGGAGGAAGAGGAGGAGGAAGAGGAGGAAGATGTAGTAGATGATGGACCACAAACTGTAAGATATAATAAATCCTTTCTTTGTCAAGCTGTTCTTGGACAGTGTTTTGTCACGGGAACAGAGAAGGAAACGAGAACACCCTTCTCTGGTCTCTTTCACTTACCACTGCCCGTGCCTGCTCAACTATGCCTATGTTATCCTCCTATACACATGTGCATCCCAGGAAAGTAGAGATCTTTCTGCCTGCTCACCACTGCACTCTCTTAGTCTCTAGGTCAGTATCTGTCACATAGTAGGTCCTCAATAAATATATTTTGAGTAAGTGAATCAACTGCTTCAGGACTCCCCCCCAACCTTCTAACTGTTAATTATTTGTGTAAGAAATACTTGATAAATAGCAAACATTAAAACTTAACAAAACATCCTTGAGATCTAGGGTAGAATTTTGTTTGGGGTAAAACATTAGAACAGACTAGAAACACAGTGGAAAGATGTGGTGAGAAAATCAGAAAAAAATAAAATAAAACTATCCATGGTATTGTGCATACACAGTGCTGGCTGGCAGTGTGTTTTCATCTTGGTTTATGTTTAAACCAATGCCACAAAATTACAGTCTCTGATTTGCTGCCAAATAAATTTCTGACTGTAAAACAACTTTATTTCAAACTTGATAAATGGCTTTTGTCATGAGGCAAAGTAATTAAGGAAGCAGTGTTCACAGTCACCAGGCTGGGGCTGACATTGCTCCTTCCCAGTGTTTTGTTACCTGCCTGACAGAATTGGCAGAGCTCACAGAAAGGCTGAGTTATATGCATTCCCTCCTGGCAGGAGCATTGTCAGAAAGATACATCACTCCCTCTACCGAATAGCCTCTGTGTCCAAGGACCATGGCAAGCATGCTGGCACAAGCAGCCAAGCCCCTCTTGCCACTAGGAGAATTTAGCTATTAAGGGTGAATATTCCCTTAATAACTGAGGCCTTCTCTCTTCTTGGACTTTCTACTGTACACTTTAACCATATTCTACACAAGTGGTTTTGTGAATAATTCAACATACATCTCAAAGCAGGTTCTTCTGAGCTTCTTCAAGGTACCCTCTTGAAGAAGAGAGGAAAATGAACCTGATGCACTATGCAAAGTGCAGTCTCCATAGCACATCTGAAGAAACAAGGATTTTTCCTCAGGCTTAATTTAAGAAATTGGCTGCAAAGAAAGCTGAGTCTCAGAGAGATGGTGTGAAGTTTTTGATGGCCACATAGCTAACCAAGAATGTATGTTCAGCCATATGTCCATGAGCGATAGGGGCACATTCTGAAAAATGTGCTGGTAGATGATATGATCCTTGGACAACATTATAGAGAACATTTGCACAAATTTAGATGATGGAGGACAATCACTCTGCATGGTAGGTTGCTGAAATCAAGGGTTATATTAAATGCAAAATATACTACACACTGCTGGCATGTATAATAACATGTGTGACACACTGTTTAACAGTAAACTTTGGGGGGATAAATGTGGAGTGAAGTAGTGTGACTTTTTCCTCTGGGCACACTATGATCATATCATCACTGTCTTGGAGTCTTAGAGTAGAAGCTACCTTGACCTGATAGCCGTGACAACCAAATAAACAGATCAATACAATGATAAATAGGTCTGTGGTGATGATAAAGAAGCTATTGATACTTTCAATAAAGGAAAGTAGGAGGTCACAGAACCCTTGCCTGGGATTCTAAGCATTATTCCCACCTGTCCACCCTGCCTCAATTCCAAGTAAGCTCAAGAGATGCTAGAGGGAAGTGAAAGGTTAACTAAGCATGGGACTTAGTATTTCAGCCTCTGTAAAGCTACTATTCACATTGTAAAGCTGCTATCCACGTTGTAAAGCTACTATCCATGTTGTAAAGCTACTATCTACATTGTAAAGCCACTGTCTACATTGCAAATCTACTATCCATGTTGCAAAGCTACTATCTGCATTGTAAAGCTACTATCCGTATTGTAAAGTTATCATCCAAGCAGCAATACACCTACCTATTCCCAGGCCACTCCCATTCTAGAAGATACCCATCAGCCATGCTATTAAAGTAATCCTAGTGAACTCCCTGATTCGCCGACTTGATTTAAGTAGAAGGAATCCTTACTTGGGACTCTGGCTGGTATCCTATCTGGAGTGGAGAAACATTTGTTCACCTTTCTACCAAAAAGATAATGCAACTGCTATGCACAGAGTAGCACTTCAAGATTTTACATTCCCATGTGCTACAAGTTCCCAAACTTCTCCACTTCCTTGATGATTGCTGATATTTTCATTTGTAGTTTTATTTATTTGATAATGATCATTCTAATGAATGTGAGCTGTCTAAACATACTTTTAATTTCTATTTCATCAGTCATTAATGATATCGAGTTTTTTTTTTTCAATAAAGATAGTGGTAAACATGTCTCTTTGAAAAGTCTTCTGTGTGTGTTTTTGTACAATAAGTCCCTTAATGACTGTGATGATTTGCACATGCTTGACCCAAGGAGTGGCACTATTTGGAGGTGTGGCCTTTTTGGAGTATGTGTCACCTTGCTGGAGTAGGTGTGTCACTGTGGGTGTGGGCTTTAAGACCCTACTCATAGCTACCTGGAAGTCACTCTTCAACTAGCAGCCTTCAGATGAAGATGTAGAACTCTCAGCTCCACCTGCACCATGCCTACCTGGATGCCACCATCATGCCCCTGTATTGATGATAATAGATTGAACCTCTGAACCTGTAAACAGCCCCAATTAAACATTATCCTTATAAGAGTTGCCTTGGTCATGGTGTCTGTTCACAGCAGTAAAATCCTAATTAAGACAGTGACTAAGGATAAATTCTGCCAACCCATGTGGGCACCTCAAGGTTCCAATCTGCTATACATTTTCCAGCTGAAATATGTCTTCGTTTCAGAATAGTTAACCAAATTTGTATGTGCTGTGATATTATTTATTAGTTGTGTACATTAGACTCCATTAAAAACAGGCATATATGAAATAGTCTACTCTCATGAAATATATGCCTAGAGAAAAGATAATGACTTGCCAGGAGGTGTTTTTCTCCATACTCCTTTAAAAATATAATGCAATGCATAGATGTGTGTTGTTCTGCAGAAATGTAAGCATTTTTATAGATGTATGTCTCCTTTATGGCAGCAGAAGCACACTGAAATTGTTCTTTCATAATTCACTAATAGCCAGAGATGTGTTAGTGGGACTTCCTCTAGAGGCCTGGGTTAGCTGGACCAAGCATGTAGCAGTCTTGCAGGATGATGATACTGGACAGCTTCCCAGGCCTGGTCTTAATTAAGGGCCTCAGTTCTGCAACATCAAAAGTTGTCTTAAGTGTGGATTTATCTTTCCCACTGTAAATCTCCTGAGAACTCTTTTCCAGGGAAACTGAATGGGAATTTGTGAGTTTAGAAATGTAAACTGACTTATTGCAATAAATGAAGTGCTATATTCACAACGCACAAGGAAAGGAGCTGCGAAATCCTATTTTCTAAGGACTATATGGCCATAACAATCATCCCCTCACATCAGCTGTACTTCCTGGCACTGAGCCTTCACGGGACTATCCCAGCCAATGGCCAGCTGAGGATATGATGCAGGGGTAGAGATGGGGGTAAAGGGCCAGGGAGCTCTACCATTTACTGCTACATCACTGCCAAGTAATATTTTAAGAGTAGAATTCGAATATATATCCACTAGTGAGCATTCCAAACCTATAGTCACACAGATGGGACTCATTCAACTCAGTGGGACAAAAATAAGGCACAAATGTGGGAAATGGATTTGTAAGAAATAAGGTGAGCTAGCAGAGGTGAGGGTAGACAAGAGAGTGTAGGGAAGAGAATGCATTGTAGATGTGTATAAAATTCTCAAGGAAAAATGTTTATTGCTAAGAGAAAACAGAGAACTCTCAAATAAATAACTCAATTATATACCCCTGTGTCTTCAAATAAAACAGGAACAAGACCGTGAATAGAAAGGAATCATAAAGGTCAGGACAGAAATTAAAGAAATAGAAAGAAAGATAGCAATATGAAAATCAATTAATCAAAGACCTGGTTAGGTAAATGACAAACTTTTAACCAACCAAACAAAAGAGGCAGAGAAGACCCAAACTATAAAAATTAAAAATTAAAAATGAGATATTAGAATAAACATCAATGGAAGTTAAAAGATCATTGGGAGATACTTTGAAAATCTACATTCTAGCAAATCAGAAATGTGGAAGAAAAGAATAAATTTCTAGACACATATGTCCAAAATTAAGTAATAAAAAGTCAACTATATACATGATGAGTGATGATATTGAAGCAGCAATCATCAATCTTGGATTGATGATTGGGCCAGATGGATTCATCATTGCTGACTCAGTGGTGCCTAACAGAACTAAGAGCAATACGTTTTGAGATAATCCATAAAATAAAAGTGGAAGAATCACTATCAAATTTTCAAAAGATATATAACCCTGATACCAAAACATAAAACAACAAAAAGTCAGCAATTATCAATAAATACTGCTCATTGATATCTCTGAACATTAGTACTTTCAATTTCCCAATAAAAAGACACAGACCAACAGAATGAATGGGAAAACAGGATCCATCCTTCTGTGTCACATTCATTAAACATACCTTAAAACATCAAGGATAAAACATTCAAGATAAAAGAATGATAAAAGATATTCTGATCAAATGGACCAGATATCAAACAAAAACTAATCAGGATAGAGGCAGAAAGTCACTAAATACTCATCAAAGGGAAAAATTCACTAAGAGAAAAACACAAATCTTGACATCTATGCAACAAAGACAAAGGCACCCAAGTTCATAAAAGAAATATTATTACATCTCAAGTCACATATTGAGCCTCAAACAGTGATAGTCTGACACCTCAATATCTTACTTTCAACAATAGACAAGTCATCTGGACAAAACCAAAACCAAATGGACCTAACAGATATTTACAGACCAGTTCACCCAAACACAAAAGAATATACCTTCTTCCCAGCACCTCATGAAACTTTCTCCAAAATTGACCACATACTTGAATACAAAGCAAATCTTAACAAATACAAGAAAATTAAAATAACATCTTGCATGCTTTCTGACCACCATGGATTAAAACTCAATAGCAACATCAGTAGAAACAACAGAAAATTTACAAACTCAGGGAAACTAAATAATTCCCTCCTGAATGAAAAACAGATCAAGACATAAAATAAGAGAGAAACTAAAGATTTTCTAGAATTTAGTGAAAATGAATACACAATATACCCAAATATATGGGACACAATGAAGCCAGTTTTAAAAGGTAGGTTCAGGGTATTCAGTGTGTACACTAAAAAATTGGAGAGGCCTCATACTAGTAACTTAACTGCATACCTGAAATCTCTTGAACATAAAGAAGAAATCACACCCAAAAGGAGTAGACAGCAAAAAACAGTCAAACTCAGGATGAAAGCAATAAAATAGAAACAGAAAAATAAAAATTACATATACTAGATGACACAAAGAATTGGCTGTGGTGCCATCTTAGACCATGTTGATTGATGATTTTGGGACATGTGGAGGTACGAGGTTCACATTGCCAAAGGAGGCCATGGTCTATGTTACCACCAAAGGCCATGTAGATGTCCACTGCCTGTGTCATTGCTGAGAGCCATGATTGCTGGTGTCTATGGCCCATGCTGTGTCAGGGGGCTGTGTTCATGGTCTGTATTGCCACTAGAGAACTTGCTGAGGTACTTGGCATGTGCTGATGCCAGAGGCCATGTAGAATTCCATGATCCTTGGTCCCACTTATTGTAAAGAGCAGGGAAGCTACTTCTGCAAAGGTATTGATGATTCAAAGCTGAAAAAGAGAGTCATAGAAGGCTTCTGTGACAATCTCTACTTCTACCACAACCACACACCAAAAAGTAACAACCTAGACAGAAGAAAGCCATCAAAGTAAAATCTTTTTAAAATGTGATAAGAATGTTGAAGTTTATCTGGGTGTTGGACTATGAGAAGCTGCGGGACACCACCCAGAGATGGGAGAGTGGAGATGAGTAAAACCCTAACCCACTTTCTCAGGGCAGGCCTGAGGTTAAATACCTTTTGCAGGGAGGAGTGTTTGAGAAGGGGAGTTTATTGGCTAAGCCTCTAGGTACCTCATTAAAATGGAGATCTGTCTTGAGGCTATGCAACCACACATCCTCTACCTGTGGAGGGGCTTGGGGCATTGTCCTTATGTGAATGATGGTCACAGACCTATGGAGAGCTGCGGCCTTGTGTCAGGAGTCTGTGGCCCAGGAGCATGGCAAAACGCCCGCCCTCCCTTGCATGGTTATCCCCCACTGGGGAACCCTTCTAGGTCACCGGGGTTTTAAACCTTAGCTCAACTAGAAACCAGACTTCCTTTCATGGTCCTACATGAAACTTGATAGAAGAGAAAGGGAATAGCCTTGAATTCATTGGCACTAGAGAAGGCTTTCTGGACACAACACCATTAACATGGGCACTAAGATCAACAATTAATACATGGGACCTCATGAAACTGAAAATCTTCTGCATGGCAAAGACATCATCATTCAGACAAACTGGAAGCATGCATAGTATGAAAGACTTTTGCCAACTACACATTCGATAGAAGGTTAATATCAAATTTTATTAAGGACTCAGAAAACTAGATATTAAGAAAATAACCCAATTAAAATGGGGTACAGATCTAAACAGAATTCTTAGAAGAGAAATGGCTAAGAAATGTTTTTTAAAATGATCAACATTCTTAGCCATCAGGGAGATGCAAATCAAAACCACATTGACATTTCATTTCACACCCATCACAAACAGCCAAGATCATCAGGACAAATGACAGCTCATTCTGGCAAGGATGTGAAGTAAGGGGAACACTCATCCATTGATGGTGAGAGTGCAAATTAGTACAACCTCTATCAAAATCAGTGTTGATGTTTCTAAGGAAGATGGGAATGGATCAACCTCAAGATCCAGCTATTCTTCTCTTGGGCACATACCCAAAGGACACTTCCATCTAATCAGCTGTAGGAGAAAGCTTCTTTGATGATGGGTACATGTTAAACCATGTTCACTGCTGCTCTATTCACAATAGCCATAAACTGAAAACAACCTATATGTCCCTCAACAGATAAAGAAAATGTGGTGTGTTTACATACTAGAATATTATTCAGCTGTTAAAAATGAAATCATAAAATTCTCAGGTAAATGGATGGAACTAGAAAAAAATCGTCTTGAGTGAGGTAACCTAGACCCAGAAGAATAAATGTGGTATAAATCAGCTTATATGTGGATGTGGATATTAGCTGTTAAGCCAATGATAACCAAATTACAACCCATAACCACAAAAGCTAGGTATAAAGTAGGAGACTACAGGAGAACTCTTATTTGTATTGGATATTTTCTTTATTCACATTTCAAATGTTATCCCCTTTCCTTGTCCCCCAAAACCCCCTTTTCCATTCCCCCTCCCCCTGCTTCTATGAGGGTACTCACCCACCTACCCACCCACTCACTCCCGCCTCCCCACCCTGGCATTCCCCTACACTGGGGCATCGAGCCTTCACAGGAACAAGGGCCTCTCCTCCCATGATGCCCAACAAGCCAATCCTCTGCTACATATGCAGCTGAAGCCATGAGTCCCTCCATGTGTACTCCTTGGTTGGTAGTTTAGCCCCTGGGAGCTCTGGGGGGTCTGCTCGGTTGATATTGTTGTTCTTCCTATGGGGTTGCAAACCCCTTCAGCTCCTTCAGTCCTTTCTCTAACTTCTCCATTGCAGATCCCATGCTCAGTCCAATGGTTGGCTGTGAGCATCTGCCTACAGGAGGACTCTTAAATCTTAGGAAAAGGAAATAAAATGGGTAGTTCTGGACAGAGTTTTGAGGGGGATTAGAATGGGAGAATCACATTGGCAGAGGGAGGGAAGGAGAACAGGGAGGAAGTATGGTGAGAGACATCTAAAATTAAGAGCCATTTGAGAGATAGCATGACATCCTAACACAGTTAAAGCTTCATAAAATATACACATAGATGAAGGTGATATAAGTGAAATTGCCAAATAACAGGAGAAACAGAGACCCAGCTGGCACTGTCTTGTCACCAAATGAAGTTCCAGTGCCAGGAATGGGTTATATCTGATTGAGTTTTTGGCCAAAAGGGCTGCATGGAAATGCCAAAAAAACTCAGGCTGCTGCCAAGACAATATAAGTTGATTTCCACAAACTAATAGCAAGGCCCTATCTGTTATTGCTGAAGATAACAGCTAACACAACTCATTGAACATGAAGAAGTCAAATTGGTGCCAAGTTAGTCTTCTCTATATGCTAGCCTGTAGGGTACAGGAAGGTATTGTAAAAGCTCCAAAGTGGAAACAACAAACATAAACACCAACCCAGCCACAAACCTTTGATCTACAAAGGTGTCCTGCCTGCAAGACATGCTAGAGTAACAGAGCCACAAAGTTTGTGGACTAACCAACCAATATTTGATTTGACCTAAGACCCACTGCTAATAATAATTCTTAAAAAGTAGTTTCTAATGACATTCTGGTATACTCATAGATCAGTGTCTTGCTTGCCCACAATCAGAAAAGCTTCCTCCTACAGCAGATGGATAAAAATACAGAGATCCACAGAGAGACAGTATGCAGAGAATAAAAGATCTTCCTTGCAATGCTCAGCCCTAAACAGGGTGTCGCCACCAAATCCCCCCACCCAACCTCGAGGTTCAGGTTACCTTATAGAAGAGGATGCAGAAAGAGTCTAAGAACCAGAGGGGATGCAGGGCACAAAGAAAATACAGCCCTCTACATCTACAGGATCTATGCACAAGTGAATTTATAGAGCCTGAAACAGCATGCACAGTCCCTTCACCCTACTGGGTACTGAAGCAAAAAGGAGAAGTGGACACATGCCTCCATCTCTAACCCAGAAAATTTCTACAATTGATAACCACTTGCAAATGAAAATTTAGTTTACTTCAAGGGGATTGTCTCTTATGAGTAGGCTGCATGCCAAGCAGTAGACAGACAACTGAAAATGAATTCAATGGAATCTCTGTAGATTCTTTGTTTTACAATATCATTCAAGAGCTTTTCTTTTCCTCTTATTTTTATCTTATCATTTGTTTTTATTTTATTTATATGTATTTTCTCTCTATCTTTACCCTACAGGTCCTTCGTGTATATATCACAGTTTCCAGTTTGATATCATTACAGGATTCCTGAGTGTGGAAACAAGTGGGTCTCTGTCTGTGTCCGTTGCCTGTGCCTTTTCTGGGACCTTTTTCCTTCTATTTGTTTTGTCCTATTCTGAGATATTGGGTTTTGTTTTATCTTATTATATCTTATTTTATTATTATCCCTCGGAAGTCTGTTTTTTCCTAATGAGAAACAGAAATAGAGTAGATCCAGATAGGAGGGGAGGAGCAGAGGGATTTTGAGGAGTGGAGGGGGAACCTCAATTAATATAGGTTATGTGAGGAAAAAAGATATTTTTAATAAAAGGAGAAAAAAGAAATATATAATTAGAAAGAAAAACTATATGAGTATTTATACGCATAATTATGTATATTATATCAATTTTAGGTAAATAGTTAATAGTATGATTTGTTATGACTTTTTCAGACATCCTTACTGTTATCTTAGCCTCCTTATTTTGTACTTACTTCCCTACTCATCCCTAAGGAGCTTCCTTTGCCCTGACCAGCAGAGAACAGACTCCAGCAATTGTCTTCTGACCACCACACACATACCCACACATGTACACACACAAAAACTTAAATGTAAAATCCTATTCTTTACATAGTAAACCTTCCACTGAAAGAAGAAGTTTGACATTTTCATCCAAGAGAAAACACAATACTGTAGATATGTCAATTCACTTCAATAGTCTTCATACTCAATAACATTCCAAATCAAATTCCTAAGGCATTGTTTGAGAATTTCAAGAACTGATTCATGATTTTTACTGACGTTTTTAAAAAGCCCTCAAGAATATCTATGAAGCTTTTGAAGACAGTAAAATAGCTCAGGAATTTCTTCCTTCTCAGTGATGAACCTGGACCTTGTTATACTAGGCAAGTTCTCTACCAATGATCCCCATACTCCTGTTCAGATTTATGGGTCTTTACAAAGTACTGCTAAGATATTAAGACACATTATAAAGTTACTGTAAGAAAAGCAAAATAGTAATGATACAAAGTTAAACAAACGAAACAGACTAGAAAATCGATGACCAGCACACACATAAGCAATCAGTTATTCTGAATAAAAGAAAACATAGTCCTCAATAATGGTAGATCAATTAGATACCCATATTAGGGGGGATGGAGACAACCTTGACTTCTACCTCACACAGACATGCAAATCAATTCCTAACAAACTGTGAACCTAATTACAAAAAATAAATAAGTAAATCTATGTGCTAATGTATAAGAATCTTTATAGCTTTGGGCAAGCAAAGATTTCTTCATCAAGATATAAAAGCCTTCTTTGACATAAGGAAAGGCAGATAAACTGACTTGGCGAAATAAGAACCTATATTCATCAATGCCAATGTCTGAAAAAGAAAACAAAGCTTCATGCATTTCTAAACTGTTTATAGCTGATAAGAATTAATATCCAGAAAAGTAAGCTACTTTATGACTTAATAATAAAAGGAAGAGAAATATGATAAAAACGAAGGGCAAATGACTTTTAAAAACTCAACACAAAAGAGAATATTTTAGTGGCAAACTAATATAGTAAATAATGTTCAACCATCAGGAAGGTGTAAATTAATGCTATGATTAATGCTCATCATATATTCACCCAAAAAAAGGCAAAATTTAAAAACATACAAGTGTTGACAACAGTGTCAACAGCTTACACTACTTTGAGTGTAAAGTAGTACAATCACTTTGAAAAGCTAGGAGCATCTATTCACTCTGTACACATTCCCTATGGATTGGACTTTTATGCATGCAGCCACCACCAACCCATATGTTGGTGTACTTAAAAGCATACATATATATTTATGTGGTATATTGTTTATAATTACAAAAAGTGGAAGAAATGTGAAGGTCCAAAAATGATAGCACAGAAAATAATACCATAGACCTAAGATGAACATTAAAAAACAAAGAGACTATAAGTTTTCTAACTATACACCAAGACATGGGTAATAATCTACCAAATTGAGGAGGGGCAGAAACGATGAAAGAATATACATATAACACATTAAAAAACAAGCAAAACTAGCCCACAGAGACAGAAGCTATAACAGAAATTATTTTAAAGAGGTGATGAGGTGGAGGGAATCTGTTGGAAGATTCTAGGTTGTTGACAGTTGCAGTAGTTCTTGAGCCAAATGGTGTTTACTTGGCAAAATTTTATCCATTTATAATTTAAAATGTATCAAATAAAAAAGCATAAAAATAAGGCTCTGTGGAGATAAATAAATTATGTACTGAAAAAACACTGGACCTCAGCTTGAATCGCCAGCATCTGCATAAGAGCCACACAGCATCGCACATCTGTGATCCCAGCACTGGGGAAGCAGAGACAGGAGGATCCCCCGGGGCTTGCACCAGCCAGTCTAGCTCAGTCTCTTGAGTTCCAGGTTGAGTGGAAGACCCTGGCTTAAAAGTAAGATAGAGGACCAGTGAGATGACTCAAGGGGTAAAAGCACTCCCCACCAAGCTGTCAACCTCAAAGTTCCCTCAAATATGCACCCACATGTAACACACACACACACCATGGGAATACACACACTCACACACATCACTAAATAAATAATATTGTTTCAAGATGGAGAGCAATTTAGGAAGATACCAGATGTCAGTCTCTGGCCCCCATGTACACATGCACTCATACCTGTGCACACACATGTAGTAATGCATAAACAAAAGAAAATATTGAAAAAGAAAAGAAGTCCCGGTTAATGAGTCATACTGGATTGCTGTGAGCCTTTGTGCCAATGACTAGTATCCACACAAAAGTAAAATGTGGACAGAGATGCAGGCAAAAATAGTGTGTGAAAATGGACTAACAACAAACGCCACATAATGACAGGGACAGACAGATGCCAAGGACTGTGACAAGCACCACAAGCTGGAAGACTATGGTCCTGCCAACAATGGGCCTGCCGAGTTAGCCCTTAGAAACATGAACGATTACATGTATTTACTGCTTATGTATTAGATAAGGCTTGTTTTAATCTATTCAATTGATGATCATTTATTTTTAAATAGGCTTTATTTATCCTTCAACAATTTTGTATATATACTTAATGTATCTTGATCATATCCTCTCCAACTCTCGGACTTCTTTTTCCATTTCCCTTGGACATCCCTCCAACCCAGCTGCTCCCATCAGCATGTGCTTTTTGTCAGTGATTGATGATAGAAGATTATAGAAGTCAGGAGGGCAAGGAGAAAATTCATCCTTAAAAATAAACAAGCATCTATCACTTTGAAAAGGTCAGTGGAATAGATGGAAGAAGGATGGATAAAGATAGATAATAGGAGTTAGATAGGTAGACGAATACATACATACACACACATACGCAGACAGACAGACAAACAGCCTAGAACTAGAAAGAAAGCCAATCCTTAAATCTCTAACATCTGGTTTAAAGGAAATTTATTGATTTTTGTACTATCAAGCCCTAATATAAGCAAATAGATATTTTTTTTTTTTTTTTTGGAGAATGCCCATCGAATAAATTAGAAAATTGGTTTCTTTAAAACATGAACAAACTGTTAGCATTTATAGGGTAAAGAGCTTGGTCTGGTACACCTGAGAAATTAGGATGGAAGTGTCTTGCTTATAAAATAACCAATCTGCCAATAAGAGACAAGTGTTTTTACATATTAAAAGTTACAGCTGCTTCATTTAACTCAACAAAGAAAATACATGCAAAAACAGCACCTCAGGTAACCCAAAGAAAACCAAGCTTTAACAGTCCATGGCAGCAAGGGTGGAATAGTCTACACTGTTCCACAAGTGTTCTCTAGCTGTGGACAGAAGAGAAAAAATGGCTTACTCACAGGAGCAGAACTCTTAAAATGCCTATACCTCATAATGACCACAAAACTAGGATGGATCTGCCAATTCCTCTGCCAACTGACAGCAAGAAAGGGGACACTGGAGAGAGGCCAGGGGACCAGGGACCATATTTCTTGACTCCTCGCCTTCTCTCCAGTAATTTCTACCAATGGCAACAATCTCAAACATCTTCAACTACTGATGGCATCCAGAGCACACACTGCCAGAAGTTTGATGTGAATCTCCAGTTTAGGCCATTTTTGTTATAAAATCAAAACTTACTAGGAAAGCTCACTTTGGAATGGGATGGTAGCAGGTTGGTAACTTGCCATCTTCTGTAAATAGAAGGGGTGCTGCTTTTCAAACCAATCAATGAAACCAGATGCCACTTCATGCTGCCATGACCTTCCTCACAGGCCTATGCTG
This sequence comes from Rhynchomys soricoides, assembly GCA_019843965.1. Taxonomy (NCBI): domain Eukaryota; kingdom Metazoa; phylum Chordata; class Mammalia; order Rodentia; family Muridae; genus Rhynchomys; species Rhynchomys soricoides. The sequence continues at coordinate 21,531,324 of JADRCH010000009.1, forward strand.
ACGGCTTCATCCTCAGCTTACCCCTGCCAGGAGGTGGTGGAGCCTTGAAGAAATGCGGTCTAATGGCAGGTCTCAGTTCAGTGGAGACATATCCTTGAAAGGGATTGTGGGGCTTCCCCAGTCTCTCCCCCATCCTCCCTTTGCTCTCTGTGGGGTAAACAGGCTTCTTCAACTATGCCCTCCTGTGCTGTTGCAGGTTATAGCAAAAGGAACATGTGAGCATGAACTGAAACCTCGGAAAACATGAGTCTAGAAAACCTTTCTTTCCTCTATTACTCTGGTGTTTTGTCACAGTGATAGGACTCTGGCTAATGTACCAGGAAAAGATCATTTTCAAAGGAAAAGACATAATAGTGCAGGTGAAATGACCCTTACCTGGAATCTGTAACAACCTGCCTGAGACATGGGTCATATCTGCTGTGAAGTTTGAAAAAACATGTGTGTTTCCAGGACATCCTTGGGATACATGAGAATATACGGAGAAAGCCAGCTCAACCATGGGGGTCCATTTACATGGACCAGCATTGCAGCAGTGTTAAATTTTGTGATTCGTATGAGCTAATCACAAAGCCTTTTGATTATTAATCCAGAACCACAACTGAGCAGCAGTGATGATTGTTGTAACTACACATAGTGTAAAACAATCTTGTTTAAATCAGTAAGCAAGACCGTTCCTGTCTTCAGCACTGCACTCACAGCAGGCTTTGGTAAAACACACACTAGTGTTACACAGTTTGCATTAACTGTGTCAAGCATTCAACAAAAGCCTCCCATGTTGAAAGTTGATCTTCAGTGAGAATGTATCCAGTGGGAAAGCCTTTTGAAAATGGGTTTCGGTGCTAAGTGTTAAAGTTATAAAGGGTGACTGCCTTGGCAGGAAGGGAGTGCTGGACCCTCAGTGAACAGGTTCCTGAGAGAGTGGGCTGGCCCCTCCTCACTCTCCAACTTCCTTCTCAAACTTGCTCTTTCCTTTGCTGTGCATCTGTCCTTAGGCTTCCTCCAACAGGACTGATCAGAAGCCAGCCCACACTCGGTGACATCCAGAACCATGAGACAAACATTGTTTTCATAGATTACTTAGCCTTGGGTATTTTGTTTGAGCAGTGGATAATAAACTAATACAATACTTAATAAAGCACAATCTACCCACAACCTTTCAGTATTATGTTCTAGTGGAATGAAACATAAACCCAACTCCCACTCTTCACTTTACTCAGGCCTTTCAGCAAAAGTGAAAAATGTCCTTGTCGTCCAGTCAGTAGTGTTACCTGTGGTGGTTTGTATATGCTTGGCCCAGGGAGTGGCTCTATTTGGATATATGGCCTCATTGGAGTAGGTGTGGCCTTGGAGGAAGAGTGTCACTGTGGGCATGGGCTTTAAGACCCTTGTCCTAGCTGCACGGAAGCCATTCTTCTCTTACCTGCCTTTGGATGAAGATGTAGCTCTCTCAGCTCCTCCAGTCCCACTTCTGCCTGGATGTTGCCATGCTCCCACCTGGATGATAATGAACTGAACCTCTGAACCTGTAAGCCAGCTCCAATTAAATGTTGTTCTTTATGAGAGTTGCCTTGGTCATGGTGCCTGTCTATAGCAGTAACTCTAATAAGACAGGACCGCTGGTCATAATCCTTTGTTTGTGCTTACTCTGTCCTTTTTACCTCTCTGTGGCTGTGGTAAAATACCCTGACAAAGGCAATCTAGGGAAGGAAATGTTTATTTCACTCACACCACTAGGCTATATCCAGGTGTTGTGGCATGTGCCTTTGATCCCAGCACTCACTAGGCAGAGGCAGGTGGATCTCAATGAGTTTCAGGCCAGCCAAAGGCCTTTCTCAGAAACCAAAACAGAACCATGTCACAGTCCATCATTTTGCAGAGATCAAGGCAACAGAAACCTGAAGCAGCTAGTCATATTCACAGTGAAGTACAGAGAAAATGCATGAATGCATGCTTGCCAGTGAATGGTTGGGTCACTCCTTTTCATTCAGTCTAAAGCCCAGCCTATAAAATGATGTCATCCACATTCAGTGTGAGATTCCCACCCCGATTGATCCAATTAACAACCTCCCCCATGGGTGCACGTAATCTAGACCATCACTATTGAGACTCTCTTCCCAGGTTTCTAGATTATTTCAACTTGACAATTAATGCTATCAGGCTAGACATAGCCTTTCACGCTCTTCTGGAGAACCCAGGTTCTGTTCCCAGCACCCACACTGGACAGCTCACAACTGCTCCAAGGGAGCTTATACACTCTTCTGACTTTGGTAGGTATGCAAGTGCACAAACATAAAAATAAAAGCATTTAAAAATACATTTTAAAAGATATCATACTCTTGCCTATCATTTTCTGAGCATTTGTCTCCATAGGCCATGCACATTACATACTCCTGTTGCTTTTGTTAGTGTTTGGTTTCTGTTCTCAACCATTACAGTGCAGTTACCTGGAGGGCCATCATTGCTGCTCCTATAGTCAAAGAATAGTCCCTGGCAAAGAGTAGGCTATCAGCAAACAATTGCTTAGTTAAAGAATAAATAGCACAAAGTAACAAGAAATAAAATCTTATAAACTATAATGAGAAGAGGTTGAACATTTTCCTAGATGTACTTAGATTGGGGAAAGGTTATCCCACTCAGAGTGTTAAGAGCTGTGGAAATAAACTGTAGTTTTTCTATGATAACTTTCCATTGAGCAAAGAGCTACAGGGCAGATCTCTCACAAGCCAGTCCTCCATAGTCTCCATCTTAAGTCAATAAGTATATTTACTTTATACAGACCTGTTTTAATAGTAAAAGTATTTAAAACTATGACTGCTTTAAGGTAGCAGTCATTAGGAGTCCAAGGGTAGTTAAGAATCTTCCCCCAAGGAAACAGCCCTTGAATCAGACGCAGCCCTCTATGACTAAAGTATAAACTTGTGTGGTGTTGCCCTGCAAGTGTCTGACCTCTAGCCATCACACAGGGTGATGAAGTGCTTGTCCTTATTATTATGTACCTTGCGTGGGTAATGGATGGCTTCTTTACTTTCCTGAAGGCAGTGCTTTGTTTATGGGCCACCTCTGAAATCTGTTTCCTTTCTTGGTGGCCTTTCATTGAGCTCTAGTGTAGCCATACCTATTCTTCATCCTTGTCGGGCCTGGGCTCAGGGAGCATTTTAGAAAATGAACCTGTAATGCACTTTGCACTGCAAGTAATTTGCATCCCATAATTTTTCAGTGCATACCTCCTGTGTTAGGCGCTTTGCTTCAAGGAGCTGTTCCTGGCCTGAGGAACCTGCACGTCTCTCATCCTCTCCCACACAAACAGCTGCTGCAGGGCACCCAAGAGAACAAGGACAGAAATGCTTTGCTGCGGCCATGTGGGACCCTGAACTTGGTGAAATAGCTCCCTAAGTCTTCACAGACAAAGCCCATGAGGCTAATGTCTTATTTCTTGGGAAACCTAGGAGTGACTGCACAAATTCACAGGAAATGCATTGCTTTCAAATGGGTCAGATACTGGGAAGCTCTTTCCATGGGCTCTCAGGGGATCCTATTGGATTCATTGTCATTCAGGCTGCCTCCTTTTGGATCAGTATACCTGTACTTAGGTAAAATCAAGTCTAATTACAGCAGGGCTGTGTCCTTCTCTTTGATGGATCACTAAGCTTGCTTTTCACCATGAGGTCAGCTTCTGCCCCTGAAATTAGCAGCAAGCAGTGAGTGTCCACACACCTGTGTCTCTATCACTTCATAAACCTGAGGATCATACAGAACGATCAGCTTTTTACTGAATCTGAAGGAAATCTTCAAAGACAGACACAAAGGGTCAAGTTAAGAGAGCTCAGTAAAGGGGGCAAGCCATCTGTCACCCTACCCTGAAAGCACTTCTAGCAAGACAGCCTCGTACATTGGCAATGACAGTATCAATGCAGTGACATTTTGCCAAATGTCAAATGAAGCAGAATCAGCCTCCTATGGATGTCACAAAACAAAATTCGCAGATTTGTCAGCTGGCTCTTTGTGACAGCATTTTTTATTACACTGTGTTTCAAGTGCCTCCCTTTTTTCATATTTGATTTTGAAAGTAAATATGATGTTTCCACCCTGTCTTTGGGAAGGGGGTGTGGTGTAGAGCCAAAAAATCCAAGGAAGTACAAGTGTTTGGATGAATTGTACGAGACAGTGAAAGTGACAGTCGGGTGCGCAGGACCAGCCATCCTATGTGGAGAGGAACGGACATGACTTATCACCTATGCAACTTTCCTTCAAAGTTAGCCAAATCATGGAGATAGCATTATTTTACCTTGAAAAAGGAAACACCCTGAACATGTTATGATGTCAGCTTTCAAACTGAAGCAGCAAATGTGGAAGATGGGCTTCTGTGTGTGGAGAGAGAAGCCCCACGAGTGAGATGGGCTGACCTTGCACTTGGTGCATGGTGGCACTGACCACCTGGGGGCTGCAGGGCAGGTGCTCCTAGCAGAGAACTCTCATCTTCTTCTAAGTAGACACAGCTTTGCGCCTTCTTTCTAACGTTTTTAAGATTTATTTTACATTATGTGTATGCAAGAGAAAGAAGAGAGAGGGGAAGGAAGAGATAGGGATAATGGAGAGAGAGAGAGAAAATATGACACATATGTGTGAGTGCCCATGGAGACCAGAAGAAAGTATCAATACCCCCAGAGCCGGTGTTGCAGGTGGTTGTGAGCTTCCCAATGGTGGTACTGAGAACCAGACTCAAACTTTCTAGAAGAACCACAAGCACTCTCAACCACTGACCTATTTCTCTAGCCCCAGCTTTTAATTTAAAAAAGAAAAGAAGAAAAAAAAAACACTTTGAAAGTGCTATAAAAGTTCACTGAGAGTGAGAACAAAATGGCTGTATTTTGAAATCTATCGACAATCAAAACTTGCTTTTCATTGGATTCTAAATCCACTGGAATTTTGTATATTATTGTGTGCATTGCTCCTAAAAAAAGCCTACCACCTAAGCATCCTGATCAGTAGAAAGCTTTTGCCAAAGATTTCACTAAAGATTCTGTTTAAATGCAGCCTTCTCCATCGCCATTTAAAAATAAACTATTAAAAACATGTGCACATTTTAGCTAATAACTAATGTGTTAGGGAAGTCTCCCACCTCCTCCTTCTCTCATTACTCAGCTACCCTGCTGATCTGTAAGACTCTGCTGTTGAATAGACTTGAAAGGGACAGCAAAAAGTCCTCCAAATACAAAGAACAGTCACACTCTGTGACCAGTCCAATAGCAAGCTGTTGAACACCTTAATAAAAGTAGTAATATTTTGCATGTTATATAAAAGTACAAATAAAGAGGGCTTCCAAAGGGCAGACCTGGGAAGGGAAAAACATTTGAAATGTAAATAAAGAAAATATCCAATTTTTAAAAAGTACAAATAATATTTTTCTGAAAATATGGATTAACCACCATTAACTTCATTTAATGAATTTAAATATCAAAAGCAAATGACATACTGTAATTTTTATCTTTCAACAATAATTGTTTGTGAGACTAGGCATAAAGACATATACCGCGCTTTCCCCATATGGCCTGATCTAAACTGCAGCTCAAACATCCCACCCCCTTCACATCTCTCAGCGTACTAGAAACACTCCCAAACCAGACATAAATGTCACTCAGCTCCAACCAAGATTCCCAAAGCCACTAGCTCTAAACTGCTTTCTCTGACAGGACTTCAGGAATAGATGGTGATTGAGTAAGCATGATGAAGCACCTTATAAGCTACTATAGACCAATGAGAAGACAAGAGACCAGATAATGGGTCGTGCAAATATATTCTACAGCCTCAAATTCAAATGTTCTCCACTAGACCAATAGCACAAACAGAAAGTCCAAACAAAGGAAAACACTTTAACATGGTTCATGACTATGCCCTAATATTTTAAAATATCACATGATCTTCCCTAACTTTTTATTCCTCATAGGCAAGATGTGGCACATGCTGATGGCAGCTAAAAGGGATAAAATACCCAGAGTAGGAGGAATAGGAAGACTTATCAAGGAAGGAGCAGAGCTCAGAAATCTTCATTAGCAATCACTTCCACCTTGTAATGAGTTTCAGGTTCAGTAGGGGTGAAATTGCATGCCAAAAAAATCTCAATAAATTATGCTCCGTTTGAACACAGACCAGCCATATTATCACCTGGTTCCAAGCTTACAAGATTGAACTTATCAAACGCGCTACTGAACAAGAGCTTGCCCTCGTTCCCAATGCAGCTGACTGCTTCGGAGATTGATTGAGTGTGGCTGAAGGCTCGGTGACACAGAACAGTGAGCAAAGACCATATATCAGGGATCAGACATACCAAGCTACTGTTGTGGTGCTGGTCAGTAAACATGTCCTTTAAGGGACTGGTAACTTGAGGGTCATCTGGGCTGGTTTGTAAAGTACCTGCTTCACAGAGATATTCTTGACAAGGCACTACAAATGCCTCTCTCTCAAGTAACACCACCCTATTCTGAAAAGAAGATTGTATGCCTTTTTGGGTGTGTCAAAAGAAAAATGGTTCTAGACAGCCTTAAAAAACTTTTAAAGACATTTCTTCAGTGCTCACTCCTATATTTACCAACACCTCATTTCACTCTGAGGCTGAATTTTTTTTTGGTTACACCACAATAAGAAGATATGAACATCCCTAATGGTACCAAAGAGACATCAGCCCACCCAAGATGCTACAAGAGATATAAATGGCAAAACCACAGAAGTGGGCTTTCTAGGGCATCACAGATACCATTGTGCCATCATGATACCTGGCATGGAGCTACAGGATTCAATGTTAGCTTGTTTGGGTTCAGGCTTCCTTTGATCTGAGTTTTGATTCCTATTTTTTCTATTATTTTTCCTCAATGGGAATATATATCCTGCTCCACCACTGTATTTTTGGATGTATTCTTTTTAATTTTACAGACAGAAGTTAAAGAGTCAGAATAGATTCTAGGTTTGAACTTTTGAGAAATGCTGTAATGGCTGAGAGTTTGAAATACTTGAGGACCCAAACCAGGTGTTAATATTTGCAAATTAAGTGTTACCCCCAATGACTTGCATGTAAAGGGCTTGTTTGATTGATCTTGGTGCTCTTGATAGAGGATTGGTAAGGCTACCTCAGCCCTGGGTTCAGTTCCAGTATCACGTAAACTGCTTTGTAGCACATGCTTATGCTCTCAGCACTTGAAAGCTGGAGTCAGAACAATCAGGAATTCCAGGTTGGCTACATAGCAAGTTCAAGGCCCATCTGGCCTAAAGACCTGTATCTTTTAAAAAGGAGACTGAATAATGAAGGTGCCTACTTCAGTATATAATAGATAACTTTAATGACTGATGACTCATCAGTGCATTAGGCAGGCTATTTTGTGAAGCTTAGCTAGAGGAAGTAGGTCACTCATCACCAGGCACCACAGGATTAACCATACCAATAGGAATGAAGACATTCTGAAAAGGAACTGGTCCCCTCCCTTTGACTGTAGACTATTGAGACATTCCCCCTCATCTCCCCCACCTCACCCTTGCTAAAAATTGGATTTCCCCAGGCATTTCATGTTTAGAGAAACAAGAGGTTGGAAACTGATGCCAGCAGTGAAGGAGCTTCCCTCCCAGAAAGAAAATCTCACAGTTATGATGATTTGTCAGACAACCTTTCAGGAGAGACTAGAGCCTAGATTATGTTGGATAAGATTATGTTGCACATCTGGATCAGGACTGCTTAGTTTTGCATATGTATTACACTCCACTTAAACCTGAATCTGACGAAAAGACCCCAAAGGTAGACCACTGCACCTCATTCCAATATTCCTACATTAAATAAATTTCCTTCTTCTGCTGACAATGCAATGTTAACTATGTCTTTAATTGAGGTATGGAGTCTATCTTGACAGGTCTGTTGAGACACAGGTGCTGATCTTAACAACCCTAATACCAACAGGGGCACAGGAATGAAGAGTGTTTCTTTCTTCTTCTTCTTCTTCTTCTTCTTCTTCTTCTTCTTCTTCTTCTT
>JADRCH010000009.1:21547346-21619662 GCA_019843965.1 Rhynchomys soricoides
GGAATCGGGGAAGCTCTTCTGTGTGTAACCTCAGTCTGGGAATCGGGCTGTCGGCATCTCCAGCACCAGGATCATATCTGGTCAAACGCAAAACAGGAACATGGTGACCATACACAGCTCTCTCATAGTGAGCAAGCATGCAAACGCATCACTTTCTCTTGCAGTTCATTGGCCAAACTAAGTCACGTGTTATCCTAATTTCATTTCTTCCACTGTGATAAAATATCCTAACAAAAATCACCTTATGGGAGAAAGGGTTTGTTTTAGTTCCCAATTTCTAAATTACAGTTCATTTATGCGGAGAAGTCATAGCAAAGAAAGCTTGGGAAATCAGCTCACATTGCATCCTGTCAAGAGAAGAGGAGAATGTATGCATGTATAATGCATAGCTAGATTTCTCTACTGTTATATAGTCCCAAACCAGGGAATGATGCCATTCACTTTTAGACTGGGCTTCCCTACATCAATGAAGTCAATTAAAGCAAATGCCTACAGATAAGTCCCTAGGCCAATCTGAACTAGACAGTTCTATGAAGGAGTAAGGCTTTTTTCCCAGATGATTCTAGGTTGTTGTCAAATTAGAACACTCAATTCATGATGCTAGTGAGGAATTACCTATCAATGCCTCCAACAGGAGGCGAACTAAACTGTCAACAATCAGAGATGAGACCACAGGATACTGAAAGAAGAAATTATCTTCTCTTCAGAACCATCATTGTTACCCAGCCCTGAGATGAGCTGAAGTCCACATTCATTCATTCACTCATTCACTCATTCATTCATACTGAGCCCTATAATCCCTTCTATTCACTTCATCTATCCCTAACTGACTGAACACAATTTATTTATTAATATTAGTTACCTTGCAAATTAAAATTACAATTAAGTAATCAGACACAATTTATTTACTAATATCAGTTACCATGCATATTAAAATAAGATAGGGAGAAATTTAGACTTTTTTAAGTCACCGTTAAGACAAAATGTTTGTACCTACTTAATGTCTAGAACTATTTATTACTCACTTTTTCTAACCTAATAACATGGGTGACATTCAACATTCAAGTCTGTGGTCCTTGAAGTTCAGCACTCATGAAGCCAATTACTATGACAGTGTCAATACTAATGCCAAGTTAATTTATCTTCTTAAATGAGGTTGAGGATGTTTCATCAAATAAAAGTTCAATCAATTAAAGAAAATATCAAGCCAGAAAAATTCCATCTAGATGAGGAGGATTGTATGAGAATGGATCCCATAGGTTCATATGTTTTAATACTTGGTTCACGGTTGGTGGAACTGCTTGGGAAGGATTAGGAGGTGTGTACCTGTTAAAGAAAATGTGTCACTGAGGGGCTGAATTTGAGGTTTCAAAATACTCCTACCATTCCCAATGTGCTCTCAGCTTCCTGTTTGCGAACTGAGACATGATCTCTCAGTTGCTGCTCCAGCAACATGCCTGCCTGTCCACCATGCTTCTCACCATGATGGACTCTTTTCTCTCTGGAACTGTAAGTTCCAAATAAAACCTTCCTTCTATAAGTTGCCTTGGCCATAGTATATTATCACAATAACAGAAAAGTGAGCAAGATAGGTGAGTGGATGATCTCCAGGCCCTACCCTGGACTGAGGAGCTATTGGGAACTGACAGCTGCTGGGGGAGGAAGGCATTCTTTGTTCATGATGGGGCCAGTAGTAGGATGCCCAAGCTCAATGGATGGCCCTACACGCATGTACATATGGGCAGCACTAACTAGACTCAGATGGTTATCAAAAATTGGCATGAGGTTGAGAGTGAGATATGGTATGGGAATTCAGGAGTTGGGGGATGGAGCAGGAAGGTAGATATGACTATGTTTCATTTCATTAGATATATGTACAACATTCTCAAAAATAAAGAAAATATTTTAAAACACTTATCTAGTATAAAATTTCATGGGTCCTAGGGATATTTCTGTCTAGATGGATTACCAGTACAACCTCTTTTGCTTGATCCACTCCAGACATAGATCAACACTGGATAAAAAGCTGGTCGTGTACAATGTTGTGATGAATTTGGATAAGCTAAGTTGAAGAATAAACAACAGTTCCCAGGGCTTATAATCACGTGGCAATAATATCTATGATGAAAGTAATACGTGCGTTGTTAAACCCCAAAACATCCTGAAGAACAAAGATATGATTCCTGGACAAGCTATACCTCTGTTAGTGCAAATGTATATATGTTTGAATGTTAGTGTTTATTTATAAAAGTTGAAGTTTCCCTTTAACCTGGGTAGCTCCCAAATAATTGAGGCAGGACTATTTGCTTATTTAACAGCTTTAAGGCACAGCAACTGAGCAGTATTAATCTATTTTAATCCTCTAAACTCAACTGGCTATCTCACAGCTAAAATCCCTGAGATGCTACATACTGGCATTTTATGGCTTTCTCTGCTCCAGCAGTTTTCTTACGATATCTCCTGGACCCTTTCCTCATATCTGATTCAAAATATCTCTCTCTCTCTCTCTCTCTCTCTCTCTCTCTCTCCCTCTCCCTCTCCCTCTCCCTCTCCCTCTCCCTCCTTCCCTCCCTCTCCCTCCCTGTCTTCCTTTCCTACCTCTCCCTCTCCCTTCCCTGGCAAGGAAGAAATCCAGGTTTACCCTGCTTAGTGGTTGACTGATCAGCTCTTTATTGACCAATCAGAGAATAATGGGGGGGGCAATGTTTACACATTGAGACAAGAGATTCTCAGAATAAGTTTTGTAACCACATATGGGTGCACAGAAGTCAGCATTTGTACAATACAAGGATAATCGATGCACAATGCATAATAATATTATGCCTACACACCTCAGAAGGTAGAAGAATGAAAACTGGTAACAGATGCATGAACGAAGAGCAGCATTATGTGACTTTTAAGGGCAGTTGGTAAATGAAGGTGGTGTTGTTATGGTTGGAGGTTGTGTCTACCTGCACACATCTGCTATGTTTAAAGCCTCAGGTCTTATAAGTAAAGAGCACTAGCAACCAGGATTGAGAATGCGTATACTTTGAGGCTTGTATTTAAACCACCTCTACCAATAGACAAGCCCATTTAAAATAAAATAAGGTGCCATTTAAATTCAAATAGGCAAAATGATTTGTTTATAAATAGCGCTTATATAATTGTTTATATACCTTCAGCAATAAATTCAAAATCAGTCAATGTTTACATATAAAATTAGTGATTTAATCCAAAGTTTTGAAAGGTACAAAAATGTTTTTATAAACAAGGATTAGAGGTTTTCTAAGTGATACAGGGTATTTCTAAGCCATAGCAGATGAGGTCTTTGTTTTGCCAAAGGTATCACTAATAAACTCAAGCAACATACATTGAGTAAGACTGTAATCCAAATCCAAATGGTCAACAAAATATTTATTTTTACATATATATATATATATATACATATATATATATATATATATAAAATATCTTAATGAGCAAACAGATAAATAAAATCTTTGAATTAAAAAAAGCTCTACCCAGGAGCTGACTGGCACAGATGCAGAGACCCACAGACAAACATTGGATTGGGGACCCCCTATGGAAGAGTTAGGGAAAGGATTGAAGACCCTCAAGGAGATGGCAGCACCACAAGTAGACCAACAGTGTCAACTAATCTGGACCCCTGGGAGCTTCCAGAGACTGAGCCACCAACCAAAGAGCATACAGGAGCTGGTATGTCCCTGGACCCTCCTGCCACCCTGACACTTAGGTAGCAGAGGGCTGCCACAACTGGCTTCAGTGGAGAAGGATGGGCCTAATCCTACAGATTCTTGATACACCAGAGTGGGGGGGATATGGAGGGGGTCTGCCCTCTCAGAGGCAAAGGGGAGGGGGAAGGGGGGAATTTGAAGCCATCCTAAAGTACATAGTAAGTTCTAGACTATCCTAGGCTACAGAGTAACCAACCCCTTGTCTCAAAAATTAAATTCAGTGAACATATTGCTAACTCAGAATGAACAATAATAATCATCTTGAAGGCGACCTTTTAAAACAGACTTTTAAATACTAGTCAGACATGGTGGCTCATTCTTTTAATCTCAGCACAGGGCTACACAGCAAGAAGCTGTCCTAAAAATAAAAAACAGACCTCAACCAAAGAATGAATAAAGAAAATGTGGTACATTTACACACATTGAATATAACTCAGCTGTTTTTTAAAAAATGGCAACATGTAATTTACAGGCAAATGAGTGGAACCAGAAAAAAAATCACCCTGAGGAAGGTGACCAGGACCCAGAAAGATAAACATGGTTTGTACTTACTTATAAATGAATATTAGCTGTTAAGTAATGGACAATTATATATATATATATATATATATATATATATAATGTATAACCCACGGACCTGGAGAGGCTAAATAACAAGGGGGGCTTTAGGATGGACTCATAGATCTCCTTAGAAAGAGAAAAATGGAATAGATTTTGTAGATAGATTAGAGGCTGGTGGGATGGGAACAAGAGAGATCACATAGGAGTAGAGGGAGAGAGGGAGCGAGTACTAGGAGAGACAACTGGAATTGGAGGGCATTTAGGGGAGATGTAGAGACCTACTGCTGTGGAAACTTCCTGGATTCTATGAGGTGACCCTAGCAAGGTTTCCTAGTAGTAGAGGATATAGAGCCTAAATCAGCCATCATCTTTAACCAGGCAAGGCATCACTGGTGGGACTGGAACACCAACATAATGACTTAACAACCTAACAACCTGTCCTGCCTGCAAGATGTGCTGGGGCAATCCTTTTGGGAGTGGCCAACCAATAACTGATTTAACTTGAGACTCATGCCAGGAGAAGGAGCTGGTGCCTAACACTGTCTGGATGAACAGGAATGGGACAATAGATATCCCAGAGACCTAGGGTAGAACCAAAACCAACTGGCAAAAAAATGAAATGATTCCTCATGATATTTTGCTATATTCATAGATTGGTACCTAGCCTAATTGTCATCAGAGAGGCTTCCTCTGGCAGCTGATGGGAGTAGATGCAGAGACCCACAGCCAAACATTAGGTAGAGTTCAGGGAACCCTATGGAAGAAAGGGGAAAGGGATTGTTAGAGCCAGAGGGTTAACAAGGACACAGGCAAACAAAACCCACAGAATCAACTAAGCAGGGCTCGTAAGGGCTCAAAGACTGAAGCAGCAACCACAGAGCCTACATGATTCTGTGCTAGATCCTTTGCAAACATGCTACAGTTGTTTAGCTTGGTGGTTTTGTGGAACTCCTAACAGTGGGAGTGGGGGTGTCTCAGACTCTTTTGCCTGTTCTTGGGACTCGTTTCCTCTAGTGGATTGACTTGTCCAGCCTTGATATGAGGGTTTGTGCCTACTCTTGTTGCATGTCATGCCTTGTTATATTGATATCCCTGGGAAGCCTGCTCTTTTCTGAAGGGAAATAGAAGAGCAGTGGATCTGGAGGAGAGGGGTGGGGGTGGGAACTTAAAAGAGTGGAGGTAGGAGAATCTGCAGAGGGATATATTGTATGAGAACAGAATAGATAAAAGTAAAAAGCAAGTCTTAGGCTGAAGCCCCATTAGTAAAATGCTTACCTAACTTGCACAAAAACCTTAGTTCAAACCCTAGTGTCACATAAACCAGGCGTGGTGGTACACACTTGAACACTACCAACAGTCTGGAAGGCAGGATGATCAGAAATTCAAGATCATCCACATCTACATAGAGAGTTTGAGGATAGCCTTGGATACATGAGATCCTATCTTTTTTTAAAAAAGCTGAAGGAATAAAGCCAACAAAGGAGGGGGACATGAAAGACCTCTGCAATGAAAACTTTAAATTTCTGAAGAAAATAATTGAATAAAACAGTAGAAGATGGAAAGACCTCCCATGTTCATAGGTTGGAAAAACTAATATTGTAAAAATGATTACTCTACCAAAAGAAATGTACATTTCCTTAAAAACAATCCTAAAACTCATGAAAGCACAGAAGACTCTGGATAACCAAAGCAATCTAAGAAAAAGAAACAATTCTAGAAGGGCTGCCATCATAGTCCAAGCTGTATTACAGAGATGAAGAAAAACCATCATGACACTGGCACAAAACAGACATGCAGGTTGGTGGACCAAACCAGGAGGCCCTAACCTGAGTACAGATAGCTACATCCAGCTCCTATTTGAAAAAGATGCTAAGAATGCATCCTGGAGGAAAGACACCATCTTCAACAAATAATCCTGGAAAAACTGGACATTCACATGTAGAAGAATGAGCATAGATCTGTATCTAATGCCTTGCATAAACATCAACTCCAGATAGATCAAAAACCTTGCCTTAGTCAAGGTTTCCATTCCTGCATAAACATCATGACTAAGAAGAAAGTTGGGGAGGAAAGGGTTTATTGAGCTTACACTTCAATGCTGCTGTTCATCACCAAAGGAAGTCAGGACTGGAACTCAAGCAGATCAGGAAGCAGGAGCTGATGCAGAGGCCATGAAGGAATGCTGCTTACTGGCTTGCTTGCTTCTCCTGGCTTGCTCAGCTGGCTTTCTTATAGAGCCCAAGACTACCAGCCCACAGATGGTACCACTCACAAGGGGCCCTTCCCCCTTGATCACTAATTGAGAAACTGCCTTACCGCTGGATCTCATGGAGGCATTTTCTCAACTGAAGCTCCTTTCTCTGTGATAACTTCAGCTTGTGTCAAGTTGACACACAAAACTAGGCAGTATAGACCTCCTCAAGGTGAAACCTGAAATGCTGCAAGCGCTAGGAGGGAATATAGGGGACTCTCTAAGACAGAGACCAGGAAGGGGCTTCCTTAATAGGACTCCATTCACTCAGGGATTAAGGCTAACAATTGGCAAAGAGAGCCTCATAAAACTAAAAAGCAAAGGAAATAATTAGTCCAGTGAAGAGGAAGCCTACGGAGTAGAAGGGATTTTTCAGCTTATATCTAGTATAAGATAGATAGTGAGATTTATAAAGAACTTTTTTTAAAAAAGGATAAATCCAGAAAACAAATGACCCAGGTTTTTTTTTAATGGGCTATGGGTTGAAGCAAAGAATTCTCAAAGGAAGAAATGAAATGGCTAAAAAACATTTTTAAAGTGTTCAGTGCCCTTAACAACCCAAGAAATCCTCATTAAAAAGATGTTTTTATATTTTTGGTTGTGAGCCCAGCCTTCAATGGCTGACTCAGGAGACCCTGTTGATTTCTATGATCCATGCTGCTACTGGGGACCATGTTGCAGTCTGTTTTCTGTGTGGAAGTCCATGATTTGTGCTGCTGCTAGCTCTCATGAGCAAAGAAGCTTCTTTTGCAGTGAGATCGATGAATGAGGACTTATAATTGAGAATGAGGGACATTGGAGGCTTCTGTGGAAACCTCTCCACCTCCCCTCATCCACCCTTAAAAAGATATAGTCCAGAAAGGAGGCTATTGAAGAGAGTCATTTAAAATTATAACAATGATGCTGGGGTGTATCTCTTCCCAGTTGATGGCTTCTGGCTGGGGTATGGGAGAGGACCCTCAGTTATCTTTAAAGGCCTGGTCACTGGGAGCTTGACCGTGATCCAATGAGTTCATGGGCAAGGCAGATTGAACTTGGTGTATTATTTTTGGAGATAAGGTGTAAGGGTGGGAGGGTAGACCTAGGAGAAATATGAAGAGAGTGTGATCAGGTACATTGGATGAAATTCCCAAATAGTTAACAAAAATATTATGTAGGAGGAAAAATAGATTAATTAATAAAGTAAAGGGAGAAAAGGATGTTTTTAACCCTCAAGATTTAGTCCACAATGGAATTCAAGGCTTTGACTTTACCTTCAAAAAAGTCTTCTGTTCACTTTTTGCTCTAGAAATACCCTCACATGAATAAAATTCCCATTTAACCATGCAAAATAAGTACAACTAAGGGAAACCCTACTTAATGATATGATTTATGGCTTTCAAATAAGATTAACCCAGAGCACTCAAGCCATAAATTAGAAATGTGGGCACCCTACAAGTGAGATAGACTCTGAACAGAGATCTCCAACAGCCCTCATGTGCTCTCTGCCCAGGCTCCATACACACTGTCCAAGCATAAGCAAACATCTGTGAGCCAGACACCAAACTAAACAGGGCACAAGTCTAAGTCACACATGTTGGCATCTCCCTGGATACAATATAAAGACAATAGTGCAACCTTCTTGAAAACAAGTCTATCCTCCAAAAGAGACACAGTCACTCAAATTATGTAAAAGCTATCAGGATGACACCAGAAAGCCACATGCAAATGCAAGTTACTAAGTAAGAGGAATACTGAAGAGTATTGGCTACATTTTCATTGTGTAATGCAATTTAGTGAAATAACAGTGATGTTTCCAGTAGTATTATATTGGTTATAGTCTAGATGAGAAAGGTGGATATGTGGGTGATTTTCAAATTAAACCTCACTTCAAAAGAGAGTTTTGTGTTTACTAAAGTTATCCAAGATATACCTAGTATGCAGAATTACAATAAAAACTCTCAAAAAGGCCAGTTTCCTAGGAAAATGTTCATGCTTATAAAACGTTCCATTTGCCCTTTTCCACCTACTGCATTTACAGCTTAAATTCCAAGCTAGAGAAAATAACTGAATACCCAAGTGGCTTTTGTAGAGATTGTGAAAGTACTAAGCTACAATTTTCTCAAGTGGAAAGCATCTTCTGATAGCACTTACAAAATGCTACAAGCAGAAAAATGGAAGCCTTGAGCAAGTGAAAGGACTCCATTCAGCTCCAAGGTGCTCTCTCTCTCTCTCTCTCTCTCTCTCTCTCTCTCTCTGTGTGTATATGTACGCTGACTCGCCAAAACCCTAAGATTCACCAGTCACAGATGTTAACCTGTTCATTTCACTTAGCATTGGCACTTCTAATAGTTTTAACAATTTAATTTAACAATTAAATTAATAATTATAATTATTTGGGGCCTGTAAAGTGGATTTCCTATCTGTCTGCAAAATCCAGTATGCTCTCTGAGTTAATTATATATATTTTACCACCACATATGTCATCTGCTATAACAGGTAAGAGTAATGGTAACATCTGTGACCATTATATAAAATCAGAATATAAATAAAACTGCTCTCACAAAAATGTCTCATCATGTTCTAACTACAGAAGAACATCGTCTGTTTCATACCTTGAACAGCTAGTTATCTAATCCCCATCCTGACATCCTAACACTGAAAGACATGGTTTAACAGAAGATAAATATATTCATAAGTAAAATGATGTTTACTGTCTTACCAATTCTGAAAACTGAAATTGAAGTTACACAACAGAGACTCTGATGAATCTCAGGCACATTAATAGCCAGTTGCCTATAAAATAACGGCAGATAGGTTTTTATTCAAAGTTGCCAGTCTTACAGGTATTTTAGTCATTGTAGGTATTGTACATGACATCTCCAAGGAGCTAATCCTATGATAACAACACAGGAAGAGTATGGTTTTAAAAACTAAATAGTAAACACATAGGATAAACGCACTGGAAAAGATTTTAATTTTATATCAAACATAAGCATACATCAATTTCTGTGGAATCAGACTTGGGAGGGAAGGGGCCATGCTGAATAAGGTTCTCTTTTACATTTCTGCAAGGCCATTGCAAACAACATGAACGAGAACTCTGGGAAGGACAAATCATCTCCAGGTCTTAGAGAAGCTACAGTATTTCTCCTTTGTATCCAGATATCCCCCATTGTTTCCTTATCAGATTTAACACTGATCCATTCCAGTGTTTGAGAATGCAGCTCCTTCCAGACGTCAAAGGAAGACTCTACAAATACATTTCTCTTTTACATCCTCAATTCCCTCCTCAGAACCATCACCCGGTCACACACAGCTCTACTGATGATGAGTGTGAGGCATCTCAAGAGAACTCAGATTTTGAATATAACAGAGGCCAAAACTGGGTGGAAGGATTTAAAACAGAGCCCTGAGCATCACCCCCATGAGGCTAGTACCCACACTAAGGCAGCAGCTCTGACTGTTACTCTGGCAAGGCCACCCATGCACTGAGGCTTCAGCATGTCCACCAACTCCATTGTCATCTAGGTGAACAAGGATCTTTTTATGCACCCCACCCATGAATCAATATCAGTTGTCTCCGTAGCTGATAAGTGTGGCTGTGAGAATCTCAGAGACTATTATTAACTGTTGAAGATTGAACATAGAATGGAGACCAGAACAAAATTTTTTGTTTGGTTTGGTTTTGGTTGGTTAGTTGATTGGTTGGTCAGTCGGTCGGTCGGTCGGTTGGTTGGTTTAGTTGGTTAACTGGTTGGTTGGATGATGAATAATTTGGATGAATATTTTAATTGTATGCTTTTAACAATGAGTTTTGTTGCATCTGGCTGGGTTTCTTTCTAATTTGTTACTTTTTATAACTACTTGAAGTTTCCTTCATGGTTAGGCCCCAATGTTTTAACATCTGTCTCATCAGACCTTCACAGTTGTCAACCACTTTCCTATATCTACAAAAATCTTCTCTTCTCCCTTCTACATCTAACATAGCCTCTCACTCTCTCTCAAACTTCTAACCCACGAACCTTTCTTCTTGCTTGTTTCATATTCACCTTGTCCACCTTCCTTATTCCTTCTTCATTTCACTACTTAAAATAGTGATATCCTTTGTCCTAAAAAGATCCATGAGGCACACATACTTATCACTTGTTGAGTACCAAGTACCACCATCACTGAAACAAAATCTGTGCACAAGTACAATGCAAAAGGGTTTTTCCACAGCTACACAAAACCAGGATTGCAGATAAATAAGTGGAATTACCCCTGCATCTCCCCTCCCCTGCAACAAATGAAGAAAATGTAATTCCTAGTGAAGGTGTCACCCTAGGATAACTCATGGAAAAGTAAAAAAGTAACCAACTTATTGGTGGGAAAGGGGAAAGCTGAAACAGAAAGAACCCTCTGTTACAGCAGATGTACAAAACACAAGAAGGAAACACAATGAGAGACAATGTTACAGAACCCATTCTCCACATCCCAGACTCCAGATGGAAATCCAAACCACCAAGACAACTGGGATGCCCAAGAATTCAACATCCAACTGTTAAAAAAATTAATGACGTAAAATACTCAATTTTCAATCAGATGCTTAAACTAAGGAAATCCATACAAAAGTTCCACAAGACAGCCCAAGAGGGAATGAAACAGGAGGTGAGAGTCCAGTTAGGAGAAAGTCATTTCTTTATTCTGCCCCAAGAATAGAAAGTCAGATTGTGGTTGTTGGGGAGTGTTATCCATTGTGTTTCCTCTGACATTAACACCTCTACTGGAAAGATAAAGGTTTTCAAGAAAATAGTTTCTATTGAGAGATTTATCCATTCAATTTTACTTCTTTAATTGTATCTTTAAAGTTTAAAACTAAATGTCTTTGGTAACTAAGATGGATTCAGAATTCCTAGTTAGTACTCTTATGGTATGACTATGAAATGTCCATGAATGCTCCTTTGTTGAATGCTTGGTCCCAAGCTTCTGGCACTATTTAGGGGATTGTAGAAACTTGCAGACATGAGACCTGGGAGAAGTGTGTCCCTGGGTGTGTCCTTTGGGTTGTCTTGTCCTTGAGTGTCTACCATATAGTGAAGAACTACTCACACAGCACCCAACACTGGTTGCCAAACCACATGAGGCCAAGCAAGCATGGAGTGAACCTCTGACTTTGTTAGCTAAAATAAAGAGTTCTCCCAAGTATTTTGACCACACTAATGAGAAAAATAAACACCACTCTAAATGATATTGTCTAAATACACTTGATAACTAAAATCTATGTACTTGGTACATATGCCAGTCTCTATGGGAGATGCAAGAGAAAATAAGAGCATCCCAAAGAGGCTGGAAAGGATTGAAAGAA
Source organism: Rhynchomys soricoides (assembly GCA_019843965.1). Taxonomy (NCBI): domain Eukaryota; kingdom Metazoa; phylum Chordata; class Mammalia; order Rodentia; family Muridae; genus Rhynchomys; species Rhynchomys soricoides. The sequence goes on from JADRCH010000009.1 coordinate 21,559,222, forward strand.
AAAATTGAACAATGTGTTGATGACCCTAGCCAGCCTAGCTAATACTCCTCTAGATAACAGTTGTGGACCACACAGAGGAGTGAAAAAAAAGGGCAAACAGCTGCAACATCTGGATTCAACCATGCCTAAGGTTATGTTGGCCTATGTACTTTCTGGTTAAATGAATCAATAAATCTCCTTTTATCTTGACAATGTTTGAATTGGGGTTCCTGTTAGCTGACACCCAGAGTCTGACTAGGATCACAGGTATGTATTCACATCCAGGACTGATAGTGTTACAGTGTCAGAAGTATAGCTGCCCTACCTGACCCAGTGATAGAGCTTTAAGTGAGTTTTGAAAGCTTGGGGCCCATTTTTTAATCCTTCCAAAAATGTTCACACTCAATTTGGAATAACTCTTGTCCTCTAACATAGACTGATCCAACTCCAGCTTGAACAAATCATCTCTCATGCCAGCATTTGCAAACTAGATTCATGAGGGTGGAATTGGAACTTCATTTCCAGGGTGTGATAGTTTAAATAACAAAGGCTCACGTGTTTAAATGTTTGGGCTCTAGTTAGTGGAACTGTTTGGGAAGGATTATGAGGCATGGCTTTCTTGGAGTAGATGTGGCCTTACTGGAGAAAGATGTCATTTGGGTGGGTTTTGATGTTTGAAAATCCCACTCTAGGCTCAGGCTCGCTCTCTCTCTCTCTCTCTCTCTCTCTCTCTCTCTCTCTCTCTCTCCATGAAACTGTACCATGCATGCCTGTCTGATAGCATGCTCCCCACCATAATGGAAATGGATTCACCCTCTGAAACTGTAAGCAAGTCCCCCAGTTAAATGCTTTCTTCTATAAATCGCCTTGGTCATGATTTTGGTTTTTGGTTTTTGTTTTTTTGTTTTTGTTTTTGTTTTTGTTTTTTGCAATAGAACAGTAACTACTATAGAGAGCATCTCTCTTACCTCTAATTCAGTATAGGAATTCTGTCTCATTGTCTCTAGCCAAAAATTGACCAGCCTCTGTTTTAAATATTCTCAGAAGCAGAAAAAATCTTTATAGTAATACATCATCACATTACACGGACAAACAGCATCTATACCTGAGACATTGTCTTAGTTCCATTTCTATTGCTGTGATAAAATATCCTGACAAAATATTCATCTTACAGTTTCAGATTACAGTCCATCATTGAAGGGAAGGCAAGGCAAGGACTTGTAACAGTCACATCCACAGTCAAGGGCCAGGAGAAAATCAATGCATGCATATTTACTTGCATTCAGATTCATCTCTGTGCCTCCCACAGTGAGCTGATCTTCCCACTTCATTTAATAACTAAGACATGCTCTTTAACATACCCACAGGTGAACCTGATATAAACAATCCCTCACTGGTAGTCTTTCCAGGTGATTCTAGACTGTGTAAAGTTGATAATTAAAACTAATTATCACAGGCATGCCTTAATTCTAAAAAACTAAAAATTTTCTTCTCTAAATGTTCTACTATGTTGTGTTACTTCTGTTCTATATGGCAATGAGTAAGGCTCCTTCCTTGTCTCCTTGTTGGCCTTTCAAATACCTTCACACTGTTAGAATGCCTCTGTACAGTTACATTTTTCTACAGTTCCTTCAGCAATTCCTCAAAATACATGACTTCTGTCTCCTTTGACATCATGACTCCACTTGTCTACACTTTGGTTTGCCAACATTTTAAAATATAATTCCCCTCTCACACCCTCCTTCTTGATTCACCCTTGCAATTCTCTGAAAAGCTCTGAAAACTGGGGTCAGAAGGCTTACAGTTTCAGCTTGGGTATCAACTCTTACAATGTCATAGACCATTTTTCCTTTAATAACACATTTGATCAACAACTTTAGTACAATTCTTGACACATGGTACATTCTGAAAACATTTGTGACTCTAAAGTTCTGACAACCAAAAACTCTCCAGAGCATTTTCACATTAACCTGTTACATTTGGGTTCTTTTCTGTCCATCCCTGGGTAATGGTAATTTAGCCCTTGACTCTGTCCTTAGCCCAAACTCCATGGTAGGGCCCTCACTGGTTTTGTTCTCACTGCAGGGCTGGACTCTGTAATGGGGTCTACCACATGTTATAGACTTATCAAATACTGATAAGCTAAACAAATCTGATGCAGAAACCATGATTCACTACTCTTACTTCACTGTTGAATTCCAGCCATGAGATTCAGTTAGTCGACATCACTTAAAGTCTAGACTCAGCATTAGTTATGTCTCTAAATTCATATTTCTTCTAAATTTAATAAGTATGCTTTTTACAACCTTACCTAAGAGATTGATGAAAACACTGGACAGGCTGGAGCCAAGACTGGAACCCTTAGATGCTCAACAAGAGACACTCAGGTAAGGTAGTAGTGGGTCAGTATCCATTCTCTGGGGCTGAAGCAGCAAAAGCAGCTTAGATTCATTCTCAGTCTCAAAGGGCTTTTAAATCCACTGTTGAAGACAAAGCAGTATTTAGTATATAAAGTCTTTGTAAGTGTCTTTTCCCCCCTAATAAAATGCTTCAGAATCAGCCATTTCATATCAAAATCATATAAAAAGCACTCCCTAAGAGCTAACCAATATTTTACTTGTTAATTTACTAAGACTTTGCTTAAAGAATCTACACTGATTATGTTTTCTGTACCCAGAATCTACTCCTAAAAATCAAGGTATTTGCCCACATGTTTTCTAACCAACTGTATCTGTGTATATACTTTCTTTAGTAATAATGCCATGGACCTGAACCTAAAGAGCAAGACCCATGCACTAGAGCTGAAAGGCACATTCTACATGCTGTCTGTGTATATTGGACTCTCATTCCACTGAATTGTGTTTTACTACTAATGACTTGAATTTTGGTCTCCTTGAAGAGATGTTCTTGTTCACATAAGAGTTCTTATAATAAAATCCTAGTCCTCTTAGATCCAGGTAAATGTCATTAATGTGCCTCTTGTTTATTTGAATCTGAAGGCATTTCTAATAGCAAATAGTGTGGTGGTATTTTGTACTATTTAAATGCCTTCTTTCATCTCAAATAATATGGGTAACCCACTAGGAAGAAGTTGCATAAAGGAGGTTTATACATGACCTTCAAATAATAAATGTGAATTTTAAAGGGCTGGTGAAAAAACATTATCAAGTAGGCTTAACGCTGTTGAATATTTGAATCTAAAATGAATGCACATATATCTTGAAAGAAGGCCATGCATTACAAATAGAGATCCTCTTACATAGATATTTGCCTGGAAGATATTAGAACAACTAAAACTATAGAAATGTCATATGAAAACCTACATGGGGGATGATACTCATCCCTTAAGCTATACGAATAAAAACCTAACATCATATGTGAGATGCTTCCTTTGAGTTGTTGGCATTGTCCCAGAAACCCCCAAAGCAATATAAGTTGTTGTGGTTGGTCTTTGTTGTCAACCAGAAATTGGTGGTACCACCCTATACTTAACTAAATACTTTGCTAACAGTTTGTAAAAACGTTACTAATCTGGAAGCTTTCTCACTGCCAGCTAGCTTTCAAAGTACTGAAAGGTGTTATGAAAACTTTGGAAGGAGACTAATCGACAGTCCACAGATCTGTGAACCATATAAACTATAATAATGATTAGCAGAGCAAAATGTTCCCATGGCTGCATAGTGGCAGGAATATTATGGGGATAACCAACTGCTTTCTGGTTGAATTTAAGACTCATTCCAAAGGAGGAAACTCATACCTAGTATGGTAAATCTAGCCAAGAACCCATGGTCAGGAGTTCACAGGCCCCAGCCATGAACCTACCGCTATTATTCTGCTAAACAAACATAATGTCAAACTACCCTCTAAGTTCTTATCCCTCTACCCATGTACATTCAAACCTTACTGGAGAAATTTTTCTGTACAGCAGATAGTGATTAACACAGAAACTAAGAGCAGAGAGCACAACTTTCAGTGACCTGCTTAGTCACAAATGAGAAATCTATATCACACTCCCTCCCCAAGGCTCAGGGGCCATTGTAGAAGACTGGACCAGAAGATTGTAAGAGCCAGAGATCAGAGAAGACCAGAGCTAAACAGTTTCATCTAGACATAGTAAGACCACTATACTCATGATCTCACAGCAGCTGTGGCTGTATGCATAAGACCTACCTGTTCAAGATCAAGACAACCAGAATTCTAGGATAGACGGGGGAGAGGTTCACAAGCCCCACTCCTAACTGAGGAACTATGGATAGTTAATAGCTTCTAGGGAAGAGAACTTTGATTTTCTTTAAGATATGGCTCCTGGTAATTCATCTGTGTTCCAGTGGATGGCCCTACACCCAAAACTACATGGACAGCACAAATTGGAGTTGACTGGTTATTTTTTTAAAGAAAACATGAAGTTGGTAGGACAATAGGAGTTGGAGTTATAGGTAGTTGAGTGTAGCCCAACAAGGATGCTAGGAACCTCACTCAGGTCCATTGCTAGAGCAGCAAGTACTCTTAAGTGCTAAGCCATAGGCCAGACATGATGGCACATGCATTTTAACCCAACATTAAGAAGGCAGAAGCAGGTAGATCTCTGAGTTAACAGCCAAGCAAGGCTATAGAGAGATAGCCTGCCTGAAAACAAGACAAAACAAAATGTGAGGATGAAGCTACAAGCTGTATCTAACATGATCTTTTTTTGTAAAAATATAATTGGCTAGCAAAAGTATAACATTCATACATAGTATAATATGAGGCTCATTTTCTGTGATTTGTTCTACTGTTGTTTTGTTAATTTACAGTTAATAATACAAGTCAAAAGTGGAGCACAGGAGAAAAATAATTCCATGAATGCAGCATCAATAATGTGTTTACTATTTTTTTAAAAATGAAAGCAGTCTTGAAAAGTAGCCCAATCTGTGCATTCATCAGATAAAAGATTGAGTAATTATTAATGTCTATAATTAAATTAGAATAGGGTAATATATGGCTTTAAATTTAGAAAAGAGCCAGAGATCAGAGAAGACCAGAGCAAAAGAGTTTCATCTAGACATAGTAAGACCACTATACTCATGATCTCACAGCGGCTGTGGCTGTATGCATAAGACCTACCTGTTCAAGATCAAGACAACCAGAATTCTAGGATAGAGGGGGGAGAGGTTCATACAGGAGGTCTTGGCCAATGAACCTTGGCCACAAAGACTTAAAATGATCTATTTTAAATAAAAGGTAATACTGTTTAACAGACAGATCAACTCAAAAGTTGAAGGCTCCAGCACAGAATCCATGTGTCACACTTTCTTCCAGGAAAGTAATGCTGACATCTCAGGCCCAAACATCAGCTCCTGGACTGTGCTTGTATGGCTCCTTGGACTATCAATTATTTGTCAAGTTTCCTAATTTGCACTTCATTCTCACTTGCTTTGAACCATGGCTCTGCTTATTAGCAAAAAAACAGAGCACACTGAGAAAGGGCAGGAAGTCTCTCAAGCTAAGGTATCCAGATGTTATTTGTAGGACTGAAAAACATAACTGGGTAAATGACGATTCTTCAGTTTTTAAGTAGACTTGGGAACTATTCTCATTTCATTTCTGTTGCCATGCTAAAATATCTGACCCAAAAGTAACATGGTGGAGGAAAGGATTTATTCAGCTTATAATTCCAAGTCACAGTTTATCACTTAAGAAAGTCAAGGCAGAGCTCAAAGCTCAGCAGCATAAAGGCAGACCTGATGGCTCTTCCACACAGTATAAGCTCTGACCAAGAAAACTCACCGCCCAGCCAAAGTACAACAGAAACTATGGAGAATGCTGCTTGTTAGCTGACTCATGGGACAGCTTATATTCAGCTGGCTTTCTTATATAGTTGAGGACCACCTACATAGGGATGGTGCTGCCCACAGTGGGCTGGGCCCTCCTACATCAATTAACAATCAAGACAATCCCCACAGACATGCTGTTGTGCCAATATAATGTAGGCAATTCTCCAGCTGAGGCTCTCCTCCATGAAGACTCTTAAATTGTGTCAAGCTGACAGTTAAAGCCAAGCAGCCTAAGGACCTAGCACAGATATTATATTTCTCCTAACTTGGCAATACTGTAGAGAGCATCTTCATAGCTTTAAGTTGGGTAAATTTCATGCTGAAAATGTTCAGGCTCTTCAATGCTTGATATTTTCAGGTAACCAGGAAGCACATGCTTGATCTATTACCCTAAATCACTTTCAAGGGCAAGTTTTTAAAGGGCTTTGCAACTAGAGCACCTTTACTGGTTCCAAAGACCTTCATCATAATAATCTGCTTTCTGGACTGAGAGAGAATGATTCTCTTGGCTTTCTTACATTCATTGCTTCTAATAACAGCCCCAAGGCATTACAAATACTGTTCTGCAAAAGGATAGGGTTTAAATGGTGATGCTCTTAAGACACCAGAGATCTTAATTACAGCTGGAAAACAAGGTGAAAATAAGATTTTCACCCTGTACTACATCTTTTGGAGAATCTCCATGTTCTTTGCTAAACTAACCAATAAAATTTACTATCAGATAAGCATCCCATATAGTCCTTGTGTATTTTCTGGCTATTTATTTGTGAACTATTTTGCCTCAAAGAAAAATATATATTCATATCCATTCTCTAGTTCTTCTCCCAAAGAGCCTGCAGGAACAGCTGGAGCATTTGTACATTAGGAAAAAAGAAATACCCAAACTCTTTAGAGATTAGCTGACTCTAAATTGACACTAATTCCTAGAAAACTGAAATGCCATTGTGAGCACCTGGGACTCACAAGGGTCAGATGATGGCTGGGATCTAGCATCAATTCTAATTATAGTAGACCCAGTTGGTCCATAGACCAATGTTGTAGTTACTCTCATTTATTAATGAGTAAGTGAAACAGAAATGCCTGGAAGCTGGAATAATTCTATGGCTTGAGGCCACTGGAACTTTTCTTTACCACCAATATAGGAAACATGGGGAATTTCAGAGGTCAAGGATCAGGCAACCTACCTTGTCCCCATGGGATTCAGTAATTTGTCTTGAACAATGGCCCATCATGTGACTATGAGGTCTGAGCTTTCTTGTCATGAACCGAATGCTATGCAGCCAGAGCACTAGACATTAAAAATTAAGACCAGGTCAGTATGAAAGGTGGAGATCACTGCATGGTGATTTCTCAACTCTGTGCCTGTTACTTTCCTCCTGTCTCTCAGCTCATTCCTATGGCCTCCTGATAGCTACTAGGAAGATGTTTATTCTCTATATAGTTTTCCAAATTTTGCCATGGCAGGGAAGACCTCTACTAATCAGAAAGATGAAATGTTTGTAGTGCACAGTATTAGTCAGAGTCTTAGTCATGTCCTAAACCTACCTTAGGGCATGGAGGTGAGGATGGAGATGATGCACAGGTTAAATAACATGGAGTTTCCATAAAAATACCCTTGTTAAATGTATCTAATCTGTCAGTCTCTGAGAGCAACACATGTCCCATGCATGTCACCATTTCCACAGGTAAGCACTGCCAGTTAACAAGGGCAGGAAGCAAAGTTGTCCTCACAACACTAGGTAAATATTCAGGATATTAATTTGTCTCCCTATGAAGCAATGCTCAGGAAAGGAAGGTTTATTTGAGCACTGTTGTCGGTAGAACCACCAATTGCTCTGTCCATCATCACAGCATTTATCAATGCTGCCTAGGATACATGAACTCATTTCACAGGGGATGGGCAGCAGTGGCTCATATCTATTAGTGGATAACTGAGAGGCAAAGTTGCTTATCAGGACTTAGTTATGATAATGTTTGAAATCTTGTTCCTTTAAGTGAACCTCTGTCTTACAAAACTCAGCATATGTTTCCTAACACAAGCTACAATGCGGTGTTACTATTCCCATTTCCAAAAGACACAGGCTTAGGAGTCAAGGAGTAGAAGTGAGAGAAGCCCCTCTTATAAGTAGGTAACTATTAAAGCCATGGTGCTCTTGACCTACTGGTTAGGAGATTCCACTTCCCCTGATGAGGAGATGCTTCCATCAGGATACACAACAAAGGTAGAGTAAACTTGTAAGATGAAATTAAAACTGGACAATTTGTTCCATTCCATTCCTGGGGAGTCTGTTTCTATTTACCCCAGGCAGAAATAGACCAAGGAAATTACTCAAGTCTAGCTTGCTGGCTAGTTTTATGTCAACCTGACACAAGCTGTAGTCATCTGAGAGGAGGAAACCTCGATTGAGAAAATGCCTTCATAAGATCAGGCTATAGGCAAGACTATAGAGGATTTTCTTAATTAGTGATTGATGGGGAAGAGACCAGTTCATTGTGGGTGGTATCGCCCTTGGTCTAGTGTGCCTGGGTTCTACAAGAAAGCAGAATGAGAAAGCCATATGTTCCCTATGGCTTTAAACAGTCAGTAAACAGCACTTCTCTGTGGCCTCTGCATCAGCTCTTGTCTCCAGGTTCCTGCCATGTCTGAGTTCCTTCCCTTATTTCCTTCCATGCAATGTTTCCCTCAGAAATTTCTACTGCTTGTGTAACTTCTGGGTCTTGTAAGTTTCATGAACCTCTGAATCGTGTTTGTCTGTGAGCTTCCCTTTCCTCAAGAAGGCTGTTTCATCCAGAGGAAACAGCTATGTGGTGCTGCTTTAGGTAGGCCTATGACAGTGAAGCAACAAATAAAAATGAAATGGCAGTTGTCCCTTTGGCTAGAGGGTTTGTTATTAATTACTAATTGGGGACTAGGTTTCAAAAACTAGGCACAAACAACTACATCTGGAACATGGGATCCTTAAAGTGTCTCTCAATACTTCCAAGAATAATGGTACAGGTTAATGAGAACTCATAGTAACCAAAGGGGAAAAGCAAGACAATTGAGGATTATGACATCTCAGGCAAGCCTGTAATATATTCTCTTTATTAGTGGTTGATGTGGTGTTACTCCTGGCAAGAGGTCCTGGGTTGTATAAGAAAATAGACTGAGCAAGCCATCTCCATTGGTTCCTGCTTCATTCCTGCCTTGCGATCCGACCCTGACTTCCCTTCATGATGTACTACAACTATAAGTAAACTAAACCGTCTTCCACAAGTTGATTTTGAACATGGTGCCTTTACCACAGCAATAGAAATCAAACCAAGGTACCTCCTACAGAGGCATTTGAAGAAGGGCAAATCTTTCCTACTGAAAGTGTCTGAGATGTTACTTTGTAATGTGACACAATCTAGAATCACCTGAGAAGGTAGACTTAATGATGTATTACCTAGATAAGGTTAGCCAGAGACATGTCTGGGGGGGGGGTAGTCTTGTTAATTGGTATAGAAAAATCAATCCCATCATGGGTGACACTAATCACTCACTCAATCCCACCATGGGTGACACCATTCCCTCGGTGTAAATCTTTGTCTATATAAGAATGGAGAAAATTCACTAAAACTAGGAAGCAAACCTACACTCATCTCTCTCTTCAGGGCTGTAGAAGTGATATGACCAGCCACGTCAAATTGCTGGTGCCTTGACTTCTTTCCTGTACTAGAACTGGAATTGCGAGATAAAATGAGCTCTTTTTCCCCCTCAGTTGCTTTTGTTAGGGTATTTATCACAGCAACAGAAATGAAACTATCTTGTCATCTATAATCCGTCCAGGTTTCCTTAAATCACATCATGGTTTCTTTGTGTTTAAACCTGATAGTTTATGATGGGAAGGTATGTATGTGATATAAGAGAAAGTGTATTAAGTAAAGCTTCTCAGTGGTTTTGCCCGTACAACATTTTAAACTCTTTTGGGTTTGTTTTGGAAATTAACATGCTGGTTAAATTTGGATTCGTTCCCGAAAGATACAGCCCCTGTAACAGAAAGTTTGTGTTTGGAACCAACTTTATGAGTTTGAGCTTCAGTGAAGTGGCTAATGAGAACACTTAACAGTTGTGTTTAAATTATCTCAAAACGACAGTTATCATCAGGCAAGGTCTGGGGAAGAAAGTGATGCTCTCGAGGTAAGTAAAAGATGACTAGAAATATTCCCGCTGTTTAGAAAATATGGTAGTTAGAGAAGTCAGAGCCTAGGCCAAATTTACCAAGTTCAAATTTTCCTTGGTTCTGCCTCATTGAAGTTCAAGAGATGTTGGATACGGACAGACAGACAAACACACACATATACACACGAATGCGCATGTGCAAGCAGCCACTTTAGCAGAATGCAAGAAAAAGAAAAAGAAAAAACAATGAGAAAGCTGGATCATGAACTGGAAAGGTTATGTTCTCCTTTATTTGGAATTGTGTGTGTGTGTGTGAGAGACAGAGAGAGAGAGAGAGAGAATGTGTGTGTGTGTGTGTGTGTGTGTGTGTGTGTGTGTGTGATATGCATGGATGTGATCTGTGTGTGGTGTGTGCAATATGTGTGCAGTCATAGGAGATATCTTCCTTTATTACTCTCTGCCTTGTTTTCTGAGCATAGAACAAGTTTTCTTCTTTCCTGAGTTTTTAGTGTGTTGCCTCGGCTAGGCTGGCTGGCCAGCAAGCCCCTGAGATTTGCCTGTCTCCATTCTTAGTGCTAGGGTTACAAGACACAGGCCACCAAGCCCAGCATTCATGTGGGTGCTAAGAGTCTGAACTCAGTGAGCACTTTACCCACTGAGCCCTGTCCTTAGCCCCATCAACCATATTTTTAAGTCCTTTCTACCTTTTGAGGCCTTCACAGATGTGCTCCATCATCACAATTAACTAGTTTCTCCTCTGGCTATACCGTATGCCACACTATTACAGGGCTTATGTTCCTCTAACCCTGATTTTATTTAATAGTGACTCCAAAGGGCAAGAGTCATGATGCTGGCAATTCGCATATGCCAGAGAGAAGCCATAAAGTGTTTACCTTAAATGAAAAGGTGAAAGTTCTTAACTGGTGGGGGAAATACGCTGAGGTTGTAAAAGTCTGCAATGAGAATGGATTTTCTCCTGTGAAATTATGAAGGAGAAAGAAAAAGTCATGCTAGATTTGCTATCACACGAAATACTGCAAAGGTTATGGCCGTGGCGCATGATAAGTTAGTTAACATGAACAATACATAAGTCATAGAGTACAGTATGATGTGCAGCTTTGGGCGTCTTCTGGGGGTCTTGGAATGCTTTCTCCACAGTTGGAGGCACACATAGCCTCTTTTGCAACCTCTGATTCCTTTCCTGTCAGTGTTAAATCAGAGAGGGACAACACAGAGATCGGTGCTGGAGCAGGTTCCTGTAAAGTTTGGAATTGTTTTCAAAAATAAATATAAATGTCAGAGGACACATTTGGCTCCTCCCTCAAATATTACAAAATGTATACATGTATCAACGCATCACACGGTACTCCATAAATGTGCACTTCGTAAATAACTTGGTTAAATAGATTTAAATTACAATTGTGCACAAGAAGAATTGTGCACAATCTCTCATCAATCCTGTGACTTCAACAGCATGTCTCATTCATTTTTGAATCCTCTACAACCATAAGAATGTAGAATGTAGATGTTTCCAAAAATACACATGTGCAGAAGTTTTCGGAGAGAGCATTGTCATATACCCCACTGAATTCCAAGTTGACAATAACTACCATACTTCTGTCATCTGTCATCTAAGATCCAGTTAAAAAGAAAGTAACTTTCTCCTCCCTTGATCCCTGGCTGAAAGCCTCTCACCCCTGCATCACCTGTACCAACTCCACACTCCTGTTTCACATTGGCATTTAGATTACCAGGCGTGTTTTGTGATTTCCACCTCATTCACAGAGCAGGAAATGTGTAAATGGCAGACATTGTATGCACTTGTGTGCACCTCTAGACTTCTGGGACTTCTTTCTTCCTGAGTCCTCATCAGTCAGCTCTGGTGGCTCATGCATAGCTAATGTAGAAAAGCACAAGTCCTCTTGATGGGCTACCTCCCCTCTCCAGGTCCAAGTACTCTTTGACACCTCCTATTTTATCATTAAGCATTCATTCAAAGGAGCATTTGTTATGCAAAAGAATCAGAAAGTACAAACTGATATCACATTATTTTTGTTAAACAATCAAACTACTGCTTGTTCTTTTTTTATTTTCTCTGAAAATGGATCTACCAATCTTTTTCTTGTCATGTTTCCAAACTCTCTGTTTTCATGACAACATGCTTGCAGACACACACTACCCTAATATTTCTAGCCCTGGGTACACCTTTCCATGCATTTTTTTATGATATATTTTTTATTTTATGCTTATGGGTGCTTTTTCTGAATTTATGTACACTGTGTGTGCCTGGTGCTCTCAAAGGCCAAACGAGAGACCAGGAGTTGGGAAATGAACCAAGGTTCTCTGTAAGAGGAGCAAGTACTCTAAACCACAGAATCTCTCCAGCCATATAAATTTGTTTAAGAATCTGAACTTGGAGCTGAAGAAAGGACCTGGGTTCAATTCCCAGCACCCACATGTTAGCTGACAAGCGTGTACAACTCCAGTCCTAAAGGATCTGATGCCACCTTCTGACCTCTGTGGCACCAGGGACACACGTGGTACCCTGACATACATACAGGTGAAACACTCATATAACATAATGTATGTTTTTACTTTTTACCAAAAAATTCAGAACTCTTTTTTTCCTTTAGCTCTTTCAATTTGCTAATTTAGATATTTAGCAATTGGACAGAGAGTGTTGGATCCAGAATCACAGGAATCTACACACACTGCCGAACAACTGTGTCTTAACTCAGTCCTGTAGCCACTGCACTCTAGGCATCATGGAAGCCATGTTAGAGCTCTATGAAGGGCCCAAGTCCATCAGGATACTGTACAGCTCCCCCAGCTTGTCCTCTATTGTTGTTCTTGTTCCTCCTCTTTCATTAATTTTCATTTTCCTACTCTGAAAAACACCTTCTAATTTCACTCCAGGACCCAGAGGAACAAGCACACCAAAGGTTTCTTCACTAGAGTAGGAAGTCTCTAGCCCAACCTTTTTCCTCTGTCATATTCTCTCCCTGCCATGTGCTAGAACTGATCACACACACACACACACACACACACACACACACGTTTACATTTCAGTATAATCCCGTCTACACCTCTCAACAAAATATTCTCTTTTGACCTAAAGAATAGATATCCAGACAGGACTCCCACTGGAGGGAGAAGGACAGCAACCCACCTGCAAAACCTTTTACCCAAAATGTGTTCTGCCTACAAGATATACTGGACAAAGATGGAGTAGATACAAAAGGAATGACCAACCAATGACAACCCCAAATTGAGACCCATCCAATGGGCAAGAACCAATCCCTAACACCATTAATAATACTGTATTATGCTTGAAGACAGGAGCCTAACATAACTGTCCTCTGAGAGGCTCCACCCAGCAGCCAATGGAAACAGATGAGAGACCCACAGCTAAATATTAGATGGATCTCAGAGATTCTTGTGGAAGGGTTGGGGACCTGAAAAGGATAGGGACACCACAGGAAGACTAACAGAGTCAACTAATCTGAACACATGGGGGCTCCCAGAGACTGAACCACCAACCAAAGAGTGAGAATGAGCTGAACCTAAGTCCCCCACACATATGTAGCAGAAGCGTAGCTTGGTCTTCATGCTGCTCCCGGAACAACTGGAGTGGGGGCTGTCCCTGGATCTGTTACCTGCCTATGGATCCTGTAACCCTAACTGGGCTGGCTTATCTGGCCTCAGTGGGAAAGGATTACCTACTCTTGCAGTGACTCGATGTGCCAGGGGAGGGTGATTCCCAAAGGGGAGCTCTTCCTTCTCAGAAGAGAAGAGGAGTAATGGGTATAGGACCTGTGTGAGGGGGTAGTGGGAGGAGAGGGGAGGTGCTATTGGGATGTGAAGTGAATAAATCAATCAATTAACTAAGAAAAGACTAGATACCTGTGTGGGACTATCTCTCAATACTAGATTTTTATTATAGGAAAGAAGAAACATCCCCCAATTCAACGATTCAATTTATTCCCCTCAATAAAGTCTGATCCCTTCTCCAGACTTTCATAGTTTGTCAGATTTCTTTGTCAAAAAAAAAAAAAAAACAAGCTCTCATCCCTGCTACCAAGACTTAACCATTCTGAAACCTACCCAGCTCTGTCTCTTTAAAGACCATTGAAGCTGACAGTAGAAACCATATTCTGCTTCCAAATGCTTTCCTTCCCCACCCTTCTCCAAGAATAAAAAATCAATAAAGGATACAAATGGAGGTTCTTTGATGTCATTTGGGATTAACAACTTTCAAACAGGATCAAGCCTTAAACTGATTGCCACTTGGGGGTTGACAATTGGAACAGAACAGATCTGAACTCTCTAAAGCATCAGAATGCTCACCAGAAGAAACTCAGTTCTAAGAAGTGCTACACTCCCAAAGTTCCCAGAGGGCTTTAGGGTACCAACAAGAGCAGTCCCCTGCAGACCAAGGCTGCAGGTGGTCATCTGGGGACTGGCAAGTTCAGCAGGACTCCTGATTCTAGCAAGTTGTGAAAATCACAGTCCCAGATCTCTGCAGCAGCAGGTCTTAGAAGCTGAAAGCACCTTCAAGGAAGAATTTCCCCTGTGTAGCTCAGCCATTATAGTCTCAGGGGCTGAGGCTTGGATCAGTCTGTCTAGATACCAGAGGCTGGTTTGAGTGATCTTACCCAAGGCAGAAGCATCAGGTTCAGGGAGCCTCCAACAAGTCCTTACCTAGCAGGTCTTGGAGGCATTCCTCTCTAAGAACAAGCTGGCTAGGGGCCAGTCTTGAAGCTTACTTCTCCTTCTCCATTGCTCCTGCAGCCACTCTGGCTCTGCAGCGCTATACTGCATGAATTTATAGAGGTACCAAGGTGCCAATTGGGCTGAAGCTGGCTGACTGTGGGTATGCAAATAAAGTGAAAAGACAGAATTAGTCAAGGAAAAACTGTCAAACCTGGTACAGAAGGGGAAGAACCCTGAGCTAGCCAAAAGATGCCAGAAGTTGACAACCAGGTCCACAGGATTCTATCTCTGTGGAGACATGGAAACTCTGAAGTTTCTGTCTGCTCCTGATTGCTGCCAAGACCTTTGTAGGTAGCTGCTGTGACTGGATACTTCATTCAACCTGGATTTTTGTTGCTATTGTTATCATGGTTGTTTGTTGTGTTGTGTTGTTTGTTTTTCCTGTGATCACTGCTACTGCAATAATAGCTACTTAGAGCCTCCCATCTGCAGCTCCTTGCCCTCCCAGGCTCAAGCTGTCAGCTGTCAGAAAGCTGCAGATGGGGCTGGGCAGTGGCCACCTATCCCTGACATCATGATGTCTCCTTCCCTTTCTGACTTTGAACTGTCTTCTTACCACAGATCAGCTTGTGCCCTCCAGTTGCCCCAGTCCTAGCCTGACTTTCCTCACTCACTCTTGTTGCCCTACTACCTACCTGAGATTAGACAAGGACTCTGTGAGGAGTAAATGCTCCATGCAAGGCTACAGCCCTTTCCTAACACTTGACTCTTCCAAGGCACCCCAGTCCTCTAGTCCGCAGGCCTCTTCCAGTAGCTACCATGGTCACTTAGCTAGACTGTTCCTCAAGCTTGGTTCAGCTCCCAGGAGAAAGTCTTTTTAGAGCTACATAGAAATGTGATGAAGAAGAATATGAGAGACTGGCAGAGCCTCAGCCTTCACCACCAAACAGGCATCCCCTACCCAAGGAGCTAAAAACAACCCATGTGGAACACGGTTTCCTCATATATAGTTCTTATCACTAGCTAATGTGGGTATCATATATTTTCATATAACATAAATATGTATTATTTATTTGTCTTGCTTTTTTGTCCATATCTCACTTTGTTAAGATCCTAATTTCATGCAAACACAAATTTGGGTTTGTTTGGTTTTTTTTTTTAAATTTATTTACTGATGTCTTCTACTTGAGAAGAATATCTAACATGTAGTACATTTGGTAAATAAATGAATGAAACATTGGATGAATGAATAAGGAATCTTATTTCCTGTAAGTTCATGGATGCTCAGTTGAGGTCTTTTGTTGTAAGCAGAAAAGCTACTTTTGAGTTGATTAAGAAAGGTGGGAGTCGAGGGACTGAGGAAAAGCCGGGAGGTAAGAGCCTGCCTGCTTCCACCTGTGGCCAGAAACCCTGCCTGGCCCACCAGGACTCCATATACAAGCAGTGCAGGGAGAAAGTTATCTGCCCACTTACGCTGAGGAGCCAACAACAGGGGACTCCAGATGCAGGATCTGAAGAACAGCTGGAAGAGAGAACTGGTCTCCCAGGATTATTGGCATCTGAGCTTGAAGGAAAGACAAGCCACAGTCAGAGAGAGAAAGACCAGCTAACACCAGAGATAACCAGATGGTGAAAGGCAAGGGCAAGAACACAAGGAACAGAAACCAAGACTACTTGGCTTCATCAGAACCCAGCTTTCCCACCACAGCCAGCCCTGGATACCCCAACACACCAGAAAAGGAAGACTCAGACTTAAAATCACTTATCAAGAGGATGATAGAAGATTTTAAGAAGGAAATAAATAACTCCCTTAAAGAAATACAAGAGAACACAGGTAAACAACTGGAAGCCCTTAAAGAGGACACACAAAAATCCTTTGAAGAATGAAAGGAAAACACAATCAAATGGACAGAAATACAGGAAAACCCAATCAAACAAATGAATAAAACCATTCAAGAATTAAAAACAGAAATAGAAACAATAAAGAAATCACAAAGGGAGACAACCCTGGAGTTAGAGAACATAGGAAAGTAATCAGGAGTCATAGATGCAAACATCACCAACAGAATACAAGAGATGGAAGAGAGAATCTCAGGTGTGGAAGATACCATAGAAAACATGGACACAACAGTCAAAGAAAACACAAAATGCAAAAAGCTCCTAACCCAAAACATCCAAGATATCCAGGATGCAATAAGAAGACAGAACCTGAGGATAATAGGCATAGAACAGAGTGAAGACTCCCAACTTAAAGGACCAGTAAATATCTTCAACAAAATTATAGAAGAAAATTTCCCTAACCTAAAGAAAGTGATGAACATAAGCATACAAGAAGCCTACAGAACGCCAAATAGACTGGACCAGAAAAGAAATTCCTCCCGGCACATTATAGTCAAAACACCAAATACACAAAACAAAAAAAAGAATATTAAAAGCAGTAATGGAAAGGGGGCAAGTAACATATAAAGGCAGACCTATTAGAATTACACCAGACTTTTCACCAGAGACTATGAAAGCTAAATAGTCTACGACAAATCCAAATTTGCACAGTTTGTTTCCACAAACCCAGCCCTACAAAGAATAATACATGGGAAATGCCAACGCAAAGAGGGAAACTACACTCAAGAAAAAGGAAGAAAGTAATCTTTCAACAAACTCAAAAGAAGATAGCCACACAAACAATATAAACAACATCAAAAATAACAGGAAATAACAATCACTATTCTTTAATATCTCTTAACATCAATGGTCTCAACTCCCCAATAAAAAGACATAGACTGACAGACTGGATCCATAAACAGGACCCAGCATTTTGCTGCATCCAGGAAACGCACCTCCTTATTAAAGACAAACACTCTGTTTACCTCAGAGTAAAGGGCTGGAAAACAATTTTCCAAGCAAATGGCCCCAAGAAACAGGCTGGAGTAGCCATTCTAATCTTGGATAAAATTGACTTTCAACCAAAATTCATCAAAAAGGATGAGGAAGGACACTTCTTACTCATCAAATGAAAAATCTACCAAGAAGAACTCTCAATTCTGAACATCTATGCCCCGAATGCAAGAGCTCCCACTTTCATAAAAAAAACTCTACTAAAGCTCAAAGCACACATTGCACCTCACACAATAATAGTGGGACACTTCAACACCCCACTATCAACAATGGACAGATCTTGGAAACATAAACTAAACAGAGACACAGTGAAACTAACAGATGCTATGAACCAAATGGGTTTAACAGATATCTATAGAACATTTCATCCTGCATCAAAAGAATATACCTTCTTCTTAGCACCTCATGGTACCTTCTTCAAAATTGATCATATAATTGGTCACAAAACAAACCTCAACAGATATAAGAAGATTGAAATAATCCCATGCCTCTTATCAGACCACTACAGATTAAGGTTGGTCTTCAATGGCAACAACAACAACAGAAAGCCCACATACACATGGAAGCTGAACAATGCTCTGCTTAATGATAAGTTGGTCAAGGAAGAAATAAAGAAGGAAATTAAAGACTTCCTAGAATTCAATGAAAATGAAAATACACCTTACCAAAACCTATGGGACACAATGAAAGCAGTGTTAAGAGGAAAACTCATAGCTCTGAATGCCTCCAAAAAGAAACTGGAGAGAACATACACTAACAGCTTAACAGCACATCTGAAAGTTCTGGAACAAAAAGAAGCTAATACACCTAAGAGGGGTAGAAGGCAGGAAATAATCAAATTAAGGGCTGAAATCAACCAAGTGGAAACCAAAAGAACTATACAAAGAATCAACAAAACCAAGAGCTGGTTCTTTGAGAAAATCAACAAGATAGATAAACCCTTAGCCAGACTAACCAGAGGGCTCAGAGACAGTATCCAAATTAACAAAATTAGAAATGAAAATGGAGATATAACAACAGACTCTGAGGAAATTAAAAAAATCATCAGATCCTACTACAAAAGCCTATATGCAACAAAATTGGAAAATCTGGAGGAAATGGACAAGTTTCTAGACAGATACCAATTACCAAAGTTAAATCAGGATCAGATAAACCATCTAAACAGTCCAATATCCCCTAAAGAAATAGAAGCAGTCATTAAAAGTCTCCCAACCAAAAAAAGCCCAGGACCAGACAGGTTCAGTGCAGAATTCTATCAGACCTTCAAAGAAGACCTAATACCAATACTCTTCAAGCTATTCCATAAAATAGAAACAGAAGGAACACTACCCAATTCATTCCATGAGGCCACAGTCACACTGATACCAAAGCCCCACAAAGACCCAACAAAGAAAGAAAACTTCAGACCAATTTCCCTTATGAATATAGATGCAAAAATACTCAATAAAATTCTTGTAAACCGAATCCAAGAACATATCAAAACGATCACTCACCATGATCAAGTAGGCTTCATCCCAGGGATGCAGGGATGGTTCAATACCCAGAAATCCATCAATGTAATCCACTACATAAACAAACTCAAAGAAAAAAACCACATGATCATCTCGTTAGATGCTGAAAAAGCATTTGACAAAATTCAACATCCCTTCATGATAAAAATCTTGGAAAGATCAGAAATTCAAGGAGCATACCTAAGCTTAGTAAAAGCAATATATAGCAAGCCAGTGGCCAACATCAAACTAAATGGAGAGAAACTCGAAGCAATCCCACTAAAATCAGGGACTAGACAAGGCTGCCCTCTCTCTCCCTACCTATTCAATATAGTACTTGAAGTTCTAGCTAGAGCAATCAGGCAACAAAAGGAAATCAAAGGGACTGAGAAAGAAATTAGGGAAATGACACCCTTCACAATTGTCACAAACAATATAAAATATCTTGGTGTGACTCTAACCAAACAAGTGAAAGATCTGTATGACAAGAACTTCAAGTCTCTGAAGAAAGAAATTGAAAAAGACCTTAGAAGATGGAAAGACCTCCCATGCTCATGGATTGGCAGGATTAATATAGTTAAAATGGCCATCCTGCCGAAAGCAATATACAGATTCAATGCTATCCCCATCAAAATCCCAACTCAATTCTTCATAGACCTAGAAAGAGTAATTCTCAAATTCCTATGGAATAACAAAAAACCCAGGATAGCAAAAACTATCCTCAACAATAAAAGGTCTTCTTGGGGAATCAGCCTCCCTGACCTCAAGCTGTACTACAGAGCAGTAGTGATAAAAACTGCATGGTATTGGTACAGTGACAGGCAGGTAGATCAATGGAATAGAATGGAAGACCCAGAAATGAACCAACACACATATGGTCACTTGATCTTCGACAAAGGGGCTAAAACCATACAGTGGAAAAAAACCAGCATCTTCAACAAATGGTGCTGGATCAATTGACGGTCTACATGTAGAAGATTGCGAATTGATCCATTCCTATCTCCCTGTACAAAGCTCAAGTCCAAGTGGATCAAGGACCTTCACATAAAACCAGATACACTGAATCTAATAGAAGAGAAAGTGGGGAAGAATCTCGAACTCTTGGGCACAGGGGAATTGTTCTTGAACAGAACACCAATGGCTTGTGCTCTAAGATCAAGAATTGACAGATGGGACCTCATAAAATTACAAAGCTTCTGTAAGGCAAAGGACAATGTGAATAGTGCAAAATGGCAACCTACAGATTGGGAAAAGATCTTTAACAATCCTACATCTGATAGAGGGCTAATATCCAATATATACAAAGAACTCAAGAAGCTAGACTCCAGAAATCCAAATAACCCTATCAAAAAATGGGGAAGTGAGCTAAACAGAGAATTCTCAACTGAGGAAACTCGAATGGCCGAAAAGCACCTAAAGAAATGTTCAACATCCTTAGTCATCAGGGAAATGCAAATCAAAACAACCCTGAGATTTCACCTCACACCAGTCAGAATGGCTAAGATCAAAAACTCAGGTGACAGCAGATGTTGGCAAGGATGTGGAGAAAGAGGAACACTCCTCCATTGCTGGTGGGAATGCAAGATGATACAACCTCTCTGGAAATTAGTTTGGCAGACCCTCAGAAAAATGAACATAATACTACCTGAGGACCCAGCTATTCCACTCCTGGGCATATACCCAGAAGATGGTCAAACATGTAATAAAGACACATGCTCCACTATGTTCATAGCAGCCATATTTATAATAGCCAGAAGCTGGAAACAACCCAGATGTCCCTCCACAGAGGAATGGATACAGAAAATGTGGTACATTTACACAATGGACTACTACACAGCAATTAAAAACAATGACTTCATGAAATTCGTAGACAAATGGATGGATCTTGAAAATATCATCCTGAGTGAGGTAACACAGTCACAAAAGAATGAACATGGTATATACTCACTGTTAAGAGGTTATTAGCCCAAAAGTTTGAAATACCCAAGAGTCACTTCTCAGCAACATTAGTTCTGAGTGTGATGTCCCAAATGGAGGGCTTGGAGAAAGGACTGAAGGAGCTGAGGGAGTGTGCAGCCCCAGGGAGGTAGCAACAGTGGCAACTGGCCTGACCTCCCAATACTTCTGGAGACTGATCCACCAACTAAAGAATACACATGGAGAGACCCATGGTGCTGGCCACAAATGCGGCAGAGGAGGGTCTTGTTATCCATCAGGGGGAGGAGAGGCCCTTGGGCCTGAGGGTGTTAGATCCCCTAGTATAGGAGAATGACAAGGAGGAAAGACGAGAGTAGGTGGGTGGGTGGGAGGGTGGGTTGGAGAATATCCCCATATTGGCAGGGGGAAGGTGGAGGGAATGGGAGGGTTCCAAAGGGGAGATCTGAAACATTTGAAATGTAAATAAAATATGAAAATTAAATTAATTAATTAATTAATTTAATTTAAAAAAAGAAAGGTGGGAGTCCTTTGGAAAGTGTAGTAGGCCCTCGTAATGGCCAAAGGAAAGCAGACTTGGGAAACGGAGAAGTAGATTGACAATCATGGTGTCTGGTCAGGTTAGAAAGGAGGGATTCCATATCTTTCCAGTATCTTTGCTGCTCAGTCCTTAGACAGGGGAGGGTAAAATCAGAACAGAGACACTAAGAAAGGAACCTCTTCCTTAAGGAATTGTTAAGACAGAGAAATTAATCCTCAGCAACCAAATAGCTAATTCTCCATTGGACTGATCAAGCAATTAGCTTGGATTTAGAGACTCCTATTCCCTCACCAACTCTTAAACTGCTTTCACTCCTAGAAGAGAATTTTAATGCATTTTTTCTGTAACTACATGCTTAGATAAGCAAAACCAAACTGTATTAGAAACTTATTAGGCACACGGTAGAATAATGTTTTAAATACAGTTCCAATAAACTTTAGAAGTCAATACTATAAAGACTTGAAATATATAGACTCATTAAAAAAAAAAACCACTCATACTTAAAGCTTTCTCAGGGGCCAATCACAACTCTAGGTTCCATTGATTTATAACCTTGGCTATTGTGGCCTAACCACTTCATCTTATAATCAACATCAATCACCAATTTTTATTACAACATTTTGCAAGCTGAGCAAAAATATATATACATATTTCTCTTGAGGACAAATTAGGCACCCCAAAGTGACTTTTGCAAATAAATACTGTGGGCCATAACTCCCAGTACTACAGCTGACTCACAGAAAATCATCCTATAAGTGCCACAGAAACCAAAGGCGATTTTATAATATAAAAAAAATAAAATAAAATAAGAGAAATATCCAAAGCAATCCATATACCATAATGGCTATCTGGTGACTGGGTAAAGATTTTTAGTGGCTCAATGACAACATGTACTTTCATTTATGCTTCCAATGGTTGTCATCCAAAGATATTAAGTGTGTCCAAATATCCTTCAGGACAGACCATAACTCACCATTAAGATGATGCAAGCCCCTATTAGGTTGACAGGGAGAGTGCCCCACTGGTTCAAGGTGCTCATCCCTGTGCTGGCACTCAATAGTGAGAAAGCAATGCCCAAAGAGAAGGCACTGTACAGGATGGCTAATTGCCAGCTACACCACCAATAAATCAGCTGACCCATTAATATGTAATGGGCCTCAATTTACTGTTAATTCAGATACTCCCAGAAAACCCAGGGAGCTCTTTAAAGGTAAATGCAGTAATAATTCCCCTTTATGTAAGTCAAATAAAATTACCATCTAATCCTGGAGTTGAGTCCTATATAAATAATTATAACAATAAATTATTTAAGCATTTTCAGTGCAGACTACAGGATTTAGGATTCCTGGGTTCACGATTCCATTCTGGCTTTCAGCATACTACCACAGCGTATTGCCTCTGTCTTCCTGTGTTTCTGTTGGAAAAATTGGAAGACCCCCTAGTAGTCCATGAGTAAACATACATATGAAGTTAACGCTATTAACTGCAATAGCAAAACACTTTGCTTCTTTTTGCAATAGCCACATGTATGAAGAGCACATTTTTTTCTACTTTCAACCAGAAAGAGGTAACACCATGTTCACTAAGGAATCTGAGAGTTCATGGTTAGTTGTGGAGTGGAAGATAATTTTCTCCACTAGAATTTTTTCCTCTTTCTTCCTCCAACTGCCTGGGAGAGAGAATGAAATAGTATCTTCCATAGGAATAACACTTCCTAAGCCACTATGAACTGTTGTGATGTTGGTCACTGGAAAGAATGCTGTGTCTTCATGGCTTCTGTCTTCGTCAGGGTTTCTATTCCTGCACAAACATCATAATCAAGATGCAAGCTGATGAGGAATGGGTTTATTGATCTTACACTTCCATGTTGCTGTTCATCATGAAAGGAAGTCAGGACTAGAACTCAGGCAGGTCAGGAAGCAGGAGCTGATGCAGAGGCCATGGAGGAATGTTGCTTACTGGCTTGCTTCCCCTCGCTTGCTCAGCTTGCTCTCTTATAGAGCCCAAGATTACCAGCCCAGGGATGGCACCATCCACAAGCCCCCCCTCCCTTCGATCACTAATTGAGAAAATGCCTTTCCACTGGACCTCATGGAGGCATTTTCTCAACTGAGACTCCTTTCTCTGTGATTAACTCCAGCTTGTGTCAAGTTGACACACAAAACTAGCCAGTACAATTGACCCCTTGTCAACTTGACACACAAACACATCACCAATAAGCCTCAACCCTTACTTCCTTATTCATCCCCAAGATTTAAATAACTTTAAAAGTCCCACAGTCTTTGCAAATTCTTACATAGTAATATTTCAGTCCCTTTTAAACATCCAATCTCTTAAAATTAAAAGTCTTTTTACCATCAAAAGTCTCTTAACTGTGGGCTCCACTAAAATACCTTCTTACTTCAGGAGGGAAAATATGTCAGGGCACAGTCACAATCAAAAGCAAAACCAAACTCCAACTGTCCAATGACTGGGATCCACTCATGATCTTCTGGATTCCTCCAAGGACTTAAGTCACTTGTCCAGCTCCACCCTTTGTAGCACACACTTTGTCTCCTAGGCTCCAGATGCCTGTAGTCTACTGCTGCTGCTGTTCTTGGTGGTCATCTCATGGTACTG
Organism: Rhynchomys soricoides; assembly: GCA_019843965.1. Taxonomy (NCBI): domain Eukaryota; kingdom Metazoa; phylum Chordata; class Mammalia; order Rodentia; family Muridae; genus Rhynchomys; species Rhynchomys soricoides. The sequence continues at coordinate 21,583,348 of JADRCH010000009.1, forward strand.
GCATCTCCAAAACACTGCTGACTTCCGCTGCAACTAGGCTTTACCAATAGCCTCTCATAGGCTTTCTTCATGGTTCCAAGCCTCAACTCCTTTGCATGACCCCCTTCAGTCCTGGGCTGTCAATTGTGACTGAGGCTGCACCTTCACCAATGGCCTTCTATGGCCTCTCACAGTACCCAGACCTCAGCTGCTCTTCACAACTCCTTCATGCCTTCAAAACCAGTACCACCTGGGGGACTCTTACACATTATTAAGTCCAGCCACAGCACAACCCTGGCTATTTCTGGAACGCAGCCTCTGTGCTCCAGAAAACACTTCTCAGAAGATTTCACCTCAGTGATGCTGGTCTCTTCCCAATCACCACTGATTTCCCAGCTCCAGCTAACCACCATCAATAGTCCCAGCAATGCAATGGTTTTGCTTTAGTAGTTCTGGTATCTTGTTAATAACAGCTGATTTCTTCAGCCCCAGCTAACCAAAATCACAGAATCTTAAATCAAACTAGCAATGGTCCTGATAAGAGTCTTTAATCTTCCCTCTGAAATTTCATAAGCCAGGCCTTCATCTTCTGCACTGTTCTCAAGATTATCTTCCAAGCTCCTTCTGAACACCTCACAGAGCTCTTAACATCCCAATGGCTCTTCTAGCTCAAAGTTCCAAAGTCCTTCCACAGTCCTCCCCAAAACATGGTCAGGTTGTCACAGGAATACCCTGCTTCTCTGGTACCAATTTGTCTTAATCAGGGTTTCTATTCCTGCACAAACATCATGACCAAGATGCAAGTTGGGGAGGAAAAGGTTTATTGAGCTTACACTTCCATGTTGCTGTTCATCACGAAAAGAAGTCAGGACTGGAACTCAGACAGGTCAGGAAGCAGGAGCTGATGCAGAGGCCATGGAGGGATGTTGCTTACTGGCTTGCTTGTCTTTCCTGGCTTGCTCAGCTGGCTTTCTTATAGAGCCCAAGACTACCAACCCACAGATGGTACCACTCACAAGGGGCTCTCCTCCCTTGATCACTAATTGAGAAAATGCCTTACCGCTGGATCTCATGGAGGCATTTTCTCAACTGAGACTCCTTTCTTTGTGATTAACTCCAGCTTGTGTCAAGTAGACACACAAAACTAGCCAGTACAGCATCCTTCTCTTGTCTCACATTCCTGGGACTTTATCTCAAGCAAGGTGTTTCAATGCCAACACTTTAAAGCATCCCAGCTCCCATCCTCATGTTGTTGAGAAGGAAAAATAAGATAATATGCACAACAGCAGTTTGCAGACAGTAAAACCTTGCACACACACTGGACATGTGTAGGAAATTATTAATACAATTTAGAAATGACAATATTATACACTTAAACTCTCCATAAAAATAGTCCTTCATGGTCTATTAATCCAAGCCCTGTCTGCAGTCTAGTATTTATACATGACCTCAGAGAGCTATTCTAACCCGAATGTACACATTTAAAAATTATAATAACTTCCAAATTACAAATAACTTTTTGAATAACACTGTAACTATTAGAATGTGTAGACATATCCAAATAGCCACAGAAGCTTTAGAACAAACATGGTTAGCACTGTTATACAGTGTGTTAGTCTTTAAAAGACCAAGCTGCTGCATATAATAGGTTGATATACCAGATTCTATTTCCCTCTAACAAGTCCAATAGGAACCCCCCTCCAGCCCCTTTTTTTCTCACATCTGAATATTAGAAAATGGCCCCACCTTCCCCTACTAATATGAACCACATGGATGATTCAATAAACTTAGTTTCTGAAAAGAAAGGAGGATGCCAGTAATAGGAATTCCTAACACACGTGCTGCAAGGATTCCTGTTGGATTGTTTCAAAATGAATACATTTAATTTTTCCTCAGTTCTTCAGTACTTGAAATCAATTTTTTCTTTAAAACAAAAAAGGGACCGGAATATTTAATAACTATCTTACAATGTGTATAATTTTGTTTGAGTTTGAATTTCTTAACATCTATGCACATAAAATAAAACAATTGATTAGTATTACAACTTTAAACTCATTTGCATTCATATCCAAGACATGAAAACTGTATTCCAACTGTCTCTGAGACCAATCAAGCTAACATCGCAAATGAGAGAAACTTTATAGTCACAAAGCAGTTTCTACTGTGAGCTCTCAGAGATGGAAGCTTTAAACCAACTGTGATTTTTGATTTACCACAAAGCCAAGTGGCGAATTTTTGATCCCACAAAGAGGGGTGCAATTTCTCAGCCTTGGGGAAGAATTGGCAGAGGAGATTGGGCCTCAAAGGAAACAGCTTTCACAGGTAGCCTCCCTATAGTGGCCAACAGACCAACTCTGCCCATTAACATGGGGGCTGGAGAGATGGCTCAGAAGTTAAGAGCACTGCCTGCGCTTGCAGAGGACCTGGGTTCAAGTCCTAGCAAGTAACAACTGTTTCCCAAACTCTGGACCATCCAACACCCTCTTATGACTTCTGTAGTTACTGTGTATGTGTTGTGTGCAGTCATACATTCAGGCAAACACTCATACACTTAGAAAAATAAAAACTCAAAAATTTATTTTAAAGCCTAAGAAGGTAAGCCCTCCCTCCATTTCCCCACTCAGTGGTATTGTATCACAGCTATTCTAATATATTTCATATATTTACAGTGCTGTGTCAACAGAAACACACAAAGTTGGGTAATGAGCATGAAAATAAAGGTATAAGAAACATATTCAGTGTTCTACTTACAGTGGGGTGACTATAGTTCACGAAAGCTTACTACAAATAGTTATTAACAATAAGAAAGAAAGCACTCAAAGATTCAAAGACTCCAAAGATGAAGAAATAATAAGCAACTGGAGCCATTATTCTAATTCTAATTTGATAGATATATATTCTCTCTCTCTTTCTCTCTCTCTCTCTCTCTCTCTCTCTCTCTCTCTCTATATATATATATATATATATATACATATATACATATATGGATATACATTATAAACCATAAATATGTACAGCTATTATATGTTAACCAAGAATTTTTTTCATGTTTAAGGCAAAGAGAATGCTGTCTTGATTTTATCACTATATGTTTTATACATACACACAAATATGAACTGTCATCCTGTATAATTATAATTATATCTTGTAAGAATATTATTAAGATAATAATTTTATCCTATTTACAGTGTCCTTTGCCTTGCAGAAGCTTTGTAATTTTATGAGGTCCCATTTGTCGGTTCTTGATCTTAGAGCACAAGCCATTGGTGTTCTGTTCAGGAACTTTTTCCCTGTGCCCATGTGTTCGAGACTTTTGCCCACTTTCTCTTCTATTTGATTCAGTGTATCTGGTTTTATGTGGAGGTTTTTGATCCACTTGGACTTGAGCTTTGTACAGGGAGATAGGAATGGATCAAATTGCGATCTTCTACATGTAGACTGCCAGTTGAACCAGCACCATTTGTGAAAGATGCTGTCTCTTTTCCACTGGATGGTTTTAGCTCCTTTGTCAAAGATCAAGTGACCATAAGTGTGTGGGTTCATTTCTGGGTCTTCAATTCTATTCCATTGATCTACCTGCCTGTCACTGTACCAATACCATGCAGTTTGTATCACTACTGCTCTGTAGTACAGCTTGAGGTCAGGGAGGCTGATTCCCCCAGAAGACCTTTTATTGTTGAGGATAGTTTTTGCTATCCTGGGTTTTTTGTTATTCCATAGGAATTTGAGAATTATCTTTCTAAGTCTATGAAGAATTGAGTTGGGATTTTGATGGGGATTGCATAGAATCTGTAGATTGCTTTCAAAATACCCAAGAGTCACTTCACTGTAACCGTAGGACTGAGTGTGAGGTCCCAGATGGAGGACTTGGAGAAGGGACTGAAGGAGCTGAGGGAGTTTGCAGCCCCAGGGAGGGAGCAACAGTGGCAACTGGCCTGACCCCTCGATACTCCCGGAGACTGGATCACCAAACAAAGAATACACATGGAGGGACCCATGGTGCTGACCACATATGCAGCAGAGGAGGGTCTTGTTAGGCATCAGGGGGAGCAGAGGCCCTTGGGCCTGAGGGTGTTAGATTGCCCAGTATAGGAGAATGCCAAGAAGGGATGATGAGAGTGGGTGGGTGGGTGGGTGGGGGACTACCCCCATAGTGGCAGGGGCAGGGGGAGGGAATGGGGAGGTTCCAAAGGGGAGATCTGGAAAGGGGGAAACATTTGAAATGTAAATACCAAGTATGAAAAAAATAAAATAAATTTTAAAAAGATAATAATTTTAACTTAAAAATTATTTAACTTAAAAATAAATAAGATGTCCATGTTTCTATCAGATCAGACATACCCAAAGAGTCAGAGTGGTTCCATTACATTCCACATTAACTTCAAATGAAACTAGTGGTTACACCAAAAGGCCAAGGACTTTGCTGTGAGGTCACATCTCCCAGTGACCTCACACCGTGGAGTCTCACCAACACAACCATCCAAGCCTGAGTGAACAAGGACACCAATGGACATGCCAAATGACACCGGGGAAGCCCAGGAGGCCTCAACCCTCTACAAAGAACTACGGGCTACTGAGTAAACTCCTGGGAGTGGGAGGGGTAACCCTCCCCAGGGAAGAGCAGATCAATTGGTTGCCCAGTGCCAATTGGTCAACCCTAAAACCATACATCCATACATGGACTCAACAGGTTATATTTGAGAATACACACACACACACACACACACACACATATGTATACATATATGCATGTGATAACAACCAATGAAAGAAGAAAAAAACTAGTAGCGACATACTTATTTTCATGAGTGTACAAAAAAACAACTAGCATACCAAACCAATGTCTTTTATTACTTAAAATATGACCAATTTTTTCAACATGTGTCCATTTAAATTAGAATTGAAATGTTAAGAATCAGGGCTAGAGAGATGGCTCAGTAGTTAAGAGCACTTGCTGGTCTTATGAATGGCCCAAGTCTGATTCCTAGCACCCACATTAGACAGCTTACAACCACCTCTAACTGTGGCTCCAGGGACTCTAGCACCTTCTTCCAGTTTTATGAACACCAGCACACATATGCACATACACTTAAACACACATAGGCATGAACAAAAGCATAATAAATCTTTTTAAATGTAAGGAATATACATATAACATTGCATATACAGATAAAATGATAATGATTTGCAAGTTTCTGATTATTTCCAGATGCTAATGCCTGTTGTCACTATAAATGTGTACTTTTACTATTTAGTTCAGGTTGCAGAAAAATATTATTGAGAAATTCTTTAGCCTGAATAGACTGAGCATTTTTCCTCTCTGGCACCTGTTTCAGTGACAGGGTGTGCATAACTGTCAGCCACGAGACTCTTTGGGTGCTAAGCTACACCTGTAGGAATTGTCAGGCAGAGTGAAACAGTCGGGCTTCAAAGTGTGGCCTCATGGCATGCAGGAGCATGAGTTTAATTTTTTAAAATGAGCACGATAGACACTTGGTTACCTGATAGGCTTAGAGACAATGACGTATTGGATAGGTGCTCTGTGCCTCCTGTTGGGTATATCTGCAAAACAAGGGCAAATAACACATGCTGTGTTCAGTTATGGTAGACATTAAAGAAATTATTTATATGATGGCACTTAAAAGTAACTATAAAACAACTGTACTGTAATTGTAGCTGTTAGTATGCAGAAGGCCCACAATTCCACGGAGGTGGAAACAGTCCTCCATTACTGCTCCTAATTTTAGACCTCAATCAAGCTCATTTACCAGGATTTAGGAGCAGGGGTACCAGCAGATACCACCACTTATGGTGAACCTGCCTCATACCCCTCATTGCTCCCCACAGGAGATTCTTTTAGAGTTTCTGGACTACCAAATACCAAGCAAAGCATCTTTGACAATCCCAACCAATACTACAGAATAACGGCTGCTTGTACCACCCAAGGTCAGCTGCCTAGATGACATTGCAATCAGTCATGAGCAACAACAGCACAGACCACAGGGATGGAAAGCTCAAGGCAGCCAGGCGAGCAGAGCTGTCAGTGGGAACACCTAAGATGCGCACAGCCCCACACATTGGTGTTAGTGCAGCAATCCTCTGCAGCAGTACTGGGTGAAGTGAGCATGGGTGGCTCATGCCTGTAATCCTAGAACTAAGGAGCCTAAGACACAAAGATTTCTGTGAGTGTGAGATCAGCTCAGGCTACAAAGTGAGAGCTTGTCTTGAAAAAGGAGAAGCAGAAGAAAGAGCACAACAACATGATACCCAAAAGAATGGCCCCAAAATGCAGGCTATCAAGAGGAGGAGGAGGAGGAGGAGGAGGAGGAGGAGGAGGAGGAGGAGGAGGAGGAGGAGGAGGAGGAGGAGGTAGGGCCTCGAGAAGGTATCTGTGGCTGTCCTCAGCTCATCTCTTTCATGAGTGCATTTGCTTCTTTGGTTCCTCACAAAGCATTATCAGCTTTATGAGATATCAGCAAAATATTCAAGAGAAGGGCTCAGTATTACAAAGCAAGGATGATGCTGTGTGGCATGACCTGTTTTCTCAGAAGTAACAGGAATAGCAGCCAAAAGAGGTGACCAAATAGTAACAAAGGAAGCTGAAAGGACACCTTCCTCCAATCCCCCTATTCCCAACAAGCAGTAGCTGCACAAACAACCCGTCAATCAGCTCTCTCCATCAATCCACAGACTACTTGGTTTGGTGTGATTCGGCTCAGCAAATTTCCTATCATCTGCCCATGCAGAGTACTAAGAGTACTGGCACTAGTAAGAGATAAAGAGCCAGATGTGTGGGTGCAATATCCTACTGCTGTGTTGGGGATAGGGTCCTGGTTACACAACATGTTTTAGAAAGGAGACAAACCCACCAGCAATGGAGGAGTGTTCCTCTTTCTCCACATCCTCACCAGCATGTTCGGTCACCTGAGTTTTTAATCTTAGCCATTCTGATTGGTGTAAGATGGAATCTCAGGGTTGTTTTGATTTGCATTTCTCTAATAACTAAATAATTTGAACACTTCTTTAAGTGCTTTTCGGCTGTTCAAGATTCCTTGGTTGTGAACTCTCTGTTTAGTTCTATACCCCATTTTTCAATTGGCCTGTTTGGTTTATTTTTTGGAGGTTAGCTTCTTGAATTCTTTATATATTTTGGATATTAGCCTTTTATCAGATGTGGGGTTAGTGAAGATATTTTTCCCAATTTGTAGGTTGTTGATTTGTCTTATTGAATATGTCCTTTGCCTTACATAAGCTTTTCAGTTTCATGAGGTCCCATTTATTAGCTCTTGATCTTAGCGCCTGAGCCATTAGAGTTCTGTTTAGGAAATACCCCCCCCCAAGCCAATGAGTTTGAGGCTCTTTCCCACTCTCTCTTCTATTAGATTCAGTGTATCTGGTTTTATGTTGAGGTCCTTGATCCACTTGGACTTGAGCTCCATTGCTGGTGGGAATGCAAACTGGTACAACCAATCTGGAAATCAATCTGGAGATTTCTCAGAAAATTGGAAATAGGTCTACCTAAAGATCCAGCTATACCACTCTTGGGCATATACCCAAATGATGCCCCACCATGCCACAGGGGCACATGCTCCCCTATGTTCATAGTGTCCTTATTTGTGATATCCAGAAGCTGGAAACAACCCAAATGTTCCACAACAGAAGAATGGATACAGAAAATGTGGTTCATTTACACAATGGAATATTACTCAGCTATTAAAAATGAGGACATCGTGAGTTTTTCAGGCAAATGGATGAAACTAGAAAATATCATCCTGAGTAAGGTAATTCAGTCCCAAAAGGACATACTGGTATGTACTCACTAGTAAGTGGATATTAGCCAAAAAAAAAAAAATAATAATAATACTCAGGATACAATCCATAGAACTCAAGATTAACAAGCCAAAAGGCCCAAGTAAAGATGTTTCAATCCCACTCGGGAGAGAGAAGAAATAAATCACATGGGGCAGAGGGAGAGGGGACCTTGGCGGAGAGGGTAGGGAGAGAGGAAAGGGGGAACATGATCAGGTATGGGGGGGAGAAACAGGAGTGAAGCTCTGAGGGTCAGCAGAATGAATAGAAATACACAACCTTGGAGGGAGTTGGAGGGACCCTCTGGAATGTACCAGAGACCTGTAAGTAAGATACTCTCCGAACTCAAAGGGAGGGACCCTAGGTGAAATGCCCAACAATGGGGAAAGGGAATATGTAAGAGCCCACCTCCAGTAGAAAGATGGGGCATCAAGTAGAGGGATGGGGTTGTCATACCACAGTCAAAAACTCTGACCCAGAATTGTTCTTCTAAAAGAACTGCAGGGGCAAAAATGGAGAAGAGACTGAGGTAAAGGAGGTCCAGTGACTGGCCCAAATTGGTATCCATCTCAAGGGGAGGCTCCAAGGCCTAACACTATTACTTATGCTATGGTGTGCTTAGAGACAGGAGCCTAGCATGGCTTCCCCCCAAGAGCCCCAACAAGTAGCTGAGACAGATGCAGATACTAGTACCCAACCAATGAACTGAAGTTGGGGACCCCTGTGGTTGAATTAAGGAAAGAATGGAAGAAGCTGAGGATGAGGACAACCTCATAGGAAGACCAAGCAGTCTCAACTAACCCAGATCCCTGAGATCTCTCAGAAACTGAGCCACCAACCAGGTAGCATAGACTAGCTGGTATGAGACCCCAGACACATATACAGCAAAGGACTGCCTGGTCTAGCATCAGAGAGAGAAGATGCATCTAACCCTCAAGAGACTTGAAGCCCCAGGGAGTGGGGAGGCCTGGCAGGGTGGGGTGGGGTGAGGTGGAATAGGCTGGAGTGGAGTGCGATGGGGGTGGGGGTCATCCTCTTGGAGACAGGAGAGGAGGAATGGGATGAAGAATCATTGGAGGGTGGACAAGGAGGGGGATAACAACTGGACTTTAAAAAAAATAAAGATAATTTTAAAGAAGAAAAGTAAAAAGAGAGAAAGAAAGAAGGCAAAGTCTGAGCTGGTCAGTAATCCTGAAGAGGGTAACAACTAATGCACTTAGGATTTACACAGTTTAATTCACTGTCTCAAGTACTTCTATGGTTTTCATAATTTAATATAATTATAAAGTTAACTATATTGCAACAAAATAATAGAAGGAGGCAGGGAGCAGTATGAGCAAAGCTGAGGAAGATGCCGAGTGCCACATGCAGGAAACGGTGAGACATGTGAACACAGGAGAAAGGGCCTGGGTCAGAAATACATGTTCTGCCACAAAGCCCTATCTCCTTCTGTTTCCTATTGTGATCTTTGCTCTGCATGTCTCGCTCTCTATCAAAAGTGCATACTTTGTGATATGTCTCAGAAGTACATCTCACTGGCAATAAGAGACAGGTTGAAGTTTATTGCTACTTCATGGGGTAAAAAATTTAGAAGTGAACTTACTAAGGGCAGTATGATATTCCCATAAACATAGGAACTCAGCTCCGGCTGCATACAGCTCTAGCTCTCCCAAGTAAGGACCAGTAGAATCACAGAGGACTCCATCAGTGACATTTACATCCAGGAAGCAAAAGAAAGACTTGAAAATGGAAGTCTATGAGAGGTCTGGCTGACATTTGAGAATGACTATCGAAGGTTTCCCTAGAACATTCACCTATAGCTTGTCTAGACTTGAGCAAAGTTTCACCTAGCTGCAAGGGAAGCCACTTATCCAGCTGGAAACTGGGAATTTAGTTACTAGAGAGAAATGGAGTATAAGTGTTAGATATAACTGTCAGGTTCTTTCCATAATAATCTCATCAACCTCTTGCTTTTAGAACTAACTGGCTTGGACTCAACTAGACTACAACCTTTTAGAGAGCAAGAGATGGATTCTGCTGTGTGAAATGCTTCATGGCATTCAGCACTTGCCAAACATCCAACAAATGATGTAGAAAAAAAGAACTGACAAGTACCAAATGAAACAAACATTTTCTTTTGTGTTTCTGGTTTATTTTCTGTTATATTCTTTTAAATAAGTATCCAGAGAGATATATTTCATCTCGGCATTTTCAGCTTGATGGTTACCAAAATTTGTTTTGTTTTGTTTTGTTTTCTTGTTCTAGAGATTGACCCTGTGTATTGTTATATAATTGTGTATGTTAGTCCAGTGTTCCACCACACAGTTACATCTCCCAGGAGTAAGCGTGGTATTTCCACACACACTCGGTTTCTGTTGTTAAAACCTTGTTAGTATATATGTAGACTAATTGCATGGCTGAGCTTCACAAAAACAGTGTGGCTATGAAATTGTAAATTTGATTAGATCTACTTTGTATATTGAAAATATGAAGATTTTTAAGATTAGCACAAACACTGTTAGAAAACTTTGCTTGCTTGTTTGCTTGCTTTTACAAAATATACATTAAATTAACAAAAGAGAAGTTTTGCCTTCAGTGTGATATCCCACAGCACAGTGGTTTTTACAAAAATCAACAGTGTTTAATCCTAGATATGTTTATTGTTCAGAAATATAGAATGGAAGGTTTGGAGCATTTGGATTCTGTTGTAACAGAGGTTGGCCTTGTACTTGCTAGGTATGGTACTCCCTGAGCTAGTCTAAAATTTAGAAACAAAAAAGTTTTCTAGATCCAAATCTGATGAATAGTAAGGTAAATAATCAAGCATTATGTCAATTTGGGCTTTTTTAAGTATACTGAAGGGGCTATAGAGATGGCTTAACAGTTAAGAGTACTGATTGCTCTTTCAAAGGACCTGGGCTCAATATCCAGCCCCCACATGTTAGCTCACAGCCATCTGAATCTTTTTTCTGGCTTCCAAAGGTATCATGCACCTATGTGATACACAAACATACATGGAGTCAATATACTCAAATACATAACATTTACATATACATATACAATATACACATTTGCACATATACAAGTACACATATCAATGTGTTTATATATGTATTATCCTATTATTTTATGGATAACACAACCAAAAATAGATAAGTAAAATCATTTCCAACCCAGGTCTTTCTCAACATGAAAAGTTTACTGGCTCAAATTTATTTCCAATAATTACTTAAAAACAAGCCAAAAATTAAAAGAAAATACTCCAACAATCTAATAAAAGTACAATAACAAGAAGATCAATTTAAATCATGTAATAATGTCTTTTTTCAGAGAAACTGAAGGCATTTTATAGGCATCAATTTTCCTGAGAGAAAACATAGACTTCCTCTCCCTGCCAGGGATTCTTGGCTCTTTATGCAATGCTGAGCCATTACCTGATCTGTGGAGAATTTTATATTAACCACAAGGAAAGGCTGAATCAATAATGTTGCTTAGAATGGATGCTCACTTCTCATCTTCCCAGCACACTACCAACACTGACAAATTAAGCCTCTCAGGGTCCCAGTGAGACTGGGACAGAGTCACAATCTGTCACCTAGGGAAGGAGAGAGAGAGAAGGCTAATCTACTGCCCTCAGTATTTGGGGAGCAAGGGAGGGCTGGATTGAGGCTAGGACTAGGCCACTGAGGTGAGCTGTACACCACCTCCAGATCACACAATCTCCCGCTCCAGCCTCACTTTGGCTTTGGAGAACAGCAGTCTTGGAACTCAGGCGCCCCATTGTCTGAGGCAGCATAGAGAATGTGTTTTCAAGTCAAATATCTATCAATCAACACATATCGATTTTCTTTAATTCTCTCCACAGAGCATTCTTTCTTCTGAAGAGACTGTGTGATTTGAAAAATGTATCACCTATTTGTCAGGCATGTATAATTCATGAGGGCCCTTTCATTCAAGGTCTGTAATCCAAAGCCAGCAATTCGTGAGTTATTAACATGTTATTAGATATACCCTATTAAGATCTGTAGACATCCAGCCTCTTACACAAAAGCAAGAGAGACACTACATAAATTTTCACTTGCATGATTAGGCTTAGAGGATTCTGATCTTAACACCACCTATGAATCCATCCCACAGAACTGCCTGCCACAATAAAACCATCAAAAAATTACCCTTGACTTTAAACTCGTTAATTTAAAACAAGTCTGCATTAGATGAGTCTCTCTTAGAAGGTGTGTTTTCCTTCCTGTGTACAATGCCTTTCAGTATTGACTATTCACCAGGCATTCTTGGGAATTTATCACCAACACAGACTCCTGAATTGGTATTAAATAATCTACTTTTTAAGTAACCAACTTAAAAATAACTAATAGTACTTCACTCATGAAGAAACAAGCCCTTCACGTTATTTGTCACTAATGCAAAGTAATGTTACATTTTAGTATATCCAAAGATATGTGACAGGAATTTTTATTAGTCTAGTAAGGAAATTTTTGATATCTATCGATGCTTTACATGTAGCAAAAATAGACCGGTAGTTGTCGCCACTCCTAAGGAGGGATATGTAAAGTCTATAGTGTGATGAGCTACTTCTGCTTAATCACCACAACTATAACTTCAACCTAGTGGGAGTAATAAACACACTTTGTTCCTATGTCTTCTGAATCTGTCTAAAATGAGGGATCCAGCAGGCAGTGAGGCCAGTGCAAATCCTAACAAAGGCTCCCTGGTAGAAAGACCTAGAGCCTGGAGCTGAGGGGAAATGGGGTTTTAGCTAGCTTGGTCTTGTGCAGGTCTGGTACACATAGATAGCCACAGCCACAATGAGTTCCTGTGTGTGATGTCAGGACAGTTCTGGTGTGTAGAATCAGGTAGGCAGCAGGCAGAGGTCACTTGACCAGTGAGAGGGAATGGGGAGTGGCCTAACAGGAATCCCAGCAGGCTGCAGAAGAAACCTGGGACTGGAGCTACAGGGCTGCTGGCCACAGTAGGACCAGAACTTCAGAAGACAGCAAGGGACCAGGGGAGACATTTAAGCACAGGGAGGGGCCAGGGCAAGAGCAGAGTCTCGTGAATAGTAGAACAAACCATTATATACAAAAAAAACCCAGAGAGTCTGGCTTTTTCTCAAAAGCTATTTTGAATCAGAATTTAAGGTGATATTTTCAACTTAAAAAGAAGGGTCGCCTTCTCAAAAGCTCATGAAATGAGCTCAGTAGCCTATTGCAATGCCACTCTGCCTATCAGAAGTCATAGGGGGAAAGGGGAAAGGGTTAAATATCAGTAAACAGTTTAAATAGTCCCCATACACCAAACTATGAAAACGCTATTGTGAACACCACCAAAGGTTAGCCAACATTCATAGTCTACAATATTATTTCTTTCTTTTGCTTGCTCAAGAGGTGAACATTTCCAAATTCCAGTTTATCTTTCATGGATGTTTATTGTGTGTTGGTATAACACTTGTGGTCTTACATGCTTTTATAATTTAAAAAAAAAAAAAAAACCATGTTTCAAATTGTATGTGTGCAATGACCCGCTCATGTCCAGAAATCACCATTTCACAGCATGGCTCTTAGAATCTTTCTCCTCCTTCCTCAGTTTTGGTCCTAGGGTCCTTGGTAGAGAGGATGCGGGTGTCCTATTTAAGGTTGGCTGTTCTACTGTGTCTTATTCTTAGCATGTTGGGTCATTAATCCTAGCCACTGTGTGAGTGTGGTATGCTGATAGCACTGGTAGATATTTGGCATCTTCTCCCCACTTTTCTCTGATTAGAAGCAACACCTCCATAAACATCCTGGTGTTTATCTCCTAATGCACATGTTTAAGAGACATGTATGTATGTGAACTTTTAGCACATTGGAGAAACAGCCTGTTAAATCGAATCAACAGTCTAGCAGCTCGTTGTAAAACTAATACAGTGGCGTGTTCAGGTTTCAGAGAACAGTTTGAAACTGCCATTCCATTTTTTAGGCCATGACTCAGACTATATAAAATCATCTAAATGGAGATAAAGAGTGGGTACACAGAAGTCGCCCAGAACTTGAAGCTCTGATTCAGTGGCTGTGCCTCTACAGGGTCTGATATAAGCTTTAAGTCTGGTTGACAGAGTTGAATGTGTCTAATTTAAGATATATGCCAAGGAGACCTAAATAGCAAAGGAAATGAGAATAGACGTGCTGAGGGGGAGGAAAACACCTGACAGGTCCGGGTGTACATTTCATGGAACAGGTTTCAAAACCCCAGGGGTGCATCCAACATCAGTTACACAACATAAGCTGCAGAGAGAGGCGCTCTTCAGAGTCTGATTTTTTTCTGTCTGACAATCTCAGGCCAGGTTAGAGTCTGTCTTTGTTCACCTCGAGCTGCTCATTTCTTCAACACTCCTCTGTGGTGATACCAAAGAGACACTTGGTCAGAACTTGCCCTCTGTGTAACTGAAGTGAGAGTGAAACGATGTACAGGATCCATCCTTCCCAAGGCAATGGAAGACATAGGTATCCACCTCACCAGCTGCCATGGAATCCAAGAATAATTCTTCCTAACATCTGGAGGAGAGCCTGTGAGCTCTGAGTGCTGCCACTCCTGCAGTTCAGACACATCCGACAGCATGTATTTGGATTCAGAAAAATGGGTACCTTTGGTTAAGAAATTGGAGGGATTTCATTTAAACCACTTAAGCTTGTTTTGCAGAGGGGGCAAGGCCCAGTGAAGTACTGTGCTCAAACTCATAGAGCAGACTGTAGAAATACAAAGTCTCCAAAGTCTTTATGCTGTGTTCTTTTCCCTGTATTGTATGTATTGCACATTAATATAATATAATATAATTAATATATGTGGGCAACTTAAGGTGTTCTCTATAGCTCAGGGATAGAGCATTTGCCTGCCATACAGAGTTCCATCTCTACAATATAAAAACTACTTTTCTCCTTTACTTGTCATTCATTTTAAAAGCTGCATTTCAGATGCTGAGAAAGAATAATCTCCACTTTGAAGCTAGATAATGTACATAGAAAATTCAAAATCACTCTGGGCCACATGGTTCGTATATGAAGGAGGCTCAGCCAGTGATATGCTTGCTTGCAAGCATGAAGATATGTGTTCCCATCTCCAACGGCCACATAAAAAGCTAGACACGGCACACACTCACTTATAATCCCAGTTTTGGAGGGGCAGAGATGAGGAGCTCTCTGGGACTCACTGGTTAGCAGCTAGCTGAGTTGGTGAGCTCCAGATTCAGGGATAAACCCTGTCTCAGAAAACAATGCAGAAGGCAAAGAGGAAGACAGCTGACATTGACGGTTGATCTCAGCACACATGGGAACATAGGTATCCACATCCACACACATGCATGCACACACAAACACACACCCTACACACAACGTTCCAGCAGCAGTACTTATGTCTTCAATATAAAATTCAGCAGATTGTGTTAACACTCTCAGCTGTCTGCTCTGCCTTTCTTTGAGAAGATTTCACTGTCCATTGAGATAAGGCTTGACCATGCTACAAGTTAATCATCCATCTGCCAAGAGCTAAATTCCCCCAATGGAGACTGCTCCTTTTGCCTGAATCTCAAGATAAAGAAGAAACAGAAATGAGACTAGCTCACAACTTTGTTGTAAACCACTAAGACTTTGGAGCTCTTTGCTATTGCCCCATACCCCAGTGAAAGCTGACATACACGGTTAGCAGCAGATAGCAATGCCAGCAAAGATATTGAATCAGTCATCATTAAGCCACTCATGTAAAATTATGAACAAACAGACCAACCTCACATAGGACAAGTCATGACTGATTAGTCTTTTTCTTTGACATACTTGCTTCCATGTTGCACAGAACCTCTTTCCCAAGAACAGTGTGAGAAGTTCATTATAGATTCAGCTGCTTTATCCCACTACTCACCAGAAATGCGTACTTCATACCAAAAGTGAATATGAAATGAAGGCATCCTGTGTCAGCACCAATGTGTCTGTTACAGCTGGTGCCTGGAAAGGAAGATGAAGAATAGAAGCAACAAAGAATTCAAGTATCCAAAAACCTAGACCTTGGGGGGGTCTCAAGCTGTTTTTCTTCTCTAAATGCTATTTATTTACCTATTTGTTTATTAATAGGTGCTAGGGATCAATTCCAGGGCCTATGAAGCTAGCCAGGTGTTCTACCACTGAGCTATATCCTCAACTCAAACTACTTCTCTTCATGCCTATGTTTGATGGTAGTTGCCAACAGCCTCCGAGGCCAACTGGCCATCATCCATATGAACCCAGCAGTAAAATCCATTCCACCATTGTGGGAGAGCAAGTCCCAAGTCTCCATCCCTGCAGGCATATAAGCTTTTGACATTGCAACAGGACATGCCAAGGTTTATGCCAATAACCACACAGCCAAGTTCAAAAAACATATTGCAAAAAAAATCACATAGTGTTTTAAGTAAGTTTACAATCTTAGGTTTGTCCATACTCCTACCTATCTTGGAGTACAGCCCATGGGCTACAGGTTAGACATCCAGCACTACACAATAATTAGGCGAAGCCAGCCAACAACTGTTGAACGTCTACATGTGCAAGCTGCTCTAAAAACACAGACTTGGTCCCTGATTTCTATTAATGTAGAATTCAGTTGGGAAAAGACACAAAAATCAATATATAATAAGCAGATTTTGTGGAAACATTGGAAAGTAACCAGGTTGATAAAGTTAGAACTTACAGTACAGATTGTTTCTGAGATAGTAAAAAAAAGCCCTCGTGCTATACGACATTTCAGTTGAACTCCTGAGGGTAAGAAGAATTCAGCCATGAAGAGAAAGAGCTGAGAATGTGTATTTGAAGCAGGGGGAAAGGGTCACAAAGATTCTGAGGCACAAAAGAGCATGACATATTCCAGGGGCAGATCTGCTTCCAAAGAAATGGACTCGTGACTTGAGTCTTAGAGCCAACTTGGTATTGGAATATTTCAGACAGATTCAGAGCCAGAGAATCCATACTGGTGACAAACAGGGGTTTTTGGAGCATGAGAGACAGGTATGCTTTTCTTACAAATTGATTCCATCCAATAATGATAAGGCTTTGCTGATGCTGAGCTAAATTCACACAAGGCAAGACCATGCACACTGTACAAAAAAATAAATGTCACATCTTAATATGAGGTCTGTGAATCAAAGACATGTGAGGGAAAAGCCTGCCCCATCTCTTAAAACCATCAGAGTCCTATCCTGATCTGAATGGGCATCCAAACAATGAGCCTAATGATAAGGAAAGCTTTATTAAAATTCACTGCATCTGCTCCTGCCCCCATACCTCCCGCTTCTCTCAAATGCGTCGGGACCTTGGCTATATCATTAAGATGTATGTGTCATCCTGAGCTAGCTTACTTGGCCTACTTCAATCCAGCAATGAAGTCTATGTTAAAGGAGAAATGCTGTGACCCTCAGCAGGCAACTGATGCAGCTCCTGGTCACACAACTTAGGATCACAGGAGGTAGTGTAAAAAGTTGGCAACTGTGGTTATCTGCACTGCACCCACATAAGACCAAAACTATAATCTGTCAAGGAAGGGGGTGGGGCTCACAGAGCTGTAGCCTTTACCATTGAAACCATTGTTACAGATAGATTCTGAAAGAGCAGCAATCATTGGTTTTGGTTGTATACTCTCAGCTGAGCCTATCAGGTTCCAGGCAGTAGTTCCAAAGTCTACAGTCACACCAGTGGCTCTGGTCAATCTTGTAGGTCCCAAACAAAATGAACAGATGGGAAAGGGAGAGAGAGGCCTGTGGGGTGGAGGATGATGTACAGAAGCAGTAAGGAGTTGAGAACGGTCAGTGAGCAAAACCTCTGTGTGTGTGTGTGTGTGAGTGTGTGTGTGTGTGTGTGTGTGTGTGTGTGATTATTTTTACTTTCCTACAATTTTTTGTTTGTCTTTTCCTGGATTTCTTAAGGGATTTTTTTTCCATTTCCTCTTTAGGGACCTGTATCATCTTCATAATATTTGTTTTCAGTTCATCTGCTTATGCTTCAGCTGCGTTAGAATATTCAGGGCTTGCTGTCATAGGATAGCTGGACTCTGGTGCCATATTGGCATGGCTGTTGTTGGTTGTGTTCTTACACTGGTGTTCAGGTATCTGGGTTTGAGATGATTATAGGTCTAGGTGCTGATTACTGGGTTTGTCATTGTTAGATGGGTGTTTTGTTCCTTGGTTTCTGTTTCCTTGGTCTGGTGGCCAGTGTGACTTGTGATCCAGTAGGGAATCTCTGACCAGGCTGGGGGCTTGACTTCTGTTGACTAGCTTGGCTTTTGGTGCAGCAGGGGATCTCTGTTCTTCTGACTGATGTGCCCTGCACCTGAGCAGCTGGAGTCTGCTGGAGTTAGGGGCATGGGCCAAGCATGATCTTATTTTTTTAAGTTAAAACCAAGATGGACAACACTTGAGGAATGACAGCATGAAGTTGTCCTCTTGCATCCAGATGTGTGCACATACAATGATCAAGCACATACATACACACACACACACAATACACATGCACCCAAAATACAATACACACAATACACACATACACACACACACACATACACACACACACACACACACACACACACACACACACACAGTTTCCTGAAAGAGAAAAAGAAGAAATTGGGTGCTCAGTCTAACCATTGGGCAGCAAACTCTCTGGAGTGTCCAGGTGGTTCTGAGCAGCCAGTTTGTTATAAGCGTCCAGATGCAAAAGAAAGAACAGAGAGCTGCTGACAGGAAGCAGGGCTTTCAAGGCGCAGATGGTGTGAAGAATACACATACTGTTTACAAAGTGTTTTCCGAGAGTCATGAGTTCTTTTCTCAAGTAAGCTTACAATAAGGAAAGGGGACCTTGGTGGTGTCTCTCTAGATGAGTGGTTCTCAATTTGTGGATCATGACCCCTTTGGGGATTGCATATTTGATACCCTGCACATCCAATACATTATGATTCGTAACAGTAGCAAAATTGTAGTCATGAAGTAGCAACAAAAACAATTTTATAGTTGGGGGTCACTACAACATGAGGAACTGTATTAAAGGGTCACAACATTAGAAAGGTTGAGAACCACTGATCTAGACAGTGACTTATGAGTTTATGCAAAGAAGGAGAGATCGCAGAAAGAACATTGCTGATGTTGGTGGATAGGCACGTGACAGCCCAGGAAGGGAAAATTCCATCTCTAACTCCAAACATCCTAATATATGGTTTCTTACAACACACAAACTGAAAGGTACAGTCCTCCATGGAAAAACAGGCAAAGCAACCTTGGCAGTCAGCAGAATCTCAGGGTTAAAAAATACAGCCCATAGATGATCGCAATGAACTTCTATGGGGAAGACAGAAATATCTCATTCAAGAGATTCCATTACTTTCCCAGCAAACAACCCAGCAGAAATTCAGTTTCACAAGCAAGCGTAGAGCACTCCAGCCATAATAAGAGCACAGCCCACTTGGCTTACTCACTCTATTCTTCCTGCCTCTGTGGTAACGACTTATCAGTAGTCTTCAGCCTTGTCCCCTACTGCTGGAGAAATAATGAGGAGTAGCAAATGCTTTTCATTCTCAAAACACTGTGTCAACTGCCTTCTTCCCCCTGAGATTCCCCATTAAATATGATTTCTTGTTAAGTTCCATGGCCTGGAGATTTGACTATAGCGTTAGCCAAGGTTGACTTGAGGTGTCCTAGGCTATCATACTCTTCCCACTTCAGAACCCTTTGGATGAGACCACCTCAGCAGTGAGTACACACCTGGGAAGGAAGGAGGCCTGGAGCTAGCTAGTCCTGGGGCTCCACTGTTAGAGGCCACATGGGGAATATGACATCCCAAATAAGAAAGGAGTAAAAGAAGAGACGCAGTTACGAAGATACTGTGTAGAGAAGTTACTGGTGTTGGCTGGGTTTGCTGCACTGTATCAAGTTTCCCTCGTTGGCTAAAATATTCCCTGTTTATGTTTTCAGACCTCTCTCTCTCTCTCTCTCTCTCTCTCTCTCTCTCTCTCTCTCTCTCTTTCTCTCTTTCTCTCTCTCTCTCTCTCTCTCTCTCTCTCTCTGTGTGTGTGTGTGTGTGTGTGTGTGTGTGTGTGTGTGTGTGTGTGTCCCTCTCTCTGTCTCTATCTCTTTCTCCATAGAATCTGGGTATAATCATTTCTTCTTCAGGTCTTGTCATTCTCTTGTTCTCAGAAGTTTAACTGGGACAGACATAAAGCTTGGGACAAGATAATAGGACTGTTGGGGACTTAGGACCTCCTAGCTGAGACAATTTTCTCACTGGATTTTCAAATGAGCAGATGGAAGAGTTCAGCCTATGGCAGAAAAGAAGGAAGCAGAATGTATATTAGTGTGGAGGAGACTGGAGAAAGTGAAGCAAGAAATGGACAGAGCTAGGGCAGTTCAGGTAGAACCATGTGGGCTCCTGCTGCAGGCCTTACCTAAAGCCAGCCCCCACCAGGACATATGGATTGTAGGAGTCCATAAATTATGATTTTGCTTGGTCTCCTTTGACATGGGATTTTTTTCACACCAGAAAGGAAGTCATTAATCAGTAGACAAATAAGAGAAGGAGCTGTATCAAGGCGTGCTCATGGTACGAGGTGATTAAAGGTTTCGGTTGAGTCAGCTGAGTTCACATAAGGCTTGATACCCTGAAGGTCATCAGGAGATTTGGCAAGATCAGCTACCACACAGCAGTAACCTGGAAACAAGATTCTGCAGTAGTGTGGAGTGCTCTTCATGCCTGTATGTTATTGATATGGTTTCTACTCCATCATGTGGAATAAGGGAGCCCCCTGGATAGAGAGCCAGGAGTCTTTGTTCCAGGTACTGCTCAGAACTGACTAGCTGTATACTTCAGGCAAATCACTATTTAACTTCTTGAGGTTTAACAGTTTGTGTATCTCTCAAGCAATTCCACCTGTCTGGAGCTCAGAAAATCACAAACACACACACACACATGCACACACACACACACACACACACACACACACACACACACTAAAAGTCTCAGTATTTGCTATTTCCAGCAAATTATACTGCTCAGAAACTAAGAAGAGCAACCACCCAGGTCTTCCCAAGTCTTGTTAGCATTCTCCCTTCACTGCTAATCTATAGTCTTTTGGGCTCAATCTCATCCTGTGCTGATCAGTTTACCAAAGGCTACATCACAGTGTGTAGCCTGTACAGAGCTGCTGCCCACAGCCTTGACTCTGGCATCTGCTCTTATTTTCCACCCGCAACAATTTTTCCGTGTGTCCTTTGTGTACTGGGATACCCTGTTGTACGTCACCACTTTCACTAACAACCGAAGACTAGAGTGATGGCGTCTGTCCTAGAAGGTATCACGGACCTGTCATCCTAAGAAGGCAATTGTTTCCCAGGTAGCTATCTTCTTAGCAGAGGGTTTTTTTCTTTGCTGTTATTGTTGCTGCTGCTGATACTGATGCCGCTGCATGTGTAGTTTTGCTTGTTTTGTTGTGTTTTGAGACAAGGTCTCACTGTACAGCCCTGGCTGGCTCGAAATGTGATATGTGAATCAGGCTAACCTAGAAGTCACAGAGATCCTTCTGCCTCTGCATCCTAAGGACTAGGTATAAAAGTTTTTGCCATTGTTCTCAGCTTACACAGTCTTTTCTGAGGTCTGGAGCATACACTCTCTTTTTCTCTCTCTTTGTAGCCTGGGCACTTGGACACTAGCCATGAAACAAAATGTGCAGTAAAGGTTAGGAGTCATTAAAATACATCCTTCTCATTCAGCTCATTTGGGATAGGGAGGAGAGAGGCTAACTTTTCAACAGGGCAGCACACCGTATATATCAGCCCTAACAATGAGGCTTTTATTTCCCTGAGTCAGCTTTAAAAATAATGTTGACTTTTATGGTCGATATATTATAGATCACCATATTTATGTCAAGACATATTGGCATGAAAATAAATCAATGAAAATATTAATACTCAAGCCTTGTGTTTAAATGAAACCCATGCAGCTCCACAGTCCCCTCATATTTCACTGGAGGGCTCTGAGGGACCTCCCCTCAGACGTGTGTAACTGAACATGAAACCAAGGTTCATTTTCATTCTCCACAACGGCTTCTTTTAATCAGCCTTGTATAGAATCAGCTTCAAATTTTTCCACTTTGTTCTTTTACCACAAACATACATAACTGCCTCCCATCAGTAATAGGAATGTCAATTCTAATTTATGGTTTGTGTTTAAATTATCTCAGAGCAAAGCTCTGGCTGATATATTTTTTAATAAATGAAACTCTGCATTTGGAGACCGACTTCAGTTATTCGTTTCCATCCACGTTTTATTTTATGGTCATATATTTCAGAAATCAAGCTCATAATTTAGAAAAAATTTTTTAAATGGGTTGAAAAATAAAACATGTTCTTTCCCATGTGTCTTCTTTTTGGATGCTCTCTATCCTCACAGGACACATGAACCAGCAGCTTACAGCCCCTCCAAGGGACCTGTGCTCCCAGACTGGTGAGTCCTGGACATTCAGTTACCAAGTGTGGTTTGTCCCTAACTCCATAAGTGCTGTCACCCAAGCTCCAGTCTGTAGGAAGGACCACACAGGCAAAAAATATGAGTTAGTCCACAACTGTCAGTCCACATTGTGTGAGTGGCCTGGATGCTAGGACCAATCACCATGTTCTAGAAGCATTTCTTTGCCTCTGTGCAGAGATTAGATATATCCAACAAGAGCAGACGCCAAAGGATGCCCTAGCAGGCTTCAAATGTCCAATGTTTGAACATTGCAACACATCTAAAAACCTCAACAAATACTCAATAGAGTTACAGACAAAACAAACCTTCATGTTGGGTCATAGCTATCTTGGGTTGGACATATCTGCTGGGACAGGAATTGTGGGAGACAAGGAGAAAGCAGAAGCAGAACAGAGAAGCGGTGAGGCAGAGAAAGGAGAAGGGCAAGACAGCTTGGTTCAGGCAGAAGTCTGGTAGGCCTCCCTCATCTCAGACTCAGCTCATCCGATGTTCCATTCCGCTTCCTCTTCCTAGACTAGCACAGTGACCCTAACCTGCCCTCAATGACCTAGCTCTCTGCTAGTCAAACAGCAGGCATGGTGGCTTTTCAAATTGCAGATCCTGCCATATTGTTCTGCTTTTTCTGCACACAGGCAGACATGCAGAGAGATAAACCTACTAGGAAGACACAAACCAACCCATCTGAAGGGGACAGACTTATACACTCTAACACAGCAGTGACTTAAAGTATACAAAGATCCTCAAGCTGCCACAAAAATCACAAATCATCAAAAAACAATGAGTTGAAATGTATACACAGTAAGATGGAAGCTAGTGTTCAGACCCAAATGGACTCATATGGTAGGTGCTCACTTAAAGTGGATATTAGCCAGAAAGTACAGGATAACCACCCCCATGCTACAGTCCACAGACCCAAAGAAGACAAGTAACAAGGAGGTCCCAAGGGAGGATGATTGAATATCACTCAGAAGGGGAAATAAAATAATCATCAGAGTTGGATGGAGGGAGGGAACTGGGTGGGAGAGGGGATGGGGAGGGGAATGGGGTTAGGGGATCAAGTATAGTGAGAGCCAGGGAGATAGGGCCAGGAGAGTAAACAAAACTTGGTGGCAGGTAGGGGTGGGCATCTCTAGGATGTGCCAGAGACCTGGAATCGGGGAGGCTCCAGGGAGTCTATTCAGGTGACTGTAGCTGAGACTCATAGCAGTGGGGCATATGGAGCCTGAAGTGGCCACCTTCTGTAATCAGGCAGGACACCCAGTGAGAGAATAAGGACACTGACCCATCCACAAAACCTTCAACCCAAAATTTGTCCTGCCTACAAGAAGTACAAGAACAAAGATGGAGCAGAGACTGAGGGAATAGCTAACCAATGACTGGCCCATTCCATGGGCAAGAACCAATCCCTGGCACTATTAATGACACTCTATTATGCTTGCAGATAGGAGCCTATCATAACAGTCCTCAGAGGCCCCACCTCTGAGAGGCAGTTGACTGAAAAGATGCAGAGACCAGAGCCAAACATTAGATGGATCTCTCGGGGACTCTTATGGTAGTGTTGGGGTAAGGACTGAGGGACCTGAAAAGGAATTCCATAAGAACAATGTAGTCAACCAGCCTGGACCCTTGGAGAACAGCAGAGACTGAACTACCAACCAAAGAGCATACCTGGGTTGGCCCTAGGCCCTCCACACATGTAGCAGAAGTGAAGCTTGGTCTTCATATGGGTCCCCCAACAACTGAAGCAGGGACTGTCCCTGAAACTGTTGCCTGCCTGGGAATCCCATTTACCTAACTTGGTTACCTTGTCTGACCTCAGTGAGAGAGGATGTGGCTAGTCCTCAGTGACTTGATGTGAGTTGGTATGGGGGGGAGGGGGCTCCACCTTCTCAGAGGAGAAGGGGAGGGGAAGATGGGGACAGAGGCTATGTTGGTGGAAGGACTAGGAGGAAGGGGGCTGTGATTGGGATGGAAAATGAATTAATTAATTAATGGAAATTAATTAATTAATGTTGTTGCAGCCTCACCCATAGGCAGGAAAATTGCCAATCTAAGGTCAGCCTGGACCTTAAAGCAAAATTTTGTCACAAAACAAAATTAAGAACTTTTATTTCTCAAAAATCCAAAAATAAATATGAACATTTATATACCACTAAGTCAGGAAAACAAAGTATGAAATAGGAAAAAAAATGTGACGCGAATAGCTGGGAAGATTTTTAACTTGAAACATAAAAATCTGGTTTAACAATAATCAAGAGACAGACACCAGAATAAGGAAAATTAGAAGACCCCGGACACACACTTCACACCAAAAGCTCTGGTCAGGATATGCAGCAGCATTTCCTCTCCCAAGAAACAATGCATAAGCTCTGATCCTGCTGTGTCTTCTCCCCTGGGGCCCTCTGCATCCTCAGGACACTCTCTCCATCAGCTGTTATAGACCCATCTGAGGAACTTGCATCTCTAAATCAGAGAAAGAGCAGTACAGATGTCCCTGTGGGGTGTGGCCTGACCAGCAGTAGACAGTAGCATGTGGACCACTGTTTGCCTAGTCTTGTCCTGGAGAGGCTTTTCTTGAGGGAGAGTTTGCTCAGTTTCTCAGAGGACAGTCCATTCGAGCTGGGCACTCTGCTGCCCTTTGTGGGGACCACCTCAGTAACACATCATCCATCAGTCCTCATATTGGCTCCCTCGGTAGACATGTTCCTCACATCCATCCATCTGCCTCCTCCCCCCAAAAAAATGATAACACATATGGCCAGGGATCTGCTTCCTGAGTGGTCCAAGCTAAGACAACATCATCTGCCTCACCCTCTCCCTTTCCACTGGATAGCTTCAGGGAAGGCTGCTGTTAGCTTTTCCAGTGCAAGCTACAAGAGATTCTCTCTGCCTTGAAGTGAGGCTGGGTGGAGGAAGGGATCCTGGCTCTTTGAGGCCTTGAGCTTTAGCTCTGCAGCTGCTTTACCCTCTCGACCTACACCAAACCAATCTTTATTTTTTTTATACACAACACATAGAGATTAGGGTATGGTATATTTAAAGATCTCTGATGCTAAACAAAAAGAAAAATAAATTTTTCTAAGTCTAGAGACAGTGATGGAGCTTCCTTGACTATAGAATAATGTTGCAATGCATTGTTGTTGTTGTTGTTGTTGTTTTGTTTTGTTTTACATTTTACACTGAAGCTAAAATTTCTGACTTCAGAGTTAAGTTTAAAGTTATCCCACACTTCTACAGTGGATCAACAAGAGCATCATGTCTGCTTTTCTGGAGCAATATCAGTTCCAGAACCATTGCTATGACAGCACAATATTTTCCATCCATCCCCGTGTCTACACTGACTTGAAACTTCCAGTTATGCCACATCTTTGTCAACAGAAAATAAAAACTCTCAAACTGCAACATAAACTCATTATGGAAGTGAAGTATTCATTGTGTCATATACAGAAAAATTAAGATGTTGAGCCAGAGCCCAGGTACAGAGCAGTCATGAGCTCATACTATAAAGCATAATACAAATTCATTTAAAAGCTAGCATACGTATTTAACTATGACTCCAGATAAACTATGAATGTGGGTAGTGGATCACTATGTAGATCTACTTAACGATTTCCTAAATTGATTCAGTTGTTGCCCCTGTGGGGCATACATTCCAAGGCACACATCCCATGGAAACCCAATTCTGTGTTTAGTACTTACCCCTAAGTTTGCTACGTTTCTTCCTACACACGCATATGCAGGATAAACTTTAACTTATAATGAGGCACAGGAAGGGACTAATAGCAGTCAGTAATAACAGAACAAAACAACCGTAACAACACAATGAAACTTTGTACTTTGAGAACATTATTGAATAACATGAGGGTTTCTTTGACACAAGAGCTGTAGTACTTCATCTGATAATCTAAATGACTACCAAGTGACTAGCAGGCAGGTAGCTTGCTTATGCAGAGTGTCTACACCTGACAGAGCTGATTCGTGAGACAGAACAGTACAGCGAGAGAGTTCATCATGCCGCTCTGAATGGCACACAATTTAAAACTTAGGAACTGTGCACTGCTAGAATTTTCCATTTCATACTTTTGGACTGTGGATGACATCATACAACTGTAATCTCAGAAAGTAAGAACCAGGATAAAGGGGAACTACTGTGTTCTGTTTAGTTGCTTCTCTGATTTGAGGCAATATTCTGTGGCACATAATGAAGGCAGAACAGACAGTGAGTTGGGGAGTGACTTGCTATTTCTTTGCCAAGCCTTGCTTTTGGGAGGGAGGAGAGAAAGCAATTATGGTGGAGTTAGGGAGGTAAGGGAACATTCCCCTGAAATCTGGTTTTGTAAAAAAGAAATCCAAGCTTGCCCTGCAAGAGTTGCCCCACAACATTCAATTCTACTGAACCTTAGACTCTCGGCTGTAAAATGAAGACAGTAAGGTTTCGGTGCTTACCTCCCAGAATATTCTGTACACCCACCATTAAGGGCTGCTTTCAGCCTCCTGTAACACCATCTGTTTGTGTGAAATCAACATAGTAACAATAGATCCAGACTGATAAATGGTTTGTTGGTAGGATTGGGGGGGGGGTCCTCAGTGATCATGTCTCTTCTTCAGCCAAGATACTATGGACAGAGCCCAACCCCAGTTTGGGTTTTCATCCACATGAGGGGGGGAGGGGGAGGGAGGAGACTATCTGTGGTCTTTATTGCCATCCAGTGGTCAGTTGTCAAAATAACATCAAATTATTTTCTAGTGCACTTGAAACAAAACTAATTCCAGGTAAAACATTTGCTGCATTAATCTACCAAAGAGTGAATTGCACCCACATCCCTACCATTTAAAAAAGCCACAAAAAAATGTTATGGGAATGATTCTTTTTGTAAATAAATGTAATACCGATATATGTGTGTGTCAACAGATAAATGCATGTGTACATTGATGTATAAACAGATAAGCATATGCTTGATTTTTGGAAAACAAAACTTGGTAGAAGTAAACACTTACTGTCTAGGGATATTTATGACTCTCCAGTAAATAGCTTCCTATGAGAAAAAGAGGCCTCTGGGGACTAGATGTAGCTCAGTGGTGATTAGCTGGCATGGAGTCCTGATTTCAAATCCTATCACCTCAAAAACATATCTAACAGGCAAATGTGTATCTTTACACAAAACAGTGAGTGAGACTCTAGTGCTGCTGCTGCTGCTGCTGCTGTTATTGTTATTATTATTTATTTAAAACAAAATCTTGCCATGTAATTTAGAATAGCCTATTACTGGTTCTGTATGTAGTCTATGCTGGCCTCAAACTCACAATCCCCTGCCTCAGCCTTCTGAATATTATAAACAGCACCTAAGAGTTCTTTCATGGGGCCCAGTCAGGGATCTATGCAGAGGACCGCCCATCAGATTGAGGTCCACAATGTGCCCTAATGGGTTCTCTGACTTCCATCAGCAAAACAGATGAAGTGCTTGTTTCACAAAGTTAGTCACATGTGTGAAAGGCCAGATGAGGCAGCACTAAGTCTAAGCTTCTCTCGGAGAGCTTCTCACTGAGCTGAGAAGACAACTTCTCTAGAAATAACTAAGCATTTGCCAGTTCCCCGGCATGAAAGATTACAGGGAACAAAATGAATGAAAAATATGTTTATTTCCCTCTCCCGACCAAAAAGCTTTCTTCTTGTTGTCCAGTAGATTTCAAAGCCAGTCAGAGAAGTGGTGAATTGTTGGCATCTTGAGTTACAGAGAATCTCCATCTCCCACAGTGTCTGGAAGTAATCTTCATTGTACCTCCAAGGTCTGGGCCTCACCATGTTAGTCCACAGCACTCAAGAACTGGAAAGCCCCAAGTCCTCAGGTTTGTGTCTCACGTACAAGGCCTCCTGCCTCAGTAGTGTCTCTCCTGTCAGCTCCCTGCTCTATGTCCATCCTTGTTGGCTTTTCTAAGGCAGAAATGACTAGCCCCTACATCCTGCAAAAGCCCCTCCTAGTCTGACTGGTTTCTTCCTGCTCCAGGTTCAGGTCTATGGCATTATCAGTATCTTCTTCAAATACATCTGTTAGAAGGGATTTCTAGATAGTCAAGATGAATCGAATGCAGAGATCACCTAAGAATTATTACAGTTGGCTCATGCTGTCTGAAATTTCCAACAGTGTAATACCCGGAAGTTATAGAGAAGGGATTCTGATAACAGAGCTCAGAGAGAGAGCAAACATCCGAGAACTGGAAGTTCATAAAGAATGTCCTACAGTCGAAAGGCCAGAAAGTCTAGATCTCTGATGTCCAAGACCAGAAGATGGGACTTCCAGCTCCAGTGAGAAGAATGGATTTACCTTTCCTCCACCTTTTCTTCCTCTCTGGGACCTCAACCAATTGGATGGTGCCATATTGGGTAAGGGAGGATCTTCCTTTATCTGATTCAAGTGGCAGAACCCTCTGGCACAGAATTTTGCACTCTCATAGGCAAAACTGAAATAATAATGTGCTATTGGCTCTCTGGGTTTTCCTACTCAGTCAGATGCACACCCAAGATGAACGTCACCGCACTTATTCCATCACTACCCTGCTTAGGAATGTCCTTCCTCTCAGACCCAGTGCTGACCCTACCATCTTCAACATCTTCCATGTTGACCCCTCTGTGCTCACCATCTCTTCTGAATGTCCCTCATCCTGTCCTCATGCAGGTTCCTGTGTCTTCCTCTCCCGGAAGCTCAACTGCTGCCTATTTTAAGGAACTTTCACTTGGTCCCCTCAGTGGTTGTATCCTGCCATTTTCCATAGCTTTTGTGACCATTTCTCACAAAATACAATTAGCTGTACCCATTTCCAACTTTCCCACAAAGGTACAAGATCCTGAAGAGCAAGGCCTGTCCGTGTGTGTGTGTGTGTGTGTGTGTGTGAGTGCATGAGGGTGTGAGTGCATGTATGCATTGTATATGTGTATCTGTATGTGTGCAGGTGCATGTGTGTATGTGTGTGTTTATGTGTGTGTGTGAGTGTGTATATGTGCATGTGTGTATGTGTGTGTGCATGCATGCATGCAATGTGTGAGTGTGTGTTTGCAGGTGCATGTGTGTACATGTGTTTGGAGGCCAGACACTTGCTTGAGTGTCATACTTTAGGTGACATTCTACCTTATTTTTATAGAGATGAGATCTTCCACTAGGCAGGAACTCACCAAGTGGACGAGACTGACTTGCCAGCCCCAGGGATCCTCCTGTCTCCACCTATCCCACACTGGGTCTATGAGTGTATGTCACCTTGCCTGACTTGTGGTTGGATGTGAGATCTAGGAGTCAAAGTCGGCCCACACATTTACACAGCGAGCACTTTCTCTACTTAGCTCTCTTCTCGGCAGAACGTCCTGTTGTCTTCATTGTGAATAAAACTCTGTAGACAGTTGTCAGCAGTCAGTTGGGCCCTGAATTATCCACCTTAAGCTTATCTCTCTTGCTGTGTTTTATTTTTCAATGTTGTTTTGTTTTGTTTGTTTCAAAATAAAGTCTTGCTATATTGCTCAGTTGGGTCTCAGACTCTTGGGTTTAACTAAGCTTTTCTCGGCCTCCCTTGTAGCAAGAACACAAGTGTGTGTATACCACCCCATTTACTTTACCCCACTCTTTATTTTAACTGTCTTTCTGAATATTAAGTGCCTAGTGTTAAGTCCTGGAATTATCCATCTTTCAAGCCTCAGGGTTCCATGCTAACTGGCTGACCACACACTCACTGACTTACCTAAAGAAACTTCAGACTCCACACACAGCCTCTGTGGCTACTGGAATCTATCCTTTGGACCTGCTTTGTCAGCTTGCATAGCAATAAGGAAGAAACTACACCTGGCTTCATAGCTCAAAATTGTTTTCTTAAGTGTTCAGGAGGTTGAGATGGCTAATAAGCAAATTGTCCTCAGTATTCAAATAAGCAGTTAATAAATCCTGAAAGAGATACAAATCAAAATCCTTCCGCAGAGCATGTAGGCAAAACCTGTGCTTTCCCTAATCCTGAAATCCCATGGGTCACTTTCTCTTTCACAATGGTATGTGAGGCAGCACCAGACTGTGGGCTGTATCAGATCACCTCTGGGTACACTATCCTCTCATCTGGAGTGACTTCGCTAAGAGAGTTCCTGAGTCTATGCAAAAGGTTCTACGGGGGCAGGAGGTGTCATGGAACTGGAAGTTTCTATGTCCCATTTAAATGACAGTGCTGTCTTCCAGCCACCATGATACAAATCTGCCAACAGCAGAGAACAGACAAGTCAAGGTAAGACCACTGCGCCCCAAAAGTCTAAGCATGGAGTTTAAAGGTTGGGTTTAACTTTTTTCCACCTCAGTCTGCTTGTGCTCAAATAAGGACTCCAAGATCGGGAGAAAAGTTGAACGCCAGGTCGGAGGAGGCTAACACTCAGCTGAGGTCCTGATGCTGTGTGTTTTATTTCCTTTCAGTAGAAGAAGAAGTCGAGGCCATCTTCGAGGAAGCATCCTTGCAGATGGAGAAGTTATATGTGAATGTCTCAAAGGATCAAGGCACCTGCCACTTCTCAGAGAGCTACAAGCAAGTCTACCTATCACTAACATACAGTCTCATCTTTATGCTAGGGATGCCTCTCAATGGAGCTGTCTTATGGCTCTTCTGGTGCCAAACCAAACCCTGGAGCTGCGCCACCATCTACCTGATGAACCTGATGGTGGCCGACCTGCTTTACATACTGAGCCTGCCCTTCCTCATCATCACCTACACGGTGGGCGACACCTGGCTCTTTGGGGAGATGCTATGCAGGCTGGTGCGTTTCCTGTTCTACACCAACCTCTATAGCAGCATCCTGCTGCTGACCTGCATCTCTCTACACCGCTTTCTAGGAGTGTGCCACCCTCTGAGCTCACTGTCCTATCGGACTCACCGGCACGCCTGGCAAGCAGCTGCTGCTACCTGGACCCTGGTAGTTGTCCAATTGCTACCAACTCTGGTCTTTTCCCATACAGACTATGTAAATGGCCACGTGATCTGCTATGACACAGCCAGCCCAGAGAACTTTGATCATTTCTTCGCCTACAGCATGGTACTGACGTTATCTGGTTTTGTCTTCCCCTCCTTGATCATTCTCGGGTGCTACTCTCTGATGGTCAGGAGCCTGACAAATCCAGTGAA
This sequence comes from Rhynchomys soricoides, assembly GCA_019843965.1. Lineage (NCBI taxonomy): Eukaryota > Metazoa > Chordata > Mammalia > Rodentia > Muridae > Rhynchomys > Rhynchomys soricoides. The sequence goes on from JADRCH010000009.1 coordinate 21,614,793, forward strand.
GGACCTCCCAACGACAGGCCACACAGCCCGTGCCAAGTCTATTCGGACCATCCTGCTGGTGTGTAGCCTCTTCACACTCTGTTTTGTGCCCTTCCACATTGCCCGATCCTTCTACTTGGTCATCCGCTTCCTGAACTCACAGGACTGCCCCCTCTTGTTGGCAGCCAGCATGGCCTACAAGATCTGTAGGCCTCTGGTAAGTGTGAGCAGCTGCCTCAACCCGGTCCTGTACTTCTTGTCACAAGGCAACAACAGAGCCCAACTCCTCCAGAAGCTAAGACAAAACAAGGTGGGTGAGCACCCCACTGGTGTGGGAGGAGCACCTAGAGCTGAGCAGATCCAGGCACTGCCAGGATGAAGTCTGGAAAGAAAGTGCTGGACACAGACCAGGGGTATAGTGGGAGAGGGGCTGGAGCCTTCCTGCAGGGGAGCTAGTAGAAAGGATTTTATAGAAATGGCAAGAGGTTTGGAAATAAGACTACAGATGGAGCCACCAAACCAAGAGTGAGCTGACATTGATATCTTGTCATTCTGGTCTCAGGCCAAAAGTCAGCAACTCTGAAGCCTCTGCTGCAACCCCACCCCACCACACTAAGGTTGACCTCTCCCCATAAATCAATGACTCTTTCTTCTTCCCTGATCACTGTCTGTGGAAGATTTATTTCTGCTGCACCTCATCCCATTGGTACACAGGTTCCAACAGGAGAGGGACCTCATCTTACTGCTGACCTCCATCACTGGTCCCTACAGCAGGGCTCTGCAGAGTGCCTCACAGTGGAGAGGCTGAGGGAATGAGGGGATGAAGAGAGGAATGAATGAAGCCCTTACTGTGTGACAGCAATACACCAGCACCTCACAGCAGCCCTTAGAAGTGGGTGCTGTTGTCACCTGGTCACAGTAAGGAATCTCAGGCACAGCACGTTAGGCTATTGACGAGCTCATCCATCTGGAGAACACCCACCCAGATCATAATTGAAGGGACACTTCAAGCAAGGTAGGGGCCTTTGAAACATGTGACCCTACATGTCAAGCCTAGGAGTGCCCAAGCTCTCAGCAACACAGCCTGTCCCCAAGGTCATCTAGCTCATTTCCACAGATGGTTATGGACAGATCACAGACTCTTACCTCTGGGCTCTCTTACCACATGTCTTTACAGTGCCACACTTAGGAAAAGTTCTACCAGATAAAATGGTAGATATGGAATCAAGTATCTTCCTGAATGATGGTTTCTCTTTGATTTATTTAAGCTTTGATGTTTCCACTCATGACAACAACCACAACAACAATACACACATACAGTTTCCAATTTATAAATTAATTTTTAGTTTTTATGTATTTTACATAACATATGGTTTTCTTCTTTGATAATTTCAAACACATATAAAATATATTGTTCTCACCCCAGCATCTCCTATAAATTAATTTTTTTAATTATTTAAGGGCCAAAGCATTCCAAAAAATAATAACCTTGACCACACACACACACACACACACACACACACGCACACACACACATGCACACACACACAGCCGTCTTCTTTTAAACAATACAATCCCCCAAGGACCTTTCTGATCTAAATAATATCTGCTACTTCATAATTTCCCCAGGAGGAGATGAACAAATTCTCGTCACAAGAACCAAGTCTCCCCCTCTACTGTACCACCTTAATTACAGGAAATGGCGGTATAAACCATGCATGTGTCTAAATTATAAAGTTTCATTCTGAAAGGACAGTTATTGCTTCCAAGGCCACGCAATAATTAGCTCAGAACCAAGTGCTACTTAAAAGAATCCTTCAGGATAATTGGTCTAATGAACAGGCAAAGATGCTTTCTAATTAGCAGGTCAGCTGTTTCCATGAAAATGTTTCTACAAGAGCAGAGGGGGCTTCAAACTCTTTGTCATTGCACGTTCTCTCTCTCTCTCTCTCTCTCTCTCTCTCTCTCTCTCTCTCTCTCCCCCATTAGTAGTCTCCGCACAGCACACTGGGAAGATTCAGCCAACTTAGTGGTTCTGATTTTCACCACCTACATTTTAATACATGGCCACATCGCTGCAGAATGTACCAGGTCCCCAGAGGAAGTTTGGAGCCATCCATGTCATACCAGCCTATTACACACTGCCCACAATCCTTCCTTTCAGTCCTTAAGCTGGGAAGAAACCTCTCCTAGAATCCTGAGCACACAGCGCCTTCATCTCAAGAGTGTGTCACATTCCTAGGCAATGATTTCCTGCCATTAATTCCCCCGCCCCATTAACCCATGTGTTTGCAATGGTCTCTCCGACTCAAATAAAGCTGATTTTGATTCTGCTGAGTTTGTTTACCTATTTAGTAGAAAAGGGTAAGCAGATGTATTAATCTTACTTGTGAAAAGCTAGGATGAAAAATGTCTAACTTAGTTAATACCACATACACGGTTTTCCAGATACTAGAATCAAATCAGTGTGTTCAAAAAACCATAATGAGAGCTACAATGGATAAAAATGACGGTGGCCACCAAGACTACTAATTATGACTGCAACCCTTCATTAGGTCATAGGCCATAGGAGAAATAAAATGCAAAAACAGACAAGTGACGTGTGAACACAAATGAACAATGGAAGCAGCTACAAAGAAGCCCTTTTGGTTATTATTATCAAACAGAGACCCATGTTGCCAGGTTTCCAGGGAGCAGGTGGGAACACTCAGGCTGAGAGGAGCCCAGAAGGGGCTATTGCATATGCTGAAAGCTCAATGTGATTTAGTTCCAAATAACTTTTCCAAGCAGCAAAGAAAACAGGAAGTGGCATCATCATGAGTAAATCCAACTTGTAGGAGATCATCAGTTGGCTTCTAACAGGAAGGAGGTAAGAGACCTGGCAGGAAGAGCAGGCTGAAGTGCAGCCGTGGAGCCTCCCAAAGCCAGCAGAAACATCACTTCTCATGGCATGGAGAACTGCACCTGAGCAAAGCAATCTGATGAAAATTAGCCTAGCAGCTCCAGAACTTAAGTGAATTAGAGAAAATCAATTAAAAATGTCACAGACAGAGTCCTATCAGGTGTCTTAAATTGGTTTTCCTTCCCTTCAGAGACATCCTATATAACCTCCACCTTCATTAAATAAACAGTATTTTCAAGGGGCTTTGGATATGCCTTAGTGGGTCAAGCACTGCTGCAGAAGTTGTGACACCTGAATTCAGATTTCCATAAGCTATGGAAAGGTAGAGGCATTAGCACACAACTATATTCCCAGCACACCCAAGGCGAGATGATGGGCAGGGAATCCCCTGAGATCAAAGGCCAGAGAGCTTGTCATACACAGCAACATACAGCCTGTGGGAAAGAAGGTAGAAAATAGAGCCAAACTGACCTTGAGCCTCTGATCTTCTTGCCTCTACCTTCTAAGTGCAAGTGGTAGCGTTACAGGGTACAGTGTGGCGCTGGGGGGTGTCATGCATACTAGGCAAATAACCACATTTCCAGTCCCCAGTTTATCATTCCTTTGATACTTGAAGCTGAGTCATTTTGCTATGTTTCCCTTGCCGCTGGTTTACTTATTTTCATTCTTTCTAGTGTATTTAGTTTTGCAATGCTATTAATGCCACCTTAGTTCTGCCCATTGTCCGAGTCTTAGATCCCCGCAATGACCTTCTGGTACACAACATTTTCATCTTCCTCCTCTTAGTTTTCAGCGTCCCCCTTGCTTCCTCTCTGCTTTGATTGTAATGTTGCTGTGTTCTCTGGATTGAAAACAGAGTTATGAGGGAAGTAAAGAGACCCAAGATAAGAAAGGATCCTGCATCAGTCTCAAGGTTGGAGTCAGCTGTCAAGAGTGCCATCAGGTGGCTAGAGAAACTGGACTTCATGGTCTGTGGGAACAGAGAACTTGGAGATTCGGAGAAGGTTCTCTCTGGATGTAAAGTAGACAATAGTGGGCTAAGGAAAATGGGAGGGAGGAAATCCCACTTTTAGTGCTGTGGTTGAAGCGGTGAGAGCAAAAGCATGTGTGGGGCTGGCCTGTGAAGGGCTGGTAGGCTAGCCTTGGAACCATGGCACAGATGTAGAACATCTGTGGAGATGACTAGAAATGGGGGAAGGTGAGGTGCAGAAAAGTGCTGCTGCTGCCGCCGCCTCCTCCTCCTCCTCCTCCTCCTCCTCCTCCTCCTCCTCCTCCTCCTCTTCTTCCTCCGTGTGTGTGTGTGTGTGTGTGTGTGTGTGTGTGTGTGTGTTTCCTTTGAGGCAGGGTCTCATGTATTCCTGGCTGGCCTTGAACTCAATGCATACTCCCAATCCTCTTGGGCCCAATTGCTGGAATTACAGACTTGCTCCACAGTACTCAGTACAGTGCTGAGAATAAAACTCATGGCTTTGTGCTTCTTAGGCAAGCATCACACCAACAGAGCTATATCTCATGGCCCCCATATTTAAATTGTGTGCTCACGCACATGTGTGTGTGCAACCATCCACATGTGTGTTATGACACATGTATGCATATGTGGAGATCAGAGAACAACCTCAACTATTGATCCTCACCTATTTTTTTTTCCTTCTTTCTTTTTTTGGGAGGAGAGGAGAGGTCAAAAGGATGGGGAACATGGGAGAACTGAGAAGTGAGTGCGACTGAGGCGCATGATATGAAATTCCAAAATTATTAATAAAAATATTATGTTGGGAAAATTAAAAAGGAATAAAAGGTTTCTTTTGGCTCAGGTTTTAGAGGATTCAATTCCTCATGATGGGAAGGGCATACTGGAGCACGGCAGTTCACATCATAGCCCGACAAAAAGCAGACAGTGGAAGTAAAAGTCATCAGGAATAATAGAGCCTCCAAGGGCCATGCCCCTCCTCCTGCCCCGCCTCCTCCTGCCCCGCCTCCTCCTGCCCCGCC
>JADRCH010000009.1:21619672-21635405 GCA_019843965.1 Rhynchomys soricoides
TGCCCCGCCTCCTCCTGCCCCGCCTCCTCCTGCCCCGCCTCCTCCTGTCCCAGCCAGTGCCCTACTGCCTCCAGCTGGATCCCACCTCTCAAAGTTTCTAGAACTCCCAAAGTAATGCAGCAGCTGAGGACCCACCAGGCACAGCATTAGCCCGTGGGAGACATTTCAGATTCAAACCATAACACCCACCGATTTCAATTTTACAAAATCCAGAGTACAACCTACCTGTATGTATTTTCACGTTTTCTTTGTATTCTATCTTCCAAAGACAGTAAAAAGTGTAAATTATTGCAGAAAAAAAATCACTTGCAATTAAGCATAACCTGGGCTTATAAACGTGTATTCTCATTATCTTTTACTTTCCTATGAACAAGCTAAATCTCTCTCGAAGATTTCAATTTCCCAGCTTTTGGGTTTGTTATGGACTTTTTGTTGTTATGTATCAAATTACTTCAAAGGTAATGGCTTCATGAAGAAGTCCGTGTGAAGAAGCAGAACTTACGTTCAGGAAGCAAGCTGTAGCTGAGCATTTTTATAGTGCTTAAATCACAAACACGAAGCAAAATGTGCCATTTCAAGAAAATTGAAGAATCGCAGAGTCTGAGAAGGCTCCTCTCTGCAAGAAGAACACATTAGGAAAGAGACCTTTATAAAGCCTTAGCCTGTCAAGCTATGCAGCTGCACTGAAGGCTCTTTTTGGTCTCCCTTTTTATGGCCTTGTTGTTTTTGCAAGGGGAGGCTACACTTTCTTTTGCAATTCTACCCTGATTTCATAGTCTAAATCATTCTCCCTGGCTGCTGCTGCTCCCCCACCCCACCCCTGCTGACACCCCAGTCCCCAACTGCTTCAACAACACACTTATGGCCTGCCAGTTACAAAGAGCTAGCTCCCTTGACTTCTATAGATTGCTCTACTTTCTGTTTTCTAACATCCTGCAAGAGGGAGAGGGTGTACCCTTAGAACTGTGGCCTTCTCACCCCTCTATTCATAGTCTTGTATTCGCTCTGCATCTTGACCTCTTTCTGGATCAGTTCACTGCCTCCTTGATGCTGCCAAACCTAAACCTTGTCCCACTAGGAACCTTTTCCATTCCTGTCCACTCAAACACGACTCTAAGTGTCTTGGGTACTTACTACAAGCCCCACAAAGCCAGTGCTGAACTCATCTGCCTCCCAAACGGCAGCCCTGTCCTGTGGTTTCATTAGTCAAAGGATAGCACCTTCCATCCAAGCCTGAAATCTGGAAGGTGACCTCCATTTGAGCCTTTGTTTCTCACCGCACCTCCCCAAATGGCCACTTTGAGTTGGAGCTGCCATCCATCGCCAGAATCTGTCTCTCCATTCCATCCTGCCAGGGCTGAAGTTCATGTACTATCATCTCTCCAGCATCCTTGTTCCAGTCTACTAACCATTCTCCTGCCTCTAAATGTGTTCCCTTCCTACGCCTTCCAGTTGTTCTAAAGTGCAAACTAAGTCTTGACAATCCTCAACATAAAATTCTTCCCTAAGCCAAAGACCCCAGGGCTGAATGTGGAGAAGAGGCCTTAGGTGTCTGCCTGCCTTGCACCAACCCTTTCCACCCAAACTCTCCTACGCACCTTCTACTGTTCCACTACCTAGCAGGCTCACCTGGCCTTAGGGTCTAGCTTGCCTCTCCTGCTCTCTCTTACATTGCCGCTTCTCCACCTAATGAGGCTCAAAGACCATCCTCTCTAGGAATCTTGGAGTTTTCAGGTTCTCTAATTAATCCTTAGACACTCATCATATGCCCCAGTCTCTGAGCTATTGACAGACACCTAGAACCACTAATCACTGAGCAAGACAGCCCATGTCTTCTGCATCCCTGAATCACCAGCTCTAGTAAAGAGCCTTATGTCCAGTGATCTCATGAATGGATGATGGTAAAAAGTCCATGCATAGCAGGGTGGCTGTAGGTAACAATAATGTACTGTGTATGGTTGGCTTTTTTGTTTTGTTTTGTTTTGTTTTTTAACCAAGCCAGCATACTGGAATACTCCTTTAATTCCAGTACTCAGGATTAGGAGGGTGGCAAATCTGTGAGTTTGAGGCCCGATTGGCCTACATAGTGAGTTCCAGGCCAACCAGCGCTACATGTGAGACTCAGTCTTAATAAATTAAATAAGTAAACAAACAAATAAATGCAAGCTAAATAGATTTCTGATTTTTTTAGCTGTGAAAGAATTATATTTGAAGAGAACATTGTATTAGCTAATTCTATGTCCACTAGACACAAGCTAGTCATTTTAAAAGAAGAAAAATCAGTTGAGAAAATGACCCCACCAGATTGGCCTATGAACAAACCTGTGTGGTTTACTGTGGCGGATGTGGGAGGGCCCAGCTCTCTGATTGGCACCACCCCTGGGCAGAAGAACCTGGGTGCTATGAGAAAGCAGGTGAACAAGCCATAAGGAGCAGGTCAGTGAGGAGCGTTCTTCCATGGCCCTGACTTCTCTGGGTGGTGCAGTACCAGCTGTAAGGTGAAATAAACCTTTCTTCCACAAGTTTGCTTGGGTCATTTATTAAAATAGGAACCCTAAAACAGCCCAGATTTGAAGCTACAAGTATCAAAATGTCATATGGTGCTCCGTACATATGAACAATTTTTACACATCAAAAAATAAATGTGGGTCATGCCCGGTGGCCGTATCCGCCGCACTTGGGAAGGTAGATAGGTAAGAAGATTACTGTAAGTTCCAGGCCAGCCAGGGCTGCACAGAAAAACCTGTTTCTCAATTTCAACTCAGAATAAAACTTCAAAAATGGAAGTGTGACAAGGAACAGAAGCAATTTTTTTTTTCAGGAGATAGAAGCACAAAAAACCACTTGTAGACACGTGCATCAAGCCCACTTCAAAGGACAAACTCTTACAACACGGCAGTCCCAAATGTCCTGCAGCTTCCCTGAATCTCATTAACCAAATCTGTTTATGACAACAACTGGTCAGAGGGGTAGATCTCAGGATCTAAAGCAGAGAAGATTGTGCAGGTCCCAAGATACAATGATAACAGCAAACGTAGGTGTGTGCACAGGGGTGCCTGCTCATAGGCACGAACACTACTCTAGAGAATAAAAGCAAGCTGAAGAAGTTCGGCTGTCTGCCCTGCTCCACGCAAGGATTCTGGTATTGCTTATAAAACCCCAAGCACTTTCCGCAACAACCTCACAGCAGCAGATCATTCTTCAGGGCCCATATCAGAGTTCCCCTAAGGGATATCATGAACACTAAAAGATGCTAAGGTGTCAGAGGCTACAGGAAAGGCCAACGCCTTCCTAAGAATCAACAGTTTTTAAGTAAGCTGAAGAGGTCCCTGGTTTCCACTGTATACCAGGACCAAGAAATAGATGCCTAACTTCACTCTACCCTCACGTCTTCCGAAGTTTACAAGGATACCCCTCCTCATGAAATTTCTTTGCCATCAATACTATTCGAACTCTTGGCTCTGTTTAATCCCAAACATTCTCTTTTGAAAAGTTACCTCTTCAAACAATATGACTCAAACTGGACAGTGATTGTGTTCTTTGTGCACTTTAAAACTATTTTTTACATATTTATTGTAGAAAAATTGGAAAACACAAGCCAGAGAGTAATATCTCATTGTCCCCTAGAGACATTGGTATAGTCCCTCAGACATGTTTGTATGCATAGAAATGGCAGCAACCAAATAACACCATCTGTATTACTCCCCACTGGTGTGGTCCCTACAAAACCACTTCATGGCCACGTAAAATTCCACCTTAAGCATGTTGTGGTATAAGTCTCTTTTGAAACATTCCCTCTAAGAGAGGAACTTCTAAGACTTGGGAAGTGCCTCTGTTTGGGAAAGCTGGAATTACTAGATTGCCAGGAGATCCCACCCCAAGTTTCAGACACATGCACCACCTGATGGGGTGAGGGGCAGACCAGCCAAGCTGCAGACCTCTCAGGACTGTGGAGTTGCTGCAACTTTGAGTCCCTGGCTGTGTAGGATGTGCTTTTGCATAATGCAACCCACTCTGTAAATCCTTTCCAAGAATATAGTCTGGTCACACTCTTCCCTTCCCCCGACTCCACCAATACCCTCTCCTACCCCCACCCACCCAACTCCATCCCCCTTTTCTTTTTTAAAAAAAGTTTGGACCAAATCGGGCCCCCAAAATAGCAGCACTGGTGACAATGTCCTAAACAGAAGCCTAAATTCAGCATTCTTTGGGAATCACACAATAAAGGTTTCTGTTTACCAGGAACTGCCATTAATCTGCCCTAAAGGCCAAATACTTTGGGCAAAAGCACCTAGTTTCCGATCCAAACAGCCTATATCAGCTCAAAACCCCTCACCCTGCTGATTGTCAGATAAAATCCTATGTTTTTCAACAAATTTGATTCTTTCTGTCCCACTCTCAAGATAGCTGGGCAGTCTGATCATCAGTAAACCTTTCTTGCTATGGATGGAGCTGTTTAGTTTGGTGATTACACTGCATGCACTCGAAGACACACACACACACACACACACACACACACACACACAAACACACAAACACACTGAATATGGAGGAGCAGGGCACAGAAACCAAAATATACAAGCAAAACACCAGTAAGGCAAAGAATGCCTAAAATCAGACTAGTCTACAAACACAATCTTAAGTTCATTTTATGTTGGCCAACCCGGAAGTGTGCTTAATATACCCAGTGAGACGCCATTAGAGAAAACTAATTTTTTCTTTGCCAACAGGTACCAACGGCAGATAACTTCTTGGTCAGGGATGGGAACTGGTGTGTACTTTCCCTCATCTGTGCAGGGTGTGTGTGTGTGTGTGTGGTAGTCAGTCTCTGAGTTCAAGACAAGGCTGACAAGGTAGTCAGCCTTGTGAAGTCATTCCTCCTCCTGTAATACCAACTTCACCTTTTCTTGGAGTGTGGTAGCACACTTTAATCCCAGTGGAAATCTGAGTTAGAGCTCAACGGGTCTACATAGTGAGTTCCAAGCTAGTCACAGCTACATAGCAAGACCTTGCTGAAAAAGAAGAAAAGGAGAAGAGGGGGATTGAAAGGAAGAGGAAGAGGAAGAGGGGTAGAAGGGGGAGCAAGAGGAGAAGAGAGGGAGGGGGAGGGGGAGGAGGAATTCACTAAGAAGAGGACTCATTGGTTAACCAAGTTAGACTTCAGTGTAATCTGTAGTGGGTTCCCCTCCCAGGGTAAAGTCATGTGTTTTGCACCTCCCCATGAAAAATCTCACTTGTGTTTTGTTTTGGCAAATGAGGTACAATATTAAGAGGCTAAAACGCAGCCCTTCTCCCCTGTGTGTCCCTCTCCTTCTCCCTCCCTCCCTCTTACACCCACACAAAGCTTAAGTTGAAGCAGTTCTTGGTGTCTCTTAATCTCAGCACTCTTGCCAGTGCTGAAACAGGAAGAACTCTACCCATGAGCTGGCTCTAACTTCCACAGAATGTACTTCCCAAAGCTTGCGTCTTAGGGCTGCTCCTCTGGCCAGAAGCCTGGACCTAACCCACGCACGGCCCACCCTGGCTCACCTGCTACACTGCTTACAACAGCTCTTAAACTACAGAAGTGAACGACTCCGTCAGGCCATTAGAAAGCAGATAAGATGCTGCCTTAGAATATATACAACTGTCCAATGGTCTCCTGAGGGCAGATGTTAAATATAAGCCAGGTTTCTAAGGCAGGGAGCCCACCAACTCTTCGGGGATTTTATTTGTACTGCCATTTATCCTCCAAACAGGTTATTCCAATTACTTTTTTATTTTATACATTATTCAAAAAGAAAAAAGAGAGAAAAGTTTTGTACATACATTATGCTAGGAGCTTGGATAAATTCACTAACAAACCAGGCAAGGTCCCTGCTCCCATGGAGCTGACAATCTAAGGAGGATCAAATACACCCCAAACCCACAGTGCCAGAAATTCCTGACAAATCAAAGTGAGCTAAAAAGGCACAGTATGAGGTTTTCAAAGTTCATAGGGATCACAAATTGTATATGGCCTGAGAAGTTTCTATATCAGACTGATTCCGGGCTGGAAACTAAGGTTTTGGTTTAAATCAGATGAAACCAGATAGAGTGAGCACTAGAGAATATGCTCTAAGAAGCCAGTGAGAGGGGCAGGCACCCAACCTATTCATAAACATGTCAAGTCCCCACACCTGTGTGGACACACAGTAGAAAGGACAGGGCTAGTGGGGGAGAAGCCACTTCATGCATGTGACATGTGCCACAAGAGCCATATGTAGTCAACACCTCGAAACTCACAAGAACAGCGTGACAAACTATAAACCAAAGGGAAAAGGAATGCATTGTCAAACTGTTTCTGCACTGTTTAAGGTTCATCAAAGTTGTGTGTGTGTGCGCGCACACGCATGCAGGAGCCCGAGGAAACCAGAGGGAGCTGGATCCCTTGGAGCTGGAGTCCGGTGACTATGAGGCCCCATGTGGATGCTGAGAACTGAACCGCGGTCCTCTCAAAGAGCAGTGAATAGTCTTTACCATTGAGTCGTCTCTCCAGCCCTTGATGCCAAAGCTTTAAACACACAATGCTATCTATGTACCACAGGCACCCTGCACCTATAAAACTACTCAATGAGACTGTACCTAGGACATTTTCTTTATTGCAGATTTGTTTTCTGGAGATTATCTTCCACGGAAAACTTGAAACCAGTGTTGCAATGTTTTAAAAATGAGGAAGACATCGAGTACACCTTTTGCATTGGTTCTATGTACCCAAGTACATAGGCAGCCATCATAAATTGAAGGACACTTTTATTGTCTTTAAGGAGAAAAAAAAAGTTTGCTGCTCAGCAGCCATCACTAATGACATAATCTCCTAGTGGAAACTCTGGAGCAATTGCATACTGTTCTCTGGGACACGGTGAGCGCAGTTAAAACGTCATTCTTTATTATGTATGTAACACAGCCTTCTACCCCAGGCCCCATGTTTTCTGGGCTTTTTCCCTTTTTCCTGTTATAACACAAAGGAAAGGCTACATCCGAAGGATGCACTTATTAAAAATCACCCCAGCAGAAGACAGACCCGTACAGAGATTCTTGCCTGAATGTTCCAGATTCTCTAAACTATTCACTGCTGACTAGAAATCTTTCACAACACATAGTCTGCATGAACTGCTTTGAGTGGGTATATTCCAAATATAAATATCTTTTCCACTCTATTATTTTTCTACATGACTTTTTAAGAAGAAAGTGTTCCTGAAGGTTCCCAGTCTCACGATAGTCACATCACAGCTTTATCTGCAAAACAGAACACAGAACATCACCAAAAAGCAGCAAGAAAGACAGGAAGCTCCGTGCAGTCTTCAGAATGAGAGTGTAACACTGTAAAATACAGAGTAAAACATTATCGTTTTTATTGGAGTACAAGCACCCAGGGAAGAGACCACTGGGTTCCCTGGGGCTGCTGTTCCAGTCATTCCTGAGATACCCAACAAGGCCACTGGGAACAGACCTCTGTCCTCTGTAAGGGCAGTATACGCTTTTAACCACTGAGCCAGCTCTTTAACCTTTCATTTCCAATTTTATAACATGAAAAAGGAGAGTACCACCCTACTTTTAAAAACACAGGCTTCATCCTATTCAAGTCTCAAAACTTAATAATCAGATGATAGGTATATTTACAAACAAATCTTTAAATCATAGTAAGCTTAATGGCTAAAATTTTTAAAAATAACAGGAAACAGAAATACTATCATGTTTTAGCACATACTTACAAAAAACTAATTTAAACCCCATACTATAGACTTGAGAAAAGCAAACAGCATGCAAATATCAATATGTGAACTGGATACAGCCTAGAGTCACCAGAGACAGAATGTAATACAGATGAGACCAGCCCATGGGCTCATCTGTTAGGCGCCTTCTTGTTAAGTGACGCAGATGAGACCAGCCCATGGGCTCATCTGTTAGGTGCCATCTTGTTAAGTGACGAAGTCGCGTGCACTGTGAGGCAGTATCATCCTGCACAGGAAGGCACAGGCTGTACAGGCAAGGCAGGTAAGCAGTGAGAGGGAGCCAGCAAACATCAGTCCTTCCCAGTTCCTGCCAACTCCTCTCAATGACAACTAGGACTGGAACCTGGAATAAACAGTTTCTTCCCCAAGGTACTTTTAACCCAGGGCGTTTGAACCCAACCCAGAATGAAAGTAGGCCACGGGGAAAGTTGAAATGTTATCTTAACCACTGTTAAAAAGGCCAGCTGACAGAGAAGGAAGGGCACATGCAGCCAGCATTTTGTACTGCTTTTCCCAGACCTAATTATTAGATCTTAAAAATCAAGAAAGCAACGAATATCTATAAAGTCCAAACCTAACTTGAAATAAACACTGCTAGTTAAGAGTTTAAGATCCTATCTTCCCCTTTAAGATCCATACTTACTCTGGCTAAGAAAGCTTCATCTGTTCCCTTTGTTTTGCAGAATAATTTAGATTCCCACCTAAAACATAAATGAACATAGTCATTTTAAGTAACATGAATTATTAAAATTCAATCATACATACACATAAAGTGTGTGCACGATAAAAACAGAATATGTCTTATAATCAAGCTTTAATTTTAGCTTCGTGTTGTTAAGTGTGAAATGTTGTTAACAAAAATACTGTGTTAGATGTTAATAATACTGAAAATTTAAAAAAAAATTAAAACAAATCTAAATTTATACAGGCAACACTGTGTTACATTCTCCTAAGTATACCATGCCCTTTAAAGACAGACAACTAGAAAGATTAATAAAGGCAACATCAAATTCTCATTAAGAAAAAAAAATACTCTAATGCATATTAGCGTGTACTAGTTTTCAAAGTCTGTTATTTCTAATTCTAAACCAAAATATAGTCAACCTTAAAGTGCAAATTTTTACTCTTTACTTTTTAGAAATGAGAATAAGAGGGGCTTAGGGGTTTTTGCTAATATACACCTGAGATTTTTATATTATCAAACACTGGTTTTCCTAGAAATGAATTGTGTAACCACAATTCTAGCAGATGTGATGGTCCAGAATGTGTGATTATAAACCTAGGTTCCTGTCACACTGGCCCTCAAGACGATCCACCACGAGATGAAGAAAAAATCCCGAGAGCTGCTTACCTCGTGCACGGTTCACCAGATACAGACAGACGACAGCTAACAGTGACACTGAAAACATAAGGTACACTTGTGAATGACGCTGATGCAGTCAAACCCAAGCACAAACCAAATCCCTCTTAATCAGCATCACTTCGTTTTTGCTTCTGAGAGACTTGAATTGGCACAGCGTTTTCCCCATAGAGAACGACTGCTTCTTAGCCCAGGAATGGCACAGCCAGAGAACAGCTGAGGTCCTACAGGAGAGGGAGCCAACACACCCCTAAGCCAGCACCCGCCCTGACCTTCCTTCCTCTCTTCTTGTCCCCAGAACTCCTGGCAGCTCCTGGCCAGTTTGTCACTTCAAAGAAGTAATTCTGCAGGGATTTCTATCTGAGAAAAACATGTGTCTTTACAAATGAACAAAATTAGAACTTTACCCTTAGCTTCCTAGAAGCCCAGAGCTACTTCAGAGACCAAAGCAAAGCTTGGCTTTCCACCCTTACTTGCTGAGGCACACTGTCTAGTTTACTCTAAACAATACAACAAAGCCCAACTGTAAAAACATCAACACTTTACTGTTATAAGAATCCAAATGCTACCACATGGCACACTCACAGGAAACACAGGCAATGAAGAACACCTCCAGAAGCAGGTACCCCCGAGTATCCAGTATCATGCCAGCAAGGATGGAGATGACGGCCAGCCCGAGGTTCTGAATGGACTGCATGCTACAATTTCCAGACACAATAACACATCATTGTCAAAAGTCTTCACACACAGACTAACTTCACTATTAATATTAGCATCCAAAACCACACACTACTGGTGCTTTGAAAGACTTTCAATCAGAGAACAAACTGATAGATTTTGGTTTGAGACAAGGAGACTATGCTGCCTTGGCTGAACTGGAGTTCACTTTGTAGACCAAGCTTGCCTCAGACTCACCAAGACCCACCTGACTCTGACTCGAGTGCTGGGATTAAAGGTGTGCCTCACCACCAGCAGCAGATTTTGGGTTTTATCCTAGACTGTTTCTGCTACTAGACCATCTGCTCCAAGGCAAGTGAAGTACAAAATGCCTTCCTGACTGAAAAGAGAGCTGTCTGCACTGCAGCCACAGGAGCAAAGGCCCCCTTTACCTTTCGAGGCCTGGGATAGGACTCGACCTCCTACTGAGAGGTCCCTCAAGGAACAGGAGTGGTCATGTCTGTAGCTGCATCTTATGGGATATAGTTTATTCCACCTGTCTTCCTAGAAGCTTACCCTGATGGATGGCCAAGTGTAACTACAGTTAACTAAGAAGCACCTAACAGAAAAGTACTCTTCCAGGCGTGACTGTTGGTCGTCTCCAAAGAGGAGTAAGTTAAGTGGGAAAGACCTGAATGTGAACAGCACCATCCCATAGGCTGGAGGCCTGAACAGAATAAAAGGGCAGTGTGAGGCTGTTCTTGGTCGTCAACGGGACTGCATCTGGAACTAACTAAAACCCCAAAATGGAGGGCACACCATGAGGGATATTCGCTTACTCTGAAGTGGGAAGATTCACTTCTAATCAGGATCTTGGCGATGGGAAGACACACCTCTAATCTGAGCCACACCTTCTGCTGGAAGCCCATATGAGGACATGGGGAAGGAAGCTTTTGCTCTCTGCCTGACTGCTCATTAGCAAGTCCATTCCTCCACTGGCACTAGAGTCTCCGTCTTTGGCATTCTGGCAGATACTGAAGACCAGTTGAGACACCCAGCCTTGTGGACTGAGCAACTACTGCATTCTCGGACTTTCTGTTCACAGACAGCCATAGTTAGATGTGGTGGTTTGAAAGAAAATGGCCTCCATAGGCTCGCAGAGAGTGGCATTAATAGGAGGTGTGGCCTTGTTAGAGGAAGTATGTCTGTATCTCAGCTCTCTTCCTGATGCCTAAAGATCAAGATAAAGAACTTTCAGCTCCTTCTCCAGCACCATGTCTGCCTGGATGCTGCCATGCTTCCCTCCGTGACAAAAATAAACTAAACCTCTAAAATGTAAACCAGCCCCAATTAAATGTTTTCCTTTATAAGAGCTGCCATGGCCATTTTATCTCTTCACAGCAATAAAACCCTAACTAAGACACTAGATTAGCTGGACCACAGCCTGTAAGTCACTCTAATAAGCTTTTTTTTTTTTTTTTTTTCTGTATATACAAAGAGATGCATTCTATAAATTCTGCTACTTTAGAGAACCCTGACTAATAGGAGGGGGAAGGAAAAAAGGCCTTAGTGCAGATGTGTGTATGTGTAAGCACATGCCTGCACATCTGTCTGCCTGCTTCCTGGCTGCCATAATGGATCGGCCGCACCACAGGCCCAGAATCAGTAGAGCAAAGACTGAAATCTCTAAAACCAGGAGCTAAAATAAGCCCTCCTCCATTGGGTTGTTTTCCTCAGATCACAATTAGGGAAAGTGACCAGAAACACCACGCACGACACCTGCTTAAATGGATTAACTGATGTTCCTCATCATGTGCAGGTGCAGAGCTGTCCCAGAACCCTGAGCATGACTACATTAGAACACACAGGATGTTACAATAACTGATAACCCAGCAGAGGGCGGATTTCTGACCTGCAGTGGAAATGCAGTACTTACAAGCCATATGCAGTTCCCAGCTGGTGCTCAGGAACTATGAATGCCACCATGGGCCACAATGCGCAGGCCAGCAGTGAGTAGGAGAACCCCAGCAGACACTAGACGGGAAGGCAGAGCAGTACAGCATGCATCAGGTGACAGGTGGTTCTCAGTGAAAGTGACATACTAGCTAAAACAGAGTACACACCTAGTTACTATAAACAGACTAACACTCTAAATGCAAAGGACAGTGATGGGTTCTCTCGGTGCCCTCCACTGTCCCAACCTTCTTCACCTGTGATATAAATAGACATAAAATATCTAGGCCACTGCCCAGTCAAGGGCTCAGTTACCTGGCAAAAAGTTCTTACTCAAATTTTCAGGCAACCTGATTTTCCTTAATTACAAAAGAAGTAATCACGGCAGCAGAGTGACATGATTCTGCTGCTGCCACTGGATGATGGCTCTGAGATGAGAAGCAGAGGGGGACAGAACCACCATCCAGCACTTGTCAGGCTCTATGTGAGACTGCCTTTCCTCAATACAAAAGGCACTAGCCAAGCATGGTGGTGGCATGCCTGTGGGTGGAGGAGAGCTGGGAGCCAAGGCTGCCCGAGGCCACGGTGAATTTGGAGGTCACTGTAGCTATATATAAGCAAGAATATGTCTCAAATTTTTAAAATAAAGTATGACTTGAATTTAAATTAGGTATTTCATATACCCATCAGACTGGTAAATATGAAATAATGCTGACACCGATACCAGCAAGGAAAATGGGCAGATCTGTGCACTGTTGGCAAAGTTACAGGTCAGTAGTAAGTTCTCGTCACGTCTGTCAAGGTGACCACTGTACAGAGCCTCTACAGCAGCACTGCTACTTCTAGAACCTGCATGTCCCTATAGGAAGGCATCCGTGCAACTGCCCACCGGGGCCGTAACTACTTATGCTCAAGATGTTCCTTTAAGAACAAGGAAGAGACACAGCACTCAGTCTGTTCTCTCTCTGGAGACAACAAATACTCCATGGATTTATTGCCACTTTTTAAACCTACAAGGAGTCAAAGTCAAATGAACAGATACTGGGCCAGAAGACTGGCCACTTTTAAAGACATGGCTTATTTTAGTGAAGTTCAGAAAAATAACCCAAAGCGATTAGCTTTCTAATCATGAGACTATTTTATTTCAAATTCTACTTTAGCATTGAAGATTCCCTACTAAATAAGCCAAATGAAAAGCAAATTTTAAAAATTAATAATTGATTATTATTTTAATAAATATTTACTTTGTCAAAATTAAGTCAAGTCACGTCCCCCTCAGCTGCCAGCTGGGGTTGCTGGGTGCAGCAAACATGGATGTGGGGTTCTCTCAACATTACCATAGCAATCCATGGGTTCCAAAAGGTGAAGGCCAGCATCATGTGGGACACGAGGGTGGCAGCTACCGCATACAGGACCCAGATGATGTTCTTGCCAGTTTTATCCACCAAAAGCCCAAATACTGGGGACATGGGAGCTGATATGATATACACAATACTGCCAGAAGAGCATAAGAAGGTAATAGAATGCAACACCATTAGACACTAAGTATCAAAGTACTCCCTAAAACTACCGCAAAGCAAAGCAAAGTCGCCCTCCTCTAATTTAGCACCTTTCCAAAATGAGCACCAGACAGCAAGAATCTGGTGAAGAATATAAAAATCAATCCAAGAATTCGTTAGTTTTCTCTTTACGAAAAGCCAGGCTCCTGGGATTTGGTTCTGCGGTGTTGAGGATGGGGGGTGTGGGGGGGGGGGACTGCGGTGTCAGGGATGTGGTGGGAGGGGAGCTGCAGTCACAATCTTTGTGGCCTCTCACACGTGACCTTTGCTTATGCATACATCACACACGGCAACAAGCACCTATATATTACACCAGATACCTGTTAATTGCACTTGCTGACTGGGAAGAAAATCTGAATTTCTCCATGAAGAAAACTCTAAAATTAAAAAGAAAAGTGTGCACATTAGAAAGAACTACTTTGTTTTCAAGAAATAAAGAAAAGGTAAAAATAGCCCTTAACAGTGAATCAGCTTTTCTTCTACTGTGATCTCCTATCCATCCTAAAGCTGTCTGCTACAGCTTGAGTACTCAGGGAACTACTTCACCGACTGGACTGAGATTGGCCCACACATTTTCAGAACAGCAAATCTAAAAGAGGGGGGAAGAGGTCCTTTCCCATGGAATAGGGTTCTTGCCGTAAAGCAACTGTGTAGTCTTGAAAGTTACAAAGACACAAAACCACATTCCTACAAATGCATTCTCACAGTGCAGGCAATGACTGCTAAGGGAAGCAGGCCAGCAAGCAAGGACCTGCCTTGAACCCTGAATCTAAGTCTGGCAGAATCTGCCGGAAGTAGTCAGTATGCAGCCTCCACTCACAGCAGGCAGCCTCCTGGTCCAAGAACAGAAAGAGAATTTTAAAGGTCTCTCTTCAAGAGGATGAAGAGAGTAGCAAACAATGTTAACCTGGAGCTAAAACCGCCCACTGTATTCAAGACTGTAAGATAATCAGTCTAAGTACACAGTGTCCAGGTAGGACAAAAACCACCCACTCACTGATGTGATTGGGCTCTCACTACAATTATACCTGCAATGCTAGGGAACACTCACTTGCCCAGCCCAATGAAAGGGAACACCACCACGTAGTAGCAGACACAGATGACGAAGACCAGCAACAGGGGTAAGGAGAAGTCCTTTATGTCCGTCAACTTAATGACTTCACCTTCAGAAAAGGAAGACACATTATCTCATAAACGTAAGCGCCCTTCGGTCATCATTTTTATTCATATATTGCTATATATTATAGTCATATTTTTACTCATATTATAATCATGATAAAAACATTTTCCCAGATAATCCCACAAACATCACCCATGAGATGCATTACCAAGTACTAGGAGGAAGAAAGCAGAAGTTGGTTCTATGGGAACTAGAATCATTTTATTAATAGACAAAACAAAATCAAGAATGCGCATCCTGCTAAGACATACAAACCGTAGCTAAGCAGAAGTGGATCTGGAAACAGCATCACAGCACTGCGCCGTGCCTTCACGCTACTGTCGATTACCTCTAAAGTTCCCCTAAGTCTTACTCTACTTTCACAATGATGTACCTGTTTTTCCTTGTTCTTTATGAAGAATTTTCTCTGCTCTCCGATCCAAATAAGCAAGAGCCAAAGCACAGATCAGTGAAAGAATGCACGTTATACCACCTAAAAAAAAAAGAGAGAAATGTTAGAAAGAAAGTCCAGGGGCTTGGGGAAAGCCGCACACTGCATAAAGAGCAGCAGAGTGGCCACTGAGAGGAAAGGCTAAAGACAGAGTCAAGAAAAGCCTGCCGACGCCAGAAACAGATGCCCAGCAGGCAAACTTCATCACAGCTGCTTCTCAATAGAAGGTTGGCAATTAGAAAGAAAACACTGGAACCAAACACTCCAGTCGTGTAGACTGGGGAAAGCACACGACCAACCAAGGGAAGGTGAAAACTGACAGGCCCTCAGGCTCACTGTCTGCCAGTCTTAGCTAAATCATTGAGTTTCAGTGTGAGACCTTGTCTCCAAAACTAAGGTGGAGAATGATCGTGGAAGACACCTAACACTGAGCTCTGGCCTCTACAGGCATGTAACATGTTCACCTGCACACACATGTGCACAGAACAATGAGGACACATACACACATCACAGAAAGGAAGAGCAGGGGAGGAACCGTTCTCTGACCTGTACACTACAGAAGCTGCTGTAAGGAGAGCCAGCAGCCATGGGTTCTACTGCCGTCCCTGACAAGGTGACTGTTCTGAATGTAACTTGGCCTCTATGAGGCTCAGTTCCCCATGTGTAACATGACAAGTGCTCATTCAATGATGCTTGTGTCTTTACCTCCAAAATCTACCTAATTCTGCATGTGGAGAAAACTAAATGCAAGTACAAAGGCTGACCTTAGACGAAGCCTTGAAGGAGGGTCTGGGCTAGACAGCCTTGAGCCTGACTCCTACCAGCACTGCTCCCCCACAG
>JADRCH010000009.1:21638683-21664990 GCA_019843965.1 Rhynchomys soricoides
TAGGTGGAGAGATTTTTAAGGCAAGGTATCAAAATGGTTGAGAAATTAGGCAAGCTGTATTCAGATGCTTTGAACTAATGAACGTTTATGAGTGCTTCACTGAAGACAAAAATAAATGTCAGTCTAAGTCCTAGAGAAATATATAAAGACAGGGGCTTGAAGTAGCTCCATGGTTAGAGCGCTTTGTGCAATCAGGAAGACAAGAATTCAGATCACAGCTCCCATGTAACAAGCCAAGTGTCCCCTGCATGCCTAAACACTCAGATCTGTGGAGACAGGAGACTGCTGCCTTCAAATGAACAAGTGGAGAGTGAGGAAGGAGGCCACCCAATGTCCTCTTCTGACCTCTGCATGCAGAGACACCAACACAGACACACAAGCAAGTATTTTTAAAAGAGAGCTATGGAAATCACTGCCTACTTCTTCATGTCCAAGTGTGCCCTAGCATACTTCTATGACTGAAGATCATTACAAGACTCAATCTCGTGCTTCCTTTTGGGCCCCACCACATCCGTCATCATACTTACAATTCTGGCCATGCTGAGTTGAAGTCCAAACACCAGGTTTAATTCTTTGCCTTTAAACCAACTCACAGCATATGTATTCTGGGCAACTGCTAAGGACTCTCCACCAATCCTAAATATGGGAGAAGGAAAGTCATAGCTTTGAAAGAAATCCCAGATAGCCATTTTCCTCCTCCCAGAGAGAAGTGGGATTTCCGTCTCCTCTTGAATTAAGTGCTTCAGCCAGTGAAGCAAGACTGTGTGACCACGAGCATCCCAAAGATGACAACTGCCATTTCAGTCCAACACTCACAGCTGGAGTCCTAAGCTACTCTGTAGAAAGAATAACCACCCCCACATGGCCACAAAACAAGCCGCACAAGAGGTACTGCTTGAAAAGAAACATGCTCTTCAGAGCACCCGAGTATCCAACATGCAGAGCAAGCTTCCAGATGATTCCAGCCTCCAGCCTTACATGAATCTCTGCAGCAGAGATCCCAGACATCAGGACACAGACAACCCACCCACACACTCTAAAATGCAACTACTACTATTTTTGATTGTGATGTGTTGGACTGACTTGGCATGCTGAATTAGTAATGACAGGCAATGCAAAGAGCCATACCATGTGTCCTATGCAAAGCACTGATACAGGGGAGAGTCCTTCATTCATGTTTTGTACAGATGGAAACCCATTTTCAGGTCAATGTGCGAGGCTCCTGCATAGTCAACATTCTTCTACTTCTTGGGTTTAAATTTTCCTTCACTTAGATCCACATACTTAGGACTACCCCTCGAGGTCCATTTCAACCCTTAGCCCTGCCATGGCTCAGTCTTAGCAAAAGCATCTTCCTTCTCATCTACACATCAATCCCCACACTTCCTTCTACACTGCCTACTTCACCCATGTGGACATTTAATCTTTCATGCTCTGTCTCCTTTAGGGATATGCTACATCCATCTACATGCTCTGGTGCCTCTGGGAAAAAAGACTTCTTTCTGCATACTGTATCCCTCAGGGTAGGATGCCCAAGGCTGGACTCAGAACAGGCTTGTGAACAGACATTAAAATGTACATGGGGAAGTCACCCTAGAGATTCTGTGCTAATTCAAGAAACCTCAACCGGGAGCAGAAAGACATACATGCCACTTGCTAAGGAAAAGGAAGATGACCAGAGTAACCAACCTAGAAACTGATGGCCCATACTTTTGTAAATGAGATTTAAGTAAGTTTTCAACAGAATCGAGTTTTGGAAGCTCAGGGAAAGCATTTTTGAAGAAGCTTAAAATATTTGAACTCTACAAGCTAACCACGATCACTCAAAGAACTAAGTCTTAGTTAAATCAACTAAGAAGCCCACTTACACAAATAGGCTACATTTCAAAGATCTGAAATGATTCCTCACTGTTGGTAGAAGAACGGAGTCCTGTGAGGAGGATTCTGAGAGCTTGTGAGAAAACAAGAGTCTTGTGACCTCTGTTTCTTCAAAAGCACGGACATGTTCTTGGAGTGTGTTTCCGTGCTCCTCTCAGGTGTGCTGGATAGGGGTGAATTTACTTCATTACAGCCAGCTGTTGTTGTTTATACAGCTCTATGGGAAAACGTGCTTTGGCCACATGTGGCTTATCCTTGTGACTGTACACTTTACTCATGTGACTCTTCTTAAGACTCAGAGTATAAACTGTCTGATGCTTTGAATAAAGTTGGCTATTCCACGAGGCTTTAGTCCGCCTCACTTATGGGCTCTACTCTCCCAGGTCCCATCGCATCTAGAGCAGTAAACACCTCACAAGAGACAATAAAGTATTTCTTTTAAATCCTTAACAAAGCTCTCGTAGGATGGACTGGTTGGAATATGGAAGGCTCTAGCTTTAACACTCAGCATCAAAGATCCTAAGATAACATGTATTAAGGTATAACTTACCCAAACACAAACCTCCCAAGCTCCATCAGCCAAAAAGCATTAAATATACCACCCAGAGCAAAAATAACCTGTAATATGAATATTAATAAAAAATATGTTCAGGATATTTAAGTAACATGACAAATCCTCATTTCCGCAATTTCACTAGACTGCACTAATAAATCCGAGAAATTAAAATATTAATGTTCATGCATTTAGCAGGACTTCTAGTCACCAGGAGGCAAGCCTGGGTTAGGTTAACCCATGTGCAATACTGACCCCAGTGTGCATGGCACCATTCTATTCGCCAAGCAGCATAAAGAAAGCAAGCTAAGCTGCACCCGCCACTTCCTGTTTTCCTGACTGCAGGCACCACGTGACCAGCTGCTTCACGCTCCCCCCCCCATCATGCCTTCCCCTCAAGCAGTGGGCCAGAACAAACTCTTCTCCCTCCTAAGTGACTTCTGCCAATCCCAGGAATGAGAAGGTGACTAAGACAATGTAATTTAAGGCTTAAAATGAATGATTTTAAGCCATTCACGAGCATAATTAATTAATGAATTAACCCATTCATTCATTCATTCAGCATATTTTTGCTTAGGGAATTAATTAAATAAGACTACAAACTCACTATCAAGTAATGTATAAATATTTTGGCTCTTCTTACCTGTCCAATGCAAACAAAGCAGCTAAAAATGACTGTGCCCCATCTGTGTGAGAGAGAAAATATCATTCATTTCTTCACATTATTGCTGGTAATCACAGAGTCCTATGCTAATCACCAGATTGGGTTTTCTTTGCCCACTCTGCATCTGAGGAAGATGAACGCTCATCAGCAAACTTCCAGAGCCAAATGCTAACATGCAGAAGTCCAGAGTACTGACAGGATTCCAGCGGTTCAGCAAAGGCACAGGTTCATGTACACAATTATCACCTCTTAAAACTTAAATAATCTTCACCAAGTTCTCATTTAGAAATGGAAACTCTTTATTAAACTTCTACTCAGCATTTAGAGCCAGAGGCTAGTAAGAAGGCTCGGTAGTTAAGACCATGGGCTACTCTTAAAGAGGATCCAGATTCAGGCAGTTCACAAGTGCCTGTAATTCCACTCCTGGGGGTCAGACTCCTGTACTGGCCTCTGTCGGCACCTCCACACGTGGCATGTGTGCATGTGCAGAGAAGCAAATCTTTATTTTACTAATTTAGAATTGATTCCAGGAAATTCTACTGTAGATAATTCTAAGTTGGCTATAATTCTTGGTAAGTAAAAACCACTTTTAGAAGACAAGTCTATGCCAAGTTAACAGTTATAAGGCCAACTACAGTCTATTAATATTTCACCAGAGCAACAAAAGAGCAGGATTAGAAGACTCTTCAAAAGTCATCAGAGCCAACTGAATTTCTGAAACTAAAATTCACTCAAAACCCTTTGAATATCACGGCCTGAATGTTCTGGAAACTCAATGTCCAAGAAGACTGACATCACCCCTATGAGAAGAGACCCCTCCTTCATGTAAGTGGGGTTAGTTTCCCTAAAAGCTCAGCTATGTCTATCCCTGAGACGCAGGAAAACCAAAACACTTCCTTAACCCTCAGCTCTGTAAGATTCTTAAAGGCAAACCCCCAAACCTAAGCACACAAGGGTGCCTCAACCCTTATCCATCAGAAACAGTTAAAACTAATCACCAGCTCCACTTCTGCCTTCTGAAGAAAGCCCCAGCTGATGTTCCCTAAGGCACCACTTGAAACACAGCCAATGAGAAAGACAGAAAGTGACAAAGCTCATGGGACTATTCCTCTTCAGCATCTAATGACCATGGCCACAAAAAGTTCAATAACCAAAGATGGGAAGAAATAGAGGGGAAAACTCTTAAATCTTACCAGAGCTGAGGGCTGTATCTCCACCTATGTGCAAACACTTTACAACCTCACCCCTCATTTAATCCCTGTAGGAGCTTATAAGGTAAGAAGTGTTGCCCCTGCTGAGCAGGGAGGAAGCAGAAGCTTAGGAAGCACTAAGTGTTAGCACAACAGGGACTTGACCAAGTGGCAGTGAGAGACTCACACGTAGTTCATCTAACCCAATTTAAGAGCATAATTTACCTCTGGAAACTTAAGGCCTCACCCCATCAGCAGCATCTACTAGGCCTGCCCCTACTTAATAAACCAACCAGGCTTCAAGGATCAAGTCTAGAGCCAAAACCAGTCTTTAAAAACAAAAACCAGGGCTGGAGAGATGACTCCGGAGTTAAGAGCACTGACTGCTCTTCCAGAGGTCCCGAGTTCAATTCCCAGCACCCATATGGTGGCTCACAGCCATCTGTAATAGGATCCAATGCCCTCTTCTGGTGTGTCTGAAAACATCAACAGTTTACATAAAATAAATAAATAAATCCTTTAAAACACAAATCTTCATGTCCACCATCAGTTAATTCACAAGTCTATTCAGTTCTTTGAATAAAAACGTCAACCCACTCCTACATTCTAATAACCAGGTTAAATTTACCCACAATTTAACTTTTTTGCAAGCTTACCGTATTCCAAATATACGGTCTATCAAAAAGCCGCCCAAGAAACACAAAACTACATTGGGCCAAGAATACCAGGCATACAGCAGCATGAATTTCGTGGTATTCACTTGCATGTCCTAGATAGGAAGAAAAGAAAACATTTTTCCATACAGATACTGCAATTAACAAAGCAAAACAAAACAGCTGTGTTTCTGTATAGGGTAAGTTTCTCAACCATTTGTGAACTGTTTACTTCCTGGAGACTCTGAAGGCTACAACCCTTGCCCTTAGAATAACAGCCACCCCTGGGAACATCTTAATTCCACATTCTATTCCTCAGGCCTCATGGATTCCAGGACCTGGTATGGGAGCCAACTCAGTCCTTCTCTGTCTCCTGTGTCCCTCCTTCTTCATTTCCACCTGCATTATGGATTCCTCCCAAACAGAAAAGAATCGCTGTTGCCTAGTCTTACAGATGCTACCCTCCTTAACTCCTACTAGAATGCAAAGGACAACCTGTGTCCTTTTCCTCTGCCTAACGGTTTAAAAAACTGCACACAATGGTGGTCTAAATGCCCATGAAACGACAAATATCAAATATCATTTTACAATTCAAAACTAGACAAAGAACGAAGATGAGGCCAATACTCAGCAACCAGTATCCACATTTATAAAAGTAAATAACAGCACAGTTTATCTAAGAAGCCCAAAGTTGTCCCACCCCTCACTCATGGTTCAGAGGAGTGTAAAATTCCAACCAAAGCTAGCATTTCTGGTAACACTGTGGGCAGAGTCCATAATTATCTACCTAAAGAATAAAACATCTCAAGACATGTATATGATATTCATGCATTCTTTAGGGAAGCAAATTTGATTTCTCCAGCTTGTGGGTCTGGTGATAACAGACACTAGAAGAGAAAGTGGACATCTCCGATGGGTCACCCTGAGAGCTCATCCTATCTCAGCATCTGCAAGTCAGTGCTCCAAAGCAAAGCAGCACAAGAACGTAGAAAATCAACTCACCCGTTTAACCTGAGTCTGAAGGGCAGCAGGGTTGTCATAGCAGAAATAGCTGCCTAGAAAAGGAAGAGCACATATTTTATTTGGAATAATGCCTACATAAAAGTTCAAGTTACGCAGGGCAGTAGCGCACGTCTTTAATCCCAGCACTCGGGAGACAGAGGCAGGTGGATTTCTGAGTTCGAGGCCAGCCTGGTCTACAGAGTGAGTTCCAGGACAGCCAGGGCTACAGAGAAACTCTGTCTCGAAAAACCAAAAAAAAAAAAGTTCAAGTTACAACTCATAACTAATAACTCCCCCGAGGTGTTTTAATGTTTACTATGGCTGACACTACGAAAACGGATTTTTTTGTTTGTTTTACGCCACTTCCTTATCTACCATCCAAAAGAACTTCCACAATTTAGTGGCGTGCATACACAGCAAATACCAGAAAATTGATTAAGAGGTCCACATCGACTGGTTTTAATCATTTTGTTTTCTTCATTCTTCCCATGCTTATTACTATATTACCATCTTCATGAAATCGCTGCATTTTCCTTACTTAAAAAAAATTCTACACACATTCTCTACAGGTGCATGTTAGCTGTCCTCACTTTTCTCAAAAGCAGAATGAACTTCAGCTATTCAAACCAAACCAATATTTGAAATAAATTCTGATCCAGCAAACAAACAAAAATACCCAGGAGCAAATAACCGAGTGAATGCAGTACTAGAAACAAGAACAACACAACCGCCAGTCTAAAGGATTAAATGAAAAACAGCAGTATCTCCTGAGCAATTAGGAAGGAGAGCAGAGAAAGCTGTCAGGCTTGAGGAAGCCCCAAGGTAACACTGCCCGGTTCCCCGCCGACTCTGTAAATACTACGGGTCCAAAGGTGGAGAAGGCAGCTAGAGAGGCAAGACTGGTTTTTCCAACCCAAACTTTCAGCCCAATCTACCTACTAAAAAGCTTGAGTAAAGACAATGTCTTCAAGTGTTTTGTCTTTGTTTATTGGTGATTGATTCTAAACCTAGAAACTTCTGTTTCAGGATTTAATCGCTTAAAAGAAATTCAATACCGTGGTTGGTTTGTTTGCTTGCTTGCTTGCTTGTTTAGACAAGATCTCACTTTGGTTGATTGGTTGGTTGGTTGGTTGGTTGGTGAGACAAGATCTCACTTTGTAGCCCTGACTGGCCTAACTCACAGGACTCACATGTCTCTTGTCTTCCAATACCGAGATTACAGAAGGGCAACACCATGACCGGCTCAATACCACGTTTTAAAGCAAATGGGTACCATCTTCCAAAAGACCTAGAAACCAAACCCCAAAGTATCTTTTATACACCAGGAGCAAGTATTTCTGAATCTGATCCCCTGAAAGCACACTTTCAAGCCAAGTCAGTAGTTACAACTCCGAACAGTTTCAATGTAAACTAAAAACTGTAACACAAGAGGGAAGGAGGTCTTTAAAAGTATCTAATGAAAGTATTTTCCGAGGGATCAGATGTCATAAGTGAAACCAACTTAACAAGTGCGGTCCTGCAGAACTGCCTCACAGAGGAAAAGTAAACGAAGCCTACTAAGGTGTACTTAGTGGTGAACACTATCCGAAGCGGATCCAAGCTCTAAAGGAAAGCACTGGGGGTGGGAGGAGTCGCCTGGGGAGGGAGGAAGAGGGACTTAGTCACACTCTGAAATTCCCCCAGCGACGTTCTGAAATTCGCCCGAGCACCGGGCTGGGGGGGGGGGGGGGGGGAGAATTGAGATTCCTTCTCATCTGCGTTCCCAGGGAGGAGCTGCTGCACTCTAGAGTTTGGCAGGAACAAACGTCACCTCGCTTGCGACCCTAGGAAAAGGCGGGCTCCCAAAGCCCCGGCAGCAGCGGGGATCCAGGGACCCGAACCCCGGGATCCCTCTATCATCTGCCCCAGCCCAACCCGGCTCACCGAAGCCAAGGAAGCACATCAGCAACAGCACCACGAGCCGGTGCGCCAGGCGGCTGGGGTCGCAGAGCGCCGGCAAAGCGCGAGGAGCACCCTGGACGGCGCTGTCCCCCTCGGGGCTGCCCCTAAGGAGCACCCGTTCTTCCCCATCCTCCTCCTCCATCAGCTTGCAGCACAGAAAGGAGCAGGAAGCCAAGGCAGGGCGGCAGCGGTAGCGCTCACGTGACCGCGTGCGCTCACGTGACTCTCTCGGGTCACGCCTCGCCCTGCTCACGTGAATGGCTGTTCACGTGGTGGCGGGGCTAGTGTGCTGTTTTATTGTTGTTGTTTTGTTTTCTGCTGATGGGGTAGAGATTGGGGCAGGAATAGGAGCAGACGACCTCATCACGGTAGAGTTGGCTCCTCATTAGCATCTGATTTAAGACCAATAGGAAGTGCTGGTGCAGAAGTTCTGGTGGAAGGCTTGATCTGAGCACCTAGGGTCCTTTCACAGCTGAGTCCTCCCCTCTTGCACTTCGCCAACTTTTCGTGCTCCCAGACCTGACACAGATGATGTATTAGAAAAGAAGACAGATTTCTCTCACCTCAGAATATGGGTGATAGAATTTACTTAGAGAGATGGACAGAAACTAATAATGTGGATGAGTGGGTGGTGGATGGATGAATGGGTGGGTGGGTGAGTGGGTGGATAACTGCGGCTGAAACAGGCATTGGATATCTCACAAATGTCTGATCTGGGATTTACACATTTCCACTTACACGTTTATATTGATCTTGGAATAGAAGGAAGTAGAGAGCAGAAACCCAGAACGTCCTAAATGAGGAGCCGTTCAAAGATATACAGCAGAGTATCTAGACCACTAGGTTTGTTCTGAAGCTGATTTAGCAGCACAACCCACCCCACTTTTCTAGGTGTGCCGTGTCTTTGCAGTAGAATTTTGAGTGTAACAAGGCTAAAGAGACGTGAAGCATGTCTCAGAAGTGAAAGTGATCGGCTCAAAGCCGATCTTGGTAGGTCCATAGATGGTCAATAGGTATGGCACCAAAGAGCATTCTGGTAACTGGTTACAAAGGAAAATGAGGACGTATTTAAACGATAGCACATGAGGTTTGAAAGAGAAGGAGGACTTTTGAGTGTCTCCTAGATTTCTAGCTTGGGCCCTCCAAAGAGGCCTCCAAGAGATCCAAATATAGGGGATGGGGAAGCAGAGGGACTGTGTCAGAGAGATACCATTTGGAATGTTTACACATAGCCTGCTTTCTGCCTTGCAGTCCCCTGACTAACGCTGTGCTTTGCCAGCACAGTGGTCATACCCCACCTTGGGCTTATTCTTTCAGCATCAGCAGTAATGCAGTGAATATCCAAGACCATCATTTTTCACTCCTTGGCTCTGCCAACAGGCTAGATTCCTAAGTGTCTTGTGCTGGCTGGTTTTATGTCAACTTGACACATGCTGAAGTCATCTAAGAGAAGGGAGCCTCAGTTGAGAAAATGCCTCCATGGGATGGGCCTGTAGGCTATCCTGTAGGACATTTCCTTAATTAATGATCGGTGGGGAAGGCCCTGCTATCCTTGGTTGATAGTCTGAGGTTCTATGAGAAAGCAGGCTGAACAAACACATGAGAAGCAAGCCAGTAAGCAGCACTCTTTCATGGCCTCTGCATCAGCTCCTGCCTCCAGTTCCTGCCCCGCTTGAGTTCCTGTCCTGACTTCCTTCAGAGATGGACCAGGATGTGGAAGTAGAAGTCAAATAAATCCTTTCCTCACTAACCTGCTTTGGTCATAGTGTTTCATCAAAGCAATAGAAACCCTAACAAGTCTAATGGCTAAGTCAAGCAGCAGCTTTGTTTTAAAATGTTTTATAGTTTAAAAATAGTATTTATACTAAAATCTATCCCATTTACATGTCTATCAGCAGTACAGGGAAGAGCCTGGTTACCACTCTCTAATCGAGCTTTTTTTTTTTCTTAAGTCTTTGAAAATCTAAGTAAAAATGCTATCATAGTATAGTCAGTCGGTACTTCTGTGTCAAGATAGGTTAAATTTCTTTTGAATGATAGTCACTTGTATTTTAATGAATGACTAGGGTAACTCCCTCTTGTTCTGACTCCATTTTGTGTTTGTTTAGACAGTTCTCAGTCCTCTATCCTCCCAACAGCCATGCCTGGCTACACCTTTGAGATTTCCTAGACACTGACCGAGGTCTGATGTATTCACAAAACTAATTAATGTTTATGCAAATTTAAGCTAAAATAACCGAAGAATATGTAAGTCAAAAATAATTGGCATTTTATGTCTGAAATAATAATAATAATAATAATAATAATAATAATAATAATAATAACAACAACAATAACAATAATATGAGGCTATTCTGACACTTATCTAACTTTTATGTAAATTATGATCTTTGTGGGTTTTGCCTTTAAAAATGATATACACCTGAGCTTTGGCACCTAGAGACGCTGAGGCATGCACCCGCTTTTGATAGCCCATCAATTAAAGGACTCAGTCTTAATTGCTTTCATTAGTGTGGTGGTCTGTGTTTTTTCCCACATGGATGTGTTTCAATTTTCTACAAATTCTCTTTTTGTTCTTTACTCCATGTTTTCAGAAGCACTCCTAGGGTTTGTTCCTTTACTTATTGCTTAAGTAGAATCACCCGAGTGTTTAGGACCTGACATTTCCTCCGACTGTGCTTTACTCTCCATACGGAAACGATTTTTTCATAATGTGCTCTCAAATAAGATTACAACACCCTTAGATTCAGTGTGGTACCACATGTCTGCAATCCAAACTAACACCCTTAAATTCAGTGTGGTATCACATGTCTGCAATCCAAACTATTTAGCTTTTAACACTATTAAGACCTAGGCAGGAGACGTGTGTCTCTGATTCAGTGACACTTTAAGTGTGTATTGTTGACATGGGCACATCCATGACAAGGTCCAAGTCCTCAGGCCCATAGTATGTTACAAAGCCTTGCCACATATGGGTCAGGCTCAGAATTGGCAAAGCCTTCTTCCTCTGGTCCAAGTATAAGTGTTTATAAGTTGTGATTAATAGATCCCTAGGTGAAAAAACCAGCAAGTGCATCTTTCTTCTCCAGGATGTGTACATCCTGAGACTGCTCATCTGCAGATACCTCCTGTGCTGTGCACAATAAACCCTCTGAGGCTTTGACCACCTCACCCAATCCATTCTCCATAAATGTACTCTCTAGGAAGGGCCGTGTGGAGGAGGCACAGCGTCTCCAAGCAAAGTAAGCTATTGAGCCTGTGGAAGGCATTTAGGAAAAATAAAATCCAGAGACAGGCAAGTCCATTTTAGAGGCAAAAGAGCTCTGTGCACTCTGTAGGGAGCAGGTGAGCTGGTAAGACTCTAGTTATAAGCCAGTGAACTTATTGGGTGAGTCCATAATTAGCTGCATGATGGGATGGGAAGAACAAAGCCATTAAATGGAGACAGTTGTTAATCTTGTTAAAACTTGTTCTAAAAAGACAGAATCTTTACTGTGTGGATGGCAGAAGACAGGAGTCTAGCATCGCTGTCCTCTGAGAGGCTCTACCAGCACCTAACTGAGATAGATGCTGATACTCACCAACCATTGGATTGAGGTCCTGGACCCCCTATGGAATTTTTAGGGGAAGGATTGAAGGAGCTGAAGGGGATGTCAACCCATATGAAGACCAATAGTATCAACTAAATGGGATTCTCAGAGCTCCCAGAAACTACACCACCAACCAAAGAACACACATGGGCTGGTTTGTGGTCCCAGCACATACGTAGCAGAGGACTGCCTTATCCTGTAGAGACTTGAAACCCCAAAGAAGGGAGATGTGAGGAGGGGTGAGATGGGGTGGATGGGTGTGTGATGGGGTGGGGGTACCCTCTCAGAGGCAAAGGGGAGGAGGATGGGATGAAGAACTCTTGGAGGAGAAACCGGAAAGGGGGGCAACATTTGGAATGTAAATAAAACATTTTTTTAAAAAAAAAAAAAGACAGAAACTTGCTTTCTTTCTCAAGAGTTTACTTTTTTAGTTATTATAAAAAATCAGTGATATATTATATGCAAGAGACCCTGGATTTAGTGCCCAGCAGCATACCCCAAAAAGTCTAAATGAGAAAATCAGAGAGTAACACAATTCTATACCAGCTGACTTGAGCACCCGGAGGACTCAAGGAAGCTTTCTTTGCTTCAGAGGTAAGAG
Source organism: Rhynchomys soricoides (assembly GCA_019843965.1). Lineage (NCBI taxonomy): Eukaryota > Metazoa > Chordata > Mammalia > Rodentia > Muridae > Rhynchomys > Rhynchomys soricoides. The sequence continues at coordinate 21,650,756 of JADRCH010000009.1, forward strand.
CAGTTCTTCAAAAAGGTCTGCCCTGCACAGGCTCCCAGGTGGCTCAGAGTGATGGTTTGTATATACTTGGGCCAGGGAGTGGCACTATTAGGAGGTGTGGCCTTGTTGGAGTGGGTGTGTCACTATGGGTGTGGGCTTTAATACCCTAGCCCTAGCTGCCTGGAAGCCAGTCTCCTCTTAGAGAACTGCAGATGAAGATGTAGAACTCTCAGCTCCTCCTGTACCATGCCTGCCTGGATGCTGCCATGCTCCCACCTTGATGATAATGGACTGAACCTCTGAACCTGTAAGCCAGCTCCAATTAAATGTTGTCCTTATGAGAGTTGCCTTGGTCATGGTGTCTGTTCACAACAGTAAAACCCAGTATCCACAACTGTACATAGTGGCTTCCATCAAAGTTGGATCTTGTAGTGTATATGACTTTCCTATTATCTCTAAAGGACATTCATTGTAACTTCCTGTATCCTAAATGCATGAGGCATCTCTCCTCAGCTTTACACATTAACCAGACACTAACCCTGCTTTTCAGTTACCTTTTGTCTTTTGGGCAATAGTGGCTTGGTTTGTTTTGCTCAGCCTGTGGTATCAAGTCTATCACTCTTTTTTGGTCTTTGATTTGTTGTTTTTTCAAGACAGGGTTTCTTTCTTTGGCTGTCCTGAAACTAACTTTGTAGATCAGGCTGGCTTCAAACTCACAGAGATCTGTCTACCTCAGCCTTCCAAGGTCTGGGATTGAATGTGTGTACCACCACATTCACATTACTCAATCTGAGGTTTGGAACCTAGTTAGAAAATCTTCCATGTCCAAATCATAGAGATGTCACCTGTGGTGTATTGTAGAGGATTCCCCCCTATAGTGTTTGTAATTTTATGATTCAAATCCAGTGGGTAGTCTATTTTTAATGTATTCACTTGTATAATGAGAGGCAGCTGGATACCAGTTAACCCAATACTGTCTAGTGAAAGTTCATCCTTGCCTGGCTGAGTGGAGACAACACTTTATTTTGCAGTGAACTCCCCAATGTATTCAGTTCCCTTCTGAGGATTTCACCCCAACTCCATTGGCCTCTCTGTCTCTTTACACATTACTATTCTTGTTTCAGAAGCTTTCAGCTGTGAATCACTGACTAATCTGAGTCCCTCTTCACAGCCTTTGCTTTTTAGTGTTTTCCTGAGTGTTCTTGTTTATTTTCCCGTTGGAAATTAGTATCATTGTGTATTTCTGTTTGTTCATTTTTGTTTGTTTGTTTGTTTAATCTTAATAGTAACTGTGTAACTAACCATGTTGGGAGCAGGATCCAACATGAATATCAAGGAAGGTTTTAGAATAATGTCCACCTTGTGTTTCACTTTTAAGTCTTCTTAGTACCTCATATTGTGCCTACGCTGTTCCTCACAGCTGTGAGCTGCCCTGCTGTCCAGACCAAATGGAAGAAGACCTTACTTAGCAAACCCAGAACACAGTATTAATGTAAGGGTGGGTGACATCCATGTTCTGTTTGTGCTGTTGGGACTTCACACAGAGATCTGCCATCACCATTGGTGACTATAGAGGCACTTACATTTTTGAAGCACAGACCAGTGTCTGAGAGGAAGTGGGCATACATTGCATCATCTTTTGAGCAGAGATTTAGAAAGGCTTCTCTCAGAGCTAGCTCTTCTAACAAGATGGCTCACACTGCCACTACAAATAGCAGCCATGAGCACACCTGTTGTTCTGACTGCTTATGGCCAGTGTGTTTTTGAATGTGACTGGTGGTGTCCAGTTAAAGTCTAAAGTCCCTATATGTCACACAAGGAAAATAGCGCATAATCTCAATAAAGCCAGGATTCTGGACCAACAACTGTGGTCAGACTCCAAATCCAAACTGAACATCTATCTATCATCTGAGCTTCAGGAAGGATTCTCCATTAGTGAGACCACTGGCCATTCTGCACACTCTTCCTACTGCTGTTGCTTGACTGAATCTGAAGAAATGAACTCTTACAGTCTGGCCAAGGAGAAGACACTGTAACAGTCCTGGCAGAAATGAAGATATCCTAAGGAGACATTTGTGCCCATCTCTTCGACTATACAACTGTTGAGACAGTGTATCACAAGGAATCTCATACTGGGAAAAAGAAAGTGGGGGTGGGGAGTGTGGCAGGTATCCAGAGTGACTCCAGGAAAGAGTGTTGTGGTTTGCCCTGGTGCTGTTTGTATTCTGATGTGAATTCTGCTTTCTCAAGAGGGGCTGCCCCTACTAGGAGTGGATTTCACACTCAGGTGATGTCATGGGAACAGCCCCATTCTAACTGGTCAAATAAAGGCTAGAGCCTGTGATTGAGCAGTGGAAGGGAAAGGTGGGGCTGGAGGTCTTAGACAGTGGAGGAAGAGAAGGGAAGGTCAGAGGAAGAAGAGGTGGAAGGAAGATGGAGCAGAACCACATGTCCTGGAGAAGCTGCAAGTAGCAAGGAGTCTCATAGCTGGGGAATAGATTAGTTTAGTAGTAGATCTGCCCCATCTAGGTGTACAGTTTATAAATATATTAACTGGGTTGTGGTTTTTTTTTACACAAGCTTATTGGGTTTGGAGATTTGCTGAAACAAAAGAGAGTTTATGCTGTTCTTTCAACACACCAGACCACCTCGCAGAAAAGACAAAAACAGAGACATCAATGGGTCCAGGATGGGTGGAAGCCCCCAACCAAGACCTCTTAGTTATGCACAGCAGCCTTCTATTTAAACCTAAAGGTAGACAAGGGAGGAGTTGACTGAGCCTCTTTGTTCCTCTTCCCAATGTGACCACACCAAATAAATCTCTTTGCTTTTCACTATTCCTTGTCTCTTTAACTGGCTCATTGAAGAAGATGGGTGAATCTAGCTCGTTAGGTCTGCCAGAACCCTGGATCTGACACTAACAACACTGGTAACAGCACAAAGGATACAGAGTAAGCATTCATTTCTAATGTTGTACCTTTCAAAGTACCAGGCCAAGCCAGAGTTAACAGACAAAACAGCATCCATCCTTCTGAAACTTCCTCCCACCCCCACCTTAAAAACATAAGAGACAGGAAAAAGCAAGATGTGTCCTCCAAAAGTTACCCATCCCAAAGTAATGGCCCCCAATAACAGTACAGTAGATGAAGTTTAAGACAAAGAATTCAAAATAATTATCTTAAATATGTTCAAAGAAATCACAAAGGACACAAACTCCTAATGAATTTCAAGAGAAGACAAAAATAAAGAAGTTAATATAGAATGTGAAAATGGAATTCTATAAAGAGATAGAAATGCTGAGGAAAAAAAACTGAAATTCTATAAATGAAGTTTTCAGTAAGTTAAAAGCCTCATCTGTAGAATGGATGATGGAGAGAACAGAATATCAGGGCTGGAAGACAAGATATGGCAATTAGATCACAGTCAGTCAAAAATAAAGACAAAGCTATAAAACTGCGAAAGGACTCAGTAGCAGAAATTTCCACGTATCTAAGGAAAGAGATGCCCATCTTGATAAGAGGCATTTAGAACACCCAATATGTAAATCTAGAAAACAATGTCCCTACATTTTTTTTTTTTTTTGTAACGACACCCTCAAGAGGGTGCTGGAAAGATGCCTCAGTGCGCAAAGTGCTTGCAAACATGAAGGCCAGAGTTCTTGGCATCCACGTCAAGCTCTGACTGTGGCCTGCATCCATAGTTCCCGTGCTGGGGAGGTGAAGACCTGTAGATCAGTAGACCTCACTCATCCTCCAGGCCTCACTGAACTGGTAAGCCAAAGCAACAAAACAGCATCGTGCTGGCACAAATTTATCATGGAGTAAAACAGAGGACCCAGGAAGAAAGCCCCACAGCTGCAGTCACCAAAGTGTGCCATCTCCTCCTCCTCCTCCTCCTCCTCCTCCTCCTCCTCCTCTTCCTCCTCCTCTTCCTCCTCCTCCTCTTCTTCTTCCTCCTCATCCTCCTTCTCTTCCTTCTCCTCTTCTCAATCTCCTGCTGCTGCTTCTTTTTCTTCTGCTTCTTTTTCTTCTACAGATATCAAAAGCATACATTGCAGGGCTTGGGACTTGGTTTGGTGGTAGAGCATTTTCTTAGTTCACACAAAGCCACAGGTTCAATCCCCAGCACCGCAAAGCAGGGAGCTCTTTCACAAATGGTGCTGGGAAAAGTGGATATCCACATGCAGAAGAATGGAATTAGATTTGTATCTTTCACATATAAGAATAAGACCTGAAACTTTGTGACTGAAGAAACTGGGGAACATTTCAGTCTCCACACAGGAAGTCTCCACTTCCTGTAAAGGGCTGCAATAGTCCATGAGGTCACTGTCACCACCCAAGAGCTGACAAATGGGACAACATTCAATGAAAAAGTGCTGGAAACAATCATAAGTAAGAGACAGCCCACAGAAGGGGAAAAAAATCCTTGTCAACTCTGAATCGGGCAGGACAGAAAGATATCAAGAACTGCAAGAATTTAACACCCTCAGTTTATTTAACTTTCCAGTTACAAAAAGGGCTGTTGAAATAAACAGGCAGATTGCAGAGAAGAAACAAAAATGACCAATAAATATTTGAAAAGGGTTTCAACCCCTTTAGCCATTATAAAAAGACAAGTTAAAATTACTTTGATTTTTCTCTCCCTTTCCCTCCACCCCACCTCCTCTCTCTGCCATAAAGGTTAATATCAAGAAAACAAACACCCTTTCCCTTGGAGCATTGCAAGTGTGGCTGCTGTGTCACATGTGTGTCAGTAGGTGGCGGAGAGGAGAGAAGCAATGTCTATGCTCAGTGTTCTGACCTGTGAACACCTGAATGATTAATAAGTAGCGTCTCTGAGAAAAGGCAAGCCTGAGGCCACCGCCAGTCCGGCACCAGGGGGCCTGGACAGGGAGCTAGCCTGAGAGGACCACCAATCCAGTGCCTTGGTACTGCACAGGCTCGTACTGGCTCCCAGGGTGAGGAATGAGCTGGAGACTAGACAAACCCTGCCTAGGACCATTGGCCCTGGATGAGAAGCAAGCCTGAGATGACCCCCAGACTGGTGCCACAGGGCCCTGACAGGTAGCTAGCCTGAGATGACCCCCATTCTGGCACCACGCAGACCATGCCCAGATTGACTCCTACCAGGTGCCATAATGCACAAGCAAGGCATGGCACTTATAAAACCAAATCTGAGGCTATTTCAGACACTCAAAGACCCTGGTGACACTAAGAGGAACAAGTAAGTGGTGGAAAAATGGAAGAGAAAAGAAAAAGGGAACATAGGCACAATGAAGAGAGGCAGAACTCAAGACAAGTGGCATGAGGAACAGTCTGATGTGTCTGGTGATGCCACCTGGGACCATGATAGGGTCCTGTCCTATGATGCCACCAGGGGGAGGGGCATGTGTGGCCCTACAGTAGCAGGGGTCTATTACCATCAAAGGCCTGGGAGATGTCCACCTGGGGACATGTTGATGTCTAAGGGCTGTGCAGAACTAGCCCCACTCCTCACCTGGGCATTGTGGAAGAGCTGGTTCTGGGAGGAGGAGAGCTGACCCTGCCCCTAGCCGACTGCAGTACTCAGGAGAGCCCCCCTCCCCATTGCTGGAGATTCAGGTGAGCCGGGCCTAGGGATATGAGTGTGGAAGAGCTGGCCCTGCCATATGTCTTCTGTGTGGTGGTGTGGACAAGGAAGAGCCACCTTCCTCCCCCTTTCCCCTCACCACCTGTGGCAGGTGGGAGAGTGCACCAGTCCTGCTGGTGAGGAATCAAACAGTCTCCTCTGAGGGGAGAGGGAGATGATTACAGGAAAGACAGAAAGGAAGACTCAGAAACAAAGGTTAGAATTCGGGAGGGCTGCAGGTCTATATAACACCAGCCCCATTTGTATTTCTCATAGCCTTTATATACTTTACAGTATCATGGGAAACAAAGTCACAAGCTAGCAGAGACAATGGCTGATGCACACTGGCTATCTGTGCCCATCCAGAGTCTTCCCTATCCCTCCCTGTTCCTCTTCTAAGATTAACAGAACGTCCATCCCCTGACCTTGACCTTCAAGTGTATCTCCTTATCATTCCATTCATCAGCAGGCTAGGAAGGCAGTTTCTGGCCTGCCTTGACCCTGCCTGACAGAAGCAGGCAAAATGGCTTCCAACAGGAGAGCCGGTGGGTCATGAGAGCAGAACTGGCCCACCTCTCACCAGCTGCAGCACTCAGGAGTTGTGGGCCCTGCATCTTACCTGAACAGCACAATAGAACTGACCCTAGTGTTGGGAGCATGGGCAAGCTGGTCTGAGGACATGAGCATGGGAGAGCTGGTCCTGCCTCTTGTCTGCTGTGTGGTAATGTTGTCGAAGGAGAGATCCCTTCCCCCTCCCTTTTGCCCTTACTACCTATGGCAGGCAGGAGAGCTACCCCAGGAACTTGAGAGTGGAAAACCTATCCATGTCCTTTCCTGGCTTCAGCACTCAGGAGAGCTGGTCCTGCACCTTGCCTGGACATCGGGGTAGAACTGGTCCTGGTTGTGGGGGTTACTTGTGAGCCAACCCCGAAGGCTTGAGAGTGTGAAAGTCAGCATGCTGACCAGCTCAGATACCTCTCAGACAAAAATCCAGGGCTTTGAATGTACACCCCAACATCAACCCCATTGACGAACTGCTGGGGTGTATCAATATGGAAAGATTTTATGGAGCTTGTCTTCATCGGGGTTCTATTCCTGCACAAACATCACAACCAAGAAGCAAGTTGGGGAGGAAAGGGTTTATTGAGCTTACACTTCCACATTGCTGTTCATCACCAAAGGCAGTCAGGACTGGAACTCAAGCAGGTCAGGAAGCAGGAGCTGATGCAGAGGCCATGGAGGGATGTTTCTTACTGGCTTGCTTCCCCTGGCTTGCTCAGCTTGCTCTCTTATAGAACCCAGGACTACCAGCCCAGGGATGGCACCACCCACAAGCCCCCCCCCCCTTCGATCACTAATTGAGAAAATGCCTTACAGCTGGATCTCATGGAGGCATTTCCTCAAGGGAGGGTCCTTTCTGTGATAACTCCAGCTTGTGTCAAGTTGACACACAAAACCAGCCAGTACAGAGACCAATATGGAAAATTTTAAAATAAAATTAGAATTACCAGTGGTCCAACTATAGCACTCTTAAGACACGTGACCTAAGGAATCTAACTCAACACACCACAGAGATGCTTATACATCCGTGTTTACTATTGCACTATTCACAATAGCTGCAACATGGGAAAACCTAGATGTCTATCAGAGAGTGAATGAATGGATAAAATGTACATATATCAGATGAAAATGTATTCAGTCCTAAAGATAAATGGAACTGTGACATTTGCAGGGAAACGTATGCAATGGAAAGGACACTGACATAGTTAAGGAGTGTCTACCTGGGCTCCTGCCCTTGGGAATACATGGAACCCCAGGTTCCTTCACTCTGCTCGCCTTCCCACATCCTTCCCTCTCCCGTGACTCTTGGCCACCACAAGATGGGCAGCTCTCCTCTCCCACGCTCTCCCAACCACAGTGTTTCAGCCTCATTACAAACTGCAATGTGACAGAGCAAATCAGCCACGAAAGATGTCCCAAAGCAAACTGTTCCCCTGTCCAACTGACTTGCTCACGGCAACAGAAACTTGTGTAGCATACATGAGATTAACATGTATGGCGGAATGTATGTGTATAATGCAGAGCGCTCCCGACCGGCAGCACATTTCTATTATCTAGTTTGAAAAGCTGGAGAGGGGAGGGTGGCTGGGGAGGTAGACCAGTTAGTTGTTAAGATCACTGGCTGCTCTTGAGGAGGATCAAGGTTCAGTTCCCGGCATGCACGTCATGGCTCCATCTGTAACTCCAGTCTCGGGATTCGGTGTCTTCTTCAGTCCTCTACCAGAATCAGGCATGCACATGGTACAATACATACATGTAGACAAAACACTCATACATAAATTGTCTACCCTTGAAGATACACAATTGTTATGTCCTGAAGAGCAGGAAGGCTAGCATGTTGGGAATAAACCAGGTACCGTGTTCAATACTTTCCTTATTGTATGACCAAATGTCTGACAAAAACATGCTAAGAGAGGAGACATTTATTTTGGCTCACAGTTTGAAGGGATGCAATCTGTCATGGCAAGGAAGGCACGGTGTCTGCAACAAGTTAGCCAGGCACTGGCAGCTTCTCGTGATAAGAACAAGGAACCCCAAATAGTCACCACCTTCCAAGTTTCCCCCAGCCGTTAACGTCTACTACTAGGCCACACGCCCCAAAGATTTATGAAATGTCACAGAGCCAAAACAATGCCAACACCTGAGGGTGAAGTCTTCAAACACATAAGCCTGCAGGGGGCATTTCACATCCCCATATTTACCCTGCTAAGGGTAAAATAGCACCCTAAATGTCTAACATCAATGACTAAACTTATGTCCTACAGAACTCAGTTTTAATAAATCTACCTTTTAAATGTCTTTTATGACTGTTCTGTGTCCACAGTCCCCTTCCCATCCGCTTGGATTTGTTTTCTCCCCTGTTTGGCATGTATCCATCTGTGGATTCATCTATATGGCTATCTGCTGGTCTCCCTACCCAGCATGGAAGTCTGTATTAAAGTCAATTGCAGTAAATAAATAAATAAATAGATAGATACATTGTATTTTTCCTTCCCAATAAGGGATAAGAAAATCAGAAAAACAGGTAATCACGCATGGCTCTAATTTGAATTTTTACAGTTACTTATGCCTGTATTTATAAACTAGTGTGTGGTAGGGTAACAGCTTACAGAAGTCGGTTCTCTTCTTCCAACGTACGTGTTCTGGTGATGAAACCCAGGTCGTCATAATTGCCAGCAAGTCCCTCTACCCATTAAACCATTGTGCCAAACCCTAACTGGAAAGTTTTTAAAGAAGCCTTTTAGCTTAGTAAAGGAAATACATCATTATAAATTAAGCAATAAAAACAGTGCACATATATTTGTGAGTCACAAACTGAAGAGAAAGACAAGCCTGATTCGGGAACAGCTATAGGGAATATTAGTAATCATGCTCCATGTGGGTTTTGGATTTAATGTCTACTCCTAACATTACCCTTCCCCAAGCTGCGTGAAGCGGTGTTTCCTTTGTCAACGGTACGATCCTCACCTCTGCCAGTAGATGGCGCAAGAAAGACATCCAGAGGGAGGGGCTCCACCTTCCTCGCTAGCCGAAAGGCTAAGCTGGAGCATAGCTTCACAACACAGGCTTTCAAACACACGTTGTGTTCTCTCCTAAGCAAAAGATAAGAATGAGTCATAAAGCGCGCGCGTATATGCGCGCATGAGCGTGTACACACACACCCTTCTGGGGATGAGGTTATTTGTAATGCCACTAGAATGTCAGCGTGAGGAGATGGGAACACTCCTCTACAGAGCATAGAATGTCCTTTAAAACTAGGACATTCCCCCAGTGGTGCCAACACTCAGCTTGTCAGAACAGAGAGGACTATTCAGAAATGTAGCCTGGCTTTACATCAAATACATCCCATCAGCCGATGAGCACAAGGAACTCCCCAGCCCCTGGTCCACTGCTGCCACCCACGCCAGCAGGAATTGTCCAGCAAGAACTGCTACAGCGCAGAGTTGCATGTGGTTCAACTCCTCCTCCTAAACTCCCACGCATGGTTATCATCCTCTGATCTGTATTGCAGCATATGTACACATTAGTGACCTGATTTGGTGAGCATGTCAGCAAGGCTGGTGACCTACTGAACCTGACAGGCCTTCTGTTTGGTGCTCACCTCCACCATGCCTCACTCCCAAGCTTCAAACCTAAACATGGTGTTTGGTTCCTGCTTTAGGCATTTAAAAAGAAGAGGGGTGAGGAGCATCAGTTTAAAGCCAGGTGGGGCTGTATATCAAGCCCTGTCCAAAGCTTCATTATCAGTTGTCTACCTAACTTATATTGAGAAGCGTTCTGTAAGATTTCACATAGATTTCCCTCACTCTCATCAGTTTATATACTCTTCTTTATTCTTCCACCCCATCATATATCATCATTTGTCCCGAATTGCAGTGCATTTAGCACATCTCCAGTGTTCTGTTATTACAAAATATGATTTGCAATAATCTTGGATACAATAACTGTTCTGTTATCTGAAGGAATTGTGACTTTAGGCTAAGGAAGGATTCATGCATTAAAGTAAACATGAACTTTGCTAAGGATTGACAAATTTTCATGTAGGAAGTGTTGCAGCATTTTGTGTTATAAAAATCACCGTTTTACCATGGTACTGGAACAAAAACAGAGAGGTAGACCAGTAAGCTAGAAAACTCATAAATAAGCCCACTCAGCTGCAGCCTCCTGAGTGTAAACAAACGGGCCCAGAACATGTCTAACAGACAGTGGTCGGTAAGCTGGACAGCCAAATGCATAATATTGACATTAGATTCCTATCTCTTCCCCTGCATGGAAATCATTCAATCGATCAGAACCTCAAGGCCCAAAACCTTGAAACTACTAGAGGAACATATATGGGGAGCATTCCATGCATAGTGACTTTTAAAATAGAACTTCAATTCACTCAAGAAATAAGTTCAAAAATTAGCAAGTGAGGTCAGATGAAATAAAACAGCTTCTGTGGAACAATCACCATAATGCAGAGCCCAAGAATGGGGAAAAGGTCTTTGCCAGGTATTTATCTCACACAGGATTAGTACCCAGAATGTATATTTTAAAAACTCAAAAAATGAAGGGTGTGCATGCACACGCGTGCACGTACACACACACAGCCAAATCAACAAATGAGCAAATTAATAGAATAGGCAATTCTCAGAACAAGTCCAAATGCCCAACAAGCAATCCTAAAAGTAAAAGTTCAACACTTTAGCCATCAGGAAAATGAAAAATAAAATTACACCAAGATTCCACGGGGCCATGGAGATGGTCCACCGGGCCATGGAGATGGCTGAGTGTCTAAAGTGCATCACACACATGGGGACTTAGTTTACCTTCATAGAACCAGTGTGATGTGCACATCTGTAATTCCAGCATTGCTGCAGCAGGATATGAGGCAGAGACAGAGCGGCAGAGGCTCTTAGGCAACTGGCCTGGCTCACACAGAGTGGAAAAGAGACCCTGGCTCAAGGTGAGGACTAATACCCAAGGTTGTTCTCTCTCTCTCTCTCTCTCTCTCTCTCTCTCTCTCTCTCTCTCTCTCTCTAGCAGGGAATTTAAAGACTCCATCACATCCCAGTCAGAGTGGTTACCATCAAGAAAACAACAATTGGGCTTCAGAAACAGCTCAGAAGCTAAGAGAGTGTGCTGCTCTTTCAGTGGACCAAAGTTCAGTTTCCAAGACTGGAGGCTCACAACCTCTTGTAATGGCAGCTGCAAGGACTTTGGTGCCCTGTTCTTGCCTCCGAGGATGCTGAACTCATATGCAAATATCCCCCCAATGTACACACATATACATCTAATTAAAAATAGAACTCAAGTAGTTTTAGTAGGAAACAATGGCAGCAAACGCTAGTGAGGGTGTGGGACAGGAGCCTTCTTCACCATTGGTGGCAACGTAAATGCTCAAGCAGCTACTGTACATACTAACAAGTTATGAAATTAAAGCCCTACACTTACAACAAGTTCAATGAGAACCTCTGTTTCCCACAGTCTAAAGCAAGAGAATGTGATGCTTTTCAACGTTCGCTATTCTGTAATGCACACGTGGTATACGCTTCCAGAACGGAAGAGAATGTCTGATATAATGACTGATATAGATTATGTACACACATGTGCATGTTTGGATGTGTGGATACACATGTGTGCACATAAACACAAAGGCCAGAGAGCACTCTGGGTGTCACATTCGGGTATCTTCTTCCTTTTTTTTTTTTTAAAGCAGAGTCTTTTTTGCTTGTTGGTTTGGTTTGTGGGTTGGTTTTCTTTTATTTTGTTTAAGACATGGTTTCTCTGTGTGTAGCCTTCCTTGGCTGTCCTGGAACTCACTCTGTAGACTAGGCTAGCCTCAAACTCACAGAGATCCTTTCCTTCTGCCTCTGTCTCTCTGCCCCTCCCTCCCCTCTCCCTCTCCCTCTTCCTCTCCTAGTATCAAAGGCAAGCACCACCACTGCCTGACTTAAATAGAGTCTTTTACTGGCTGGAAATTTGCCAAGTAGGCAAGGCTGGCTAGCCAGGGAGCCCCAGGGAGTCATCAGCCTCTGTCTTCCCCTGGACAATAATAGCTGAAAGTGTTTTAAAGTGGAAATCATTCAGTTTGGGATGGATATGCTCAGATCTTTGGAGCATTCCTGGGATGCTCACTGGAGTCCTGACATTGTCACCCGTCACTAAGGTCCTGTGGCCAGTGGATGTCACTCTAGGACTACTTTCCCAGTTACAGTCCTCTCAGTTGGCTTATTTTAGGATAGCCGTTGTCTTTGAAAACCCATGCATTCAACAAGGGATGGGTGGCAAAGGGGAAAGTGTGTAATCATATTTTAATCTAAAACTATTTAAATAAAATGCACATGTTCAGTAGACGAATAAGACAGGACTTCCCAAGAGTGGAGTTTATCTTGAGAAGCCCAGGGCTCCCATGCTTCAAGAGGAAGCCTGGTTGAGCCCAGCCTCACAAAGTGTGTGGTGACCTTGCTTCAAATGATCTGAATCAAGAGCAAATTCCATGGTAACGTGTCTAAAACCATAATCATGTGATTCCGGCATCTGTAACGCTTGGCATTTCTGCCCTTAGAGTAAAGATCTATATAGGCACAGAGAGAGATCTCTCCGCAGTCTTCACCACCACCATCCTAGAGAACAGTTGTCGGTGAGAACAGGCAAACATCTTGGGGCTTGCAGTCCTTCTCCTAAGGGAACCTTTAAACAAACAAACAAAACTGGTCTTTGACCGGATTTCGAAAGCATTGATTGATTAAAGGAAAAAGGTAAACGTGGGACCAGCAGGGTGAATCAGGGAGAGAGGGCACTTGCCACCAAACCTGAGTTCCACTCCCAGAGTAAAACCAACCCCCACAGATTGCCCCCGCCCGCCCGCCCCCAGCACATAGCCAGAGCGGTCCTGGAACTCACTTTATAGACTAGAGTGGCCCCAAGCTCACAGAGATTGATCTGCCTGCCTTTGCTTCCTTAGTGTTATTAAAGGAACAAGCCACCACACCCAGAACGTCGGTTACTGTGCATAGGAAGAGAACATAAACTTCAGATTGTGGTATGTATGTTCAGTTTACCCAGAACAATTTGTTGAAAAGGCTACTTTCTCCCAATGGTGTTATCTAGGTGCCCTTGTCAAAAATCAGTAAACTATAAATAGCACAGTTTATTTCTTGTCTGTCAAGCATATCTCCTTACTAGATATCTCTAATATTTTAATATTACAGTGTTTTGTAATGAATTTTGGAGTAAATTATTGTGATCCCTCCAAAGTGTTTTATTTTTAATGTTTGTTTTTATTTATCCAAAAGTATCCAGCTATTACAGGTCCCTTGCATTGCCATGTGAATTTTATGGTCAAATTGTCAATTCCTGCTTTTTAAAGAAAATTCAACTGGAATTTCGGATAAAGACTGACTTGTCTGTCATTTAGGGAGTATTGCCATCTTAACAACATCCAGCCTTCTGATCTATGTGCATAGAATACATTTTCATTTATTTGCATTTTATTAATTTTTTGATTGGATATTTTCTTTATTTACATTTCAAATGTTTTCCTCTTTCCAGGTCTCCCCTTTGGAAACCCCCATCCCTCCCCTCCCTTGCCTCTATGAGGGTGCTCCCCCACCCCCATCCCTCCCCCTCCCCCTGCCTCTATGAGGGTGCTCCCCCATCCACCCACTCCCATCCTCCAACCCTGGCATTCCCCTACACATTTTTTAAAAATGTTTTTGCTATTAATTATACAATTGTTAGGCTGTTGTTTAATTTTATTTCCAAATGTTGTAGTCATCCATTCAATTTATGAACCAAGTTATTTTTTAAATTTAATTTTCTAATTGTTCCTTACTAGTATGTGAAAATACACTCTTTTTTTTAACAAAAAGTTGATATTATATCCTTCAAAGTTACAGAACTCATTTGTGTGTCCTAATAATTTTTTAGTGACTTTCTTAGAATTTTCTATACACCAGATCACTCACTCAACATGAAAATAATTGCTGCTTTCTCCTATTTTCTACTTTGGTTTTGAGAGATTTATTTGCCTTATGTTATATATGAGTATTTTGCCATATATATATATATATATATATATATATATATATATATATATATATA
>JADRCH010000009.1:21665000-21752225 GCA_019843965.1 Rhynchomys soricoides
TATATATATATATATATATATATATATATATATATATATATATATATCCTTAGATGCAGCAGATTCCCATGAGTTAGTGTCACCACGTGAGTGCTGGGAACTGAGCCCCGCTCCTGTGCAAGAGCAGAGGTGCTCTTTGCCACTGAGCTATCTCTCTAGCTCTGCTTTCTCTTTTAATCTGAATACCTTTATTCTTTTATCATGCCCGACTTCTCTCTGGAACCCCCACACAGTACTGCTTAAAGGGGCAGCATTGTCTTATGTCACCATCCCGTGTGATGTTAGCCATGGGGGTTTTGTGACACATGTCCTTTATTGTACTAAAAACTTTTTTCTTTCCTAGTTGTTTGGTAATACTTTTATTGTGAAAGAATGTTTTGTTGTCTATATAAGTGATCCTATGATTTCGCCACTATTCTATTATTACTGTATAGTGTGCTACTAAAATTCATAGACTAAGCTAATCCCACACTGCTGGGACAAGTCCTACTTGTACACGGTGTATAATTACTTCTCTGCATTTTAGGTTTTGGCTTGCCAGTGAACTGTTATCTTCCCCCTCTGTGTTCATGAGAGATACCCGTCCACTGTCTTTTTTTAGCCAAGTCTTTGTGTGACTTTGCTAGTAGGCTAATACTGGTGTTCAAGGATGAATATATTCTGTATTTGAGAATGGGAGTCTTTGTGCAGTGTTGGATTACACATCTCTAAAACATGTATTTATTCAGTGTTAAAATGTATTCTGGTACCCATATAACTAATCTCTATTGTAACCATGAAGCACACACAGAGAAGACAATTTTGAAAGTGAAATTTTAAGCTAAATAAACAATATTTTATACATCTTCTCTGGGCTGAAAAGATGGTCCAGCAGTTAAGAGCACTGACTGCTCTTTCAGAGGACCCAGGTTCAATTCCAGGCACCCACATGGCAGCTTACAACTGTCTGTAACTCCAAGATCTGACACCCTCACACAGACATACATGCAAGCAAAACACCAATGCACATAAAATAAATTATTTTTAAAAATTAAATGTCTTTTCACTATCAATGTCTCATAGCCACAACACAGACCTAGTCAGTAAGCACAGTGGCGGGGGTGGGGGTGGGGGGGAGTTGGTGTTGGGATTGTGTATTGTGTTCACACACACACACACACACACACACACACACATACACACAATTGCCTAGCTGCTCATTTTGTTCGCTTATCTCTGCCTTATAATTCAGCTGAGGGTATCCTCCTGAATCTAAGGCAGAGAGAACAAAGTGACATGCCGAATGGCTGTGTGAGAAGCTTTACACCACAGACTTGGGATGCTATCCTGAGTGTTGGTCCTTGGATGGCGTTTGTGGATGGAGATTTCCGGAGAGGTACCACTGCTGACTGGTGAGCCTGACCTCCTGTGGCTATACTCTCTGTGAAGTATGGAGAGAGTATACTTCTCCATACTTCCTTCTGTTATAGTCCAGGATCAGGCATATATGACAGGGCGCTATGTGACAGCCTCCAGTGAGGACCCTGGGCAGGGGTCTCCAACGAGTTTGGTTGGAAGCATTTTGCACACATGTTGCTATGTGCTGTTGTTGGAGTTGGGGGTGTCCTGTGTCATTCACCAAAAAGAACTCCTGGGGATTCTGCCTGCTTCCCTCCAGAAGCCGGCCTGTGCTCCCATCTCTGTAACCACCACCATCTTAAGATTGATTTATGCTGGGTCCCATGGGGCCCCCTGGAGACACTCTGGGATGGCCTTAGGGACCTGTGACACCACCTGCCAGCCCTCCCCAGAAACATATGCCAAACTTCAGACCTTCCTCCCCTGAGGGTTTTTGAAAGAAAGTCTCTTTGTCAACTTTCATTTTAGTGAATAGAAAAACATTAATCTCACATGCAATATATCAAGAACGGTAGCACGAAAATCATTCCTATCCACAAAAGACCACTTAAATGCATGCGCCAGGTCTATGCAGGTTCGTTTTCTCTGTCAATTTTGGACTCACTGTGTATGCAGGGATGACTAAAGTATCTCTTAAATCAGTGTAGGAAAATAGGTGTTCTTTAAGCATGCAGCCTATTAGCTCTCAGCTGGACAAGCTACAGACCTGTGAAAAGTTACTGGAATGTTGCTTAAAAATAAACCCTCCTTGCTCAACAGAGTGGACTCGTGGTTGTAAATAGCATTCCCTTGTTGTGAAACCACCTTGACTTCAGGTGCTCTGGGTTGTGTTGAAGTAATTTTAAGTTAGTTCAATTATTCAGCCCTGTGACTATGATACTGAAACAGGTTATGAGACAAGCCGTGCAAAACTAAACAGACCTCCAGGGAATTACACTGAGTTTAGAGTCATAAGGAGGCCAATATATGATTCCACTTATATATCAGTCTGGAAAGAACAACATTCTAGACGTGGAAAACAGATTAGTGGCTTGCCAGGCTTGAGGATTTGGAGGTCAAGGGTGGAGGTAAAAGGAATAAACAGGATATTATTATTAATCGAGGCTTTACAGAGATGAAATCATATATATATATATATATATATAACTTTTTACATATTTATCATTATACATTTGATTTTTTTTTCATTTCCAACCACATATGTTTTTCACCTTGGCTCTGACCTTGCTGAGTGGGAAGCATAATATCTTTAATACATGAGTTAAACCTAAGATGGTGTTCAAATGAACACCAGGTAACTGTTTATGTCAATAATAAATACAGTAGATTACTTTTTAAACCCATACTTCGGACTTTTTATTACAAATGCAATTGCTGACTACCCATACATCAATGTGCTTAAAGTGCCATATGATGTCAAATGTTTAGCCTAACAGCATAAAATTGAGCAGAAACTGTAAAAGGTGCTTTATGGGTGCCATAAAAGCCTAGGGATGGAGGTCCTGTCTTTTGCATTACTCTGATCCATCAAGTCCACTGGAAATTCTCGATAGCCAATGCACTTGAGAATCAAAATTGGCCTTCAGAATTTTACTGACTTAACTGTGACCTCCAAGACAGAACCTACCAGAAGTGCACAGGGCAGAGGGCAGGCTCCTGGAGGACCCCACAAGGTCAAAACATTAAACCGTATATAGTCTTCCTCTGCACCTATGTCTCCCCAAACCAAATTAGTTTTCTGCTCTGCAGCTCTGCAGAGGGCAAGACAAGGCAGGGGAGGTTAGGCTGTGAGGAAGCCCTGTGAGGGCTCTACAGGAGACAGAGGGGCAGAAGGTCAAAAACCAAACACAAGCGCTGAATTCCTGGCGTCTGTGTGAATGGTGGTGCTTCTTCCTAAGAAGGAGAAGAGAAAAGAGTCAGGGACAGCAGGCAGCAAGGAAGGACAGCAACCTTTGGAAGTCTGGGTGCCATCCGAGTGCAGTACTCAGAAGCAAACAGTTCTATGACTCCAAGCTCAAGATGAGAAGACAGAAGGGAGTTAACACACGGACTTCCTCCACAGGCCACAATATTCTGAAATACTATTTTCTTGCTGGCCGAAGTGTCTTTCTATGAAGAACTTGAAAACACATTCATTTCCAAAGCTCCCTTGCAGTTAAAACATGCTCCTTGCAGTTAATTCTGGGGAATGGCTCCATAGAGAACATAAAACATTCTAAAAATGCTTTTTTTCCCCCTTAATCAAAGGAACTTCTCTGAAAAGAAACTACTCTTTTTTGAGAACAGCCCAGGTATATAGACACAGACATTTAGAAGGCACTCGGCAGCATGGCAGTTCAGAAAAGTAACAGCTGCAGCCTCTACTCTAGGGCCTATGACCTCCCAAGCCATGGGCTTTCGACAGCACTAGGCTTCAAATTCCCACCCCACTACTCCCAGCCTGCCCATCGCCTCTGGAACACCACTTCCAGGTATTCTGACATGGTCTCTCTCACCCTTTGGTTTCTCAGAATGATCATTTTTGCTCTCTGCACTCCTGTAGGTTACATCCCATGTCTTGGTTTGTGTTTCAAAGACCATTGCACCTTCTTTCAATTCCCGGTCAATCCTTTGAAAGGAAAATTCCCTAGTAAGTTTGACTTCAGCAGGTTATTTCAAGAATTGAAAATACAAAATAAGTAACCTTTTCCTTAATTAAAATGTAATTACTCAGGCTGGAGAGATGGCTTAGTGGTTAAGAATGTGTACCGCTCTTGCAGAGGAGTTTGGTTTCCAGCACCCTTGCCAGACGGATCATAACCACCTACAACTACACTTCCTAGGGCCCTGCTCTCAACCATGGTCAGAGAAGCCTCTTCTCGATATGGGCAGTGGTCAGTATGAGATGCCGAACTGGCCAGGATGCCAAGTGTAGGAGACTAGGTGCTTCTCTCTCAGTGGGACATCTCTCTCAACCCCTGTGTCCGGCTACCACCACCACCAGGACTCCAGGAACATTCATGAAGAGGAAAGACCGTAAGGGCTGGACAACGAGGAGGGCTGTGGAGTGCAAACTCCTGGGCTTGGCTGGCTGTCACAGACATAACTCACCCCAGCTGTGCTGACCTGTACATGATCAAGCCAGCCAAAATCCCAGTCTGCATGGGGTAGATGATCTCCAAGAGCCATCCCTCACTAAAGAGCTATTCGCTATTTGGGAAGAGCAAACCTTTTTATTTTTACTGTGTGGCCACTAGTAGATCTCTCATGCTTCAGAGGATGGCCTTATTCCCATATGTATGTAGGCAACACTAATTGGATTTAGGGTGTTTTTTTAAAAAAGAAAAGAAAAAGAGGACATGAAGTTGGGAGGTAGGCGGGTGTGTAGGAAAGATTTGAGGGAGGTGGAGGAAACGGTGCCGGCTACGGTATTTCCTTGTATAAATGCATGAAATTCTCAAGAATAAAAAAGAAGTCCTTTTCTTTCTTTCTTTTTTTTTTTTAGAATAAATATTTTGCTACTTACCACTGAGGCACCCTCACCAGACAGAACAGTGAAGACCCCAAGATTGAGTGCAAAGGTTCATAAATATGGATAGGATTTTTATAAATACTGCTTTCCTTCCAGCAAGACCATCACTCAGTTCCACGGTGTCACTGGCAATTTGTGCCTTAACAGCTGCTGACTCTGGAGGCTCTTTTAGCACGCCAGTCATGTACGGTGTGAGCCTGTGCCCGAGCCCTAATGCTCACTACCCTCTGTGCTTTACCCTGCAGCACAATCCCCTTCTCCGGGGACAGGAAATGACTCGTTACGCTCACCTAGCTTTCACCTTCCATGACAAGTTCTGGCCTTCCCCTGGCATGGCAGTCTGTACAGCCTAATTGGTAACCCAAGAAGAACTCACCCCTGGGTGAGATTTCTTCATTTGCAATTCATTTGCAATTTCACTTCCTCATTATGGCCAAGTAGGCTGCGTGAGGCTGAGGGACGCTGGCATGTGGTGGGATGTTAGCTTACAGTCAGTCACGTGCTAGTTGTGAAATGTATATCTGTCTATTTTTCTTTACTTAAAACTATACAAAGGGCACAAAGTTCATTGGGTTAGGAAGAGTTGTCGATCTAAAACTAATGCAAAAAAATCCCAGATATTTAAAAAATTTTCTATGAGTTAAAGAGTCAACAAACAGCACTTTCTGCATCTGCCCTTTGCGTGCGTGCGTGCGTGCGTGCGTGCGTGCGCGTGCGCGCGCGTGCAGTTTGTGTGTACGCATCATGTGTGTCCACATGCATGTGAAGACTAGAAGACAACACTGGGTGTTGTTCCTCATATGCTGCCCTCCTTTAGTTTATTTCATTTATTGAAAATGAACTTATTTTCATGCAATATGCTCTGATTACAGGTCCCCTCCCATATCTCCCAGATCCTACCCCCCCCCCCAACTCAACACCTTGTTTCTTTCCCTCTTAAGAAAACAAAGAGGCAAATAAAAACAGCAGACTGGAATAAAACAAAATTAACAAACAAAATAAGAAACAAATAAAGAACATGAAAAATGCACACACAAACACACGGAGACAGCCAGGACTACACAGAGAAACCCTGTCTCGAAAAACCAAGAAAAAAAAATACAAATTCAGAAACCATAATATACAAGCAAAGACCAGTAAGGTTTTTTAAAAAATGACTAATCAAAGCAATATGAGACAAAAACAAAAATCTATAAAACACTATTGAGTTCCTTTGATGCTGGCTGTTTACTGCTGAGCATGGGGCTTACTCCTAAGTGTGGTTTGTATACCCAGAGAGACTCCACTGGAGAAACTAATTTTCCTTAGGAGAAGTTGTTAATTGGAGATAGCGTCTTGGTTGGGGATGTGAGTCTACTTCCTCTTAGTGCTGGAACCTGGCTTAGACCTGTGCAGGCCCTGTGCCTGCTGCCAAAGTCTCTGTAAGTTCCTTTTTGTGTCAGACCTGTTGTGTCTAGACAGCCTTGTTTCCTTGGTGTCCTCTATCCCCTCTGGCTCTTGCTGTTTCCATCCCTTCTTCCCTGAACCCCAAGGGGAAGAGTTGAACAGAAACATGTCAGTTAGGACTGAGTGTTCCCACTCAGTTCTTCTTACTCTTTGCACATTGTAGATTACGGGGTTTGTAGCAGGGTTTGGGTTTATTGTTCTCCTCCAGTAGTATGCAGAGTACTCTCCAGTACATGAATACTAGTCGGTAGGGGTAAAGGACCTAGTTAGGCACCAGCTTCTCTGTACTCAACTGAGATATTTAGATATTGTCTGTAGTAACAGAATCTTACCATCAGTTTGTGGGAAACAACCAGAAGCCTCAGCAATCACTTGAGTTGATTATAGGTTTCCATTGGGACCCTTCGGCCAACATCTTAATTAGATGTAACCTATTCCCAATACTAGAGGTTTCATTTGGTGGCGAGAGATGTCTAGTTGGGGTTTTGTCTACTGCATTGTTTGGCAACTCCATTTGTTTAGAGTAGAGATCCTCAAAACTACTCAGCATGACCAAAGTTCACATTGAAAGTCTGTACTGAGCCAGCCAGTGACTGCCTGGAGAAAAAAGTACTTCTCCCAGAGCAGTCCCAAATACATATTACAGGGAGTTTTTTTAAGGCAAAAGAACACAGAAAAACTATATCCTGGTTGGCATTTGCAGGGGGAAGCAAGCAAGCAGTTTAACAGGAGCCAAGAACATGCAGTTAGCTAGGACATTTCAACCCCGAGTTTCTAGAACAGGGTTGGGTGCTTTCCCATGGGACTTTTCATGGTGAAGTGAGAAAGGGGAGGACATAAGTTTCATTATTTGCATGTGTGAGGTACTAAGACCCCCATTTTGGTGTCTTGAACTCTCATATGCCCCATAGGTGTGTTTGAAATGTTTTCAAATGCTCACAGGCTAGCCCCATAGGGCCCTGAGAGGTATAGGAAGACATTGTGTATTAGTTAAAGTCCTGTACCGAACACAGGTGGGTGCTTGCACTGAGTTTGATTCCCAGAATCTCCTAAGTGGGGTGTGGTGGAATATGCTTGTAATCCAACACTTAGAAAATAGAGGTAAACATATCTGGAAGCCAAAGTCATCCTTGGATACATAGTGACTTTGAGACCTGCCTGGGATACATGGTACTCTGTGTCTCAATCTCTGGATGGATGATAGATAGATAGATAGATAGATAGATAGATGGATGGAGGTATATAGACAGAAACATATGAGAAGAAAAAACAAACAAAGAGCAACCCTATAAAACACAAGTGCACGCTATATTGGAGGAACTAGTAGATACATCTCACCAAAATGAGTGGAACAAAGCAGAGAATGCTAATACAGGAGTCAGTAAAGATCGTTCAAGTAAGGAGCCACAGGCCCGTGGGCCTCTCCTGGAATATGTTAAACAGTAAAACCAGTGTATTTCATGACGTGTTTGAACTATGAAGAGGGACTCAACAACTATGGTGAAAAGTGAGAACAGAGTTGGGGTTATGTATAAATTAAATCCTAGCATTCGTTTTTAACTCCGGTGAGAAAAAGAAAAAGATGACAAAGAAAATATCAGCTTTCATTTCATGACTTAGCTAGGAAAATATTTACAGTGACCCCAAGTGTGCCAATTTGGAAGGTTTATTTAACAAACAAAGGACAAACACTGGAAGAAAGGAGAGAACCCAAGTGTTAAATCTCACCTTTCAGAGGAGGAAGCAAAGAGTCCATACTAAATCTGAAGAATCAACAGGGATGGAGGGTAGGGCGGTGAACACATGGAGTGGCCAGAAGCCAGAGCTGTTGAAACTGGGTGTGGTTTCTCTGAAGGCCATGGCTGGGAAATGGTTATCTTTCAGCCAGCAGGGAGGTTTGGTTTGGTTTGTTGTTCAACAAACCCCCACATATCTGTGATCCTTGATCCTTTCCCTCAGATTCACCTAGATCAGACAAAGTCCTCCCTTGAGGATCGCCGTGTGCAAGCTCTGGGGATTTCACAACCAGCACGGTCAACTCCAGATGAACCCTGATGATCTCCTTTTCCTAATCCAACAGTGTCAGGACAGACAGGAATGGGACACTGCCGTGGGGAATGAGTACAAAGGTCTCTTCCACAAGGCTTTTGTTACCAATCTGATGAACTGTGAGCACCATCGCTGACAGAGAACTCCCTACAAGTTGAATAAGTAAAAACAGGAATAGATGGATGACCACCTTCCCACACTGTGAGGAAGCTGGTGTGAAGCACCATACTCTCTGGCTCTTGCCATTCTTTCTGATTCTCTCTGATATGCTCTAACCTGAAGGGCTCTAGTATGCCAGAGTGTGGCAAACATGGTTCTGACAGGCCTTGCCCTTCCCCCATTCCCTCTGCCCTGCTAAACTGTTAGATTACACTCCCAAGTTAGTCACTAGAATCTATTCCCTTATTTGGCCACTTCCTCCTTCTGAGGATGACCACCAAGGTCCATTTCTCAAAGTATTGAAGCCCAGCAATCAAAAGCCCCTTTTTGGTTCACCTAATTAACATGTCCAATCAAAATAAACCAACTTCCCCTTACTGTTGGGAACAATCCGGTGGTGCTGTGGAACGAAGCCCCACTTGTCTGTCCCATGGCACTGCGGCTCTGAGTAGGACAGGACACGTGGGAAGTGACTGTGAATCTTCCCCCACAGTCCGACAGGAGGGTTGGGGGGCTGTTCTAAGCCTGGGGTGGGGGAGGGGGCCTTCCCTGGAGAACTCGAGGCAGCCATCTCTGTGGGTTCTCTAGCCCGGGACACCGCATTAGTCGCTGCAGGGTGCCGAAGACCAGTTAGCCAGAGAGCAGCTGGGGTTCCTGCAGGGACCAGGTCTCAGCGTCTTTGGGTGCTGGACTAGCTGCTTAGGCTTGGGTGAATGGGTACGGTCTAGGAGCCCCAGGGTTCCCATGACGAGAGATTAGCTGCGGCTCATTAATGGAGAGCTGGATCCCTGACTTCCCACGGCGGGTCCAGATGAAGAGACAGTCCATACTTCTAAGGCATTTACTTTCATCATGTGGAAAGTGGCATGGATGGAACGGTACCTCCCACCTCTCCCAGAGAGATGGGGCAGATATAGTAACTGGGAAGGGGCGTGGCTAAGCCTCTAGGTGTCTCACTAACATGGGGACGGCTTGGGGCTGTGTAGCCACGCCTCTACCGGGGTGTGATATATGACTGTGGCAGGAGCCAAAAAGCCTTCCGGGAGCTTTGGCAAAAACAGTTTCTGGTCCCTTGCAAATTACTCTGCTGGGTCTCCCAGAGTTTTCAGCCTGTGCTCAACCGGATGCCAGATTGCCTGCCAGATCACCGCCCCACACCTTATATAGGTTTCCTTTCTCCTTTTATAAACCTCAACTGTCTTCTCTCTATCCAGAGGCATTCATTTGTCCCTGCAAGGAAAATACCCCTACCCTATCCTGCCCCCCCTTTTTCTCCCTTGTCTTGTAACTCCTGCCTTTGTCTCTTGTCCTCTGCCCTTTGTCCTTCTGGGGCAAATAAATCTCCTTGGTGCTGAGAACTTGGTCTTGGTGTGTCTTGTGCCAATTCAGGCCCTTTTGCCTATTATATAACATGTTATATATGAAGTAAGCACCCATAATGCTCAAGGGGCACTCCTGCTTTCAAAGTTATGACAGTCCAATGGTGCTGTGTAAAATGTGAATGAAGTACAATCTAAACTTATAAGCAAGCAGTCATAGAACAACTGTGGGCCTTGACCTTACCCCCTCAGTGGGGACTGGAAAAGGTGTGGATTTCCCACAACTGGCTTCAGAAATCTGACATCTTTCTCATGGATTGTGTTCATGCTGAGGGTGGGAACATAGTGTTCCACTAAGCGACACTGTTGTTGACAGGTCAACAAAGCACAAATTTAGTTGGCATCCTGAAAGTCTTCTCATGTTTACGTTTGTACTTTAACTGAGGCAGAGAAATGGCTATTCTTTCCTTCCCAGCATAAGGACAGCAGGGAGGGCCTTGCCTGATGCCTGTCTTGTCCTGTCCACTCCTTAGTGGCTACTGATATCAACTGAGTATTTTTTTCCCACTAAGATAATGCCTACACTCAACCTTCATTTGCATAGTTCCATTTGGTGATTTTTAGCTTTGGAATATTATATATCCAAACCCCCAAGTACCCCCATCACCAACATACCACTATCACCCCTTCCTAGTCTCCAAGAATCTCCAAGACTCAGTATTGGGCCCATCAGTTCATGTCTGCCCAGCTCTTTGGGACATCTCTTGGTCTCAATGGGCACTTGTTCAGAGTCTCATATGTGGAGCCTTCACTTTACCCATTTCTTTGCTCTGATGCTTTGCTCCATTCACATTTGTGAGATGTCAGGAGCTACAATGTTCTTACAGGTCTATAAATATTTCTCTTTAGCAAGTATGACCCTAGCCTCTTAACTCTGGGAATTAAGACAACTGCAAGAACAGCACAATCTCCCCAAGGCTTTTAAACTCCAGAAAATGATTCCATGTGTGTGTGTTTTAGCATTTGCACATGTGTATGTTGGAATGCATTTTTTCTTTACTACATGCATCCTAAACAGAGATCTTGGCATGCATCAGACTCACCAGAGGCAATTTAGAATGAAGAAAATTTTTAAATTTTGCATCTGGTCATCAACAGCTTATCCTATCCTAGTCAAAGAGAGTTAGAAAGCTTTATGTTGACTTCTGTTCTAAATGGGTTTGTCCATCCTGTCAGCATATCTGCACTCCACTTACTCTGCTTGCACCTGCCCTAAGAACTGATAGTGTAGTGTCTCTGAGTCTCAGGTCTGGGGGTGTCATGAAGCCTGCTCTTTCTGATTTCCTCTAGGAGGTACCCAACAAGAAGGTATGGCTCCAGCTGCGATTTTTCACAATTCTCCCATACTCTCTAGTATCATTTGATGTGTAGCAACGTTTTTGTGTGGTCTCAATTCACAGCAAAATGGTCTCCATAAGCCATGCTCCAACCAGCTTCCACATCGAGTCAACTGACAAAGTCCCTGCATTCAGGAAGCATAGTCCTATAGAGAAGCTGGGAGTTGCAGGGTTCTATGGAGACACAAAGAGAGGTTAATGGTCCAGACTGCCACAAAGTAGCCCATGAGAGCTGAAACCTTAGAGGAGGAGTGTGGAGGTTTGTATACGCTTGGCCTAGGGAATAGCATTATTAGGAGGTGTTGCCTTGTTGGAGTAGGTATGGCCTTGGAGGAAGTGTGCCTCACTGAAGGAGTGGGCTCTGAGACCTTCATTCTGGATACCTGGAAGACAGTCCAATCCTGACTTCCTTTGGATGAAAATGTAGAACTCTCAGCTCTCCCTGCCCCATGCCTGCCTGGATGCTGCCATGTTCCTGCTTTGATGATAATGGATGGAACCTTCAAACCTGTAAGCCAGCCCTTGCCTTGGTCATGGTGTCTGTTCACAGTTGTAAAACCCTAAGACAAGGAGTCATCAAGTCACAGTGAACAATCAAAAAGCAACAAGTATCAAGGACCCTCAGGGACATAATTTGGAGTAAAACTGGAAGAGAATGTACAAAGGGAGGAAGCATGTGTGGATAATATAAGACATAGGAAGTGAGGCAGATCACTGCAGGTCGTGTTAAGAGGCCTTGCATCATGAGAGGCAATGAAGTAATCTAAACATAGGAAGTGAGCAAAACAGCTTGCAGTCTATGAACCCCCAAGATGTGTCAACTCAGGGGTGTGGTAGTGCAGAAGAGAAGCAGCAGAAGGAAGCATCTTTCATTAGATTGTGGGAAAGGCCATGACAGGTGACAGGAGGCTCCAGTACAAACCAAACACTTAAAGAAGGAGCAGCAAGATCATGTGGGCGCTCTTCCCTGAACAAGAGCTCCTAGAAGAGCAGCTCCCGAGAAAGCTGTGAAGACTGTAGTCTGATCCTGTTGTCCTCCTGTTACCTGAGGAGACCCACTTCTATTAATGGTTACCAAGAACAAAACAAACACAAAAACAAACACAAAAAACCCAACTGGGCATCCAATTCACTGCCATGGCCTCAAGCAGCTAATTGCTTGGCATTTCATCTGATCAATTTCCATTCTGAAGATGTGTCTCACCTCTAGAGAAATCTGATGAAAGACCACTTAGATCAAAGCAGTTCATAGGCGATCCACTGGGAAAGGGAGCAGGTGGCCTGGGGACAGACCACTCACATGACCTGAAGAACAGAGCAGAAGGAGGAGCTTAGTGTAACAAACACCCTGACCTTACAGGTCCATGGTCCATGCTTGTTCTTTTCAACACAGATATCTGATACCTCCCTAAGAAGACAGGGAGTTTGCAGTTTTGCTTATTTTCTCCATGAATTTGAGACCTCAGTGTGTACAGGCTGAATGGGTTCTGTGCCCAATGGCCTTGGCAGGAAGGCAGCTTGGGAATCCTGTTGATCTTTCCATTTGTACTCAGAACCTTTCTCCAGTTACTCTGGTTTTGTTTGGTTTGCCACTGAGAGTCCGTGTTTTTCTTTGTGAATGTACATTTATGTTTTGCCCAGATAGAATTTGGTTTCATCTCCATTAGAAAAAGAGACACTTGTTCATTTATTCTTCTATTTCCTGCCCCCTCTGTTTCCAGAGCTCCCACTAAAAGCAGAAATAGCCTCCGACCATGGCCTTCAAGATATATTTGCTGCTTCCTACTCCAGGAGGTCTCCATAAGCT
This sequence comes from Rhynchomys soricoides, assembly GCA_019843965.1. Lineage (NCBI taxonomy): Eukaryota > Metazoa > Chordata > Mammalia > Rodentia > Muridae > Rhynchomys > Rhynchomys soricoides. The sequence goes on from JADRCH010000009.1 coordinate 21,678,087, forward strand.
CTAAGATGGTGGAAGGAGTAAAGGAGACATATTCTGATGTGACAAGCATCTCCCTTTAATTAGAGAGCAGCAAAGTGCTTTGTAATATAATTTGTCTCCATGTAAGATGCTTGATTGCTGAATCCAACACATAGTCATCATGGTTTCTTTAAATTTAAAACCAAGTTCCTAGAACAAGCTTTAAATTAGAGAAAGTTGATACCATACAAATAGTGATTAAAAAGTAACACTACAAAAATAATAACTCATCCATTCCATTAGATAAAATAACTGCATTTTCCACTATTAAAATGTAAAAGACAGATATAAATTTTCTTGGAAGTCTCCAGAAAATTCATAATTAATCTCCAAAGATGTAAGAAGCCCTGGAAGTCAATGAAAGAGACATAGGAATGGATTTCATAATCCACAAAGCACTGAGATTTTTGGAGATACAGTCTTAGGTCGGGCCTCTTTGGGCTATAGGATTTTTCTCAGGCAAAGCAGAATTACAGTTGCAGAAATCTCAAACAAGCCACTTCCGAAAAAGCACTTGGGGTATAGCAGGATACAGACCGGTGTAGTTTTGGAAGGTTCATTTTCATACATCAATAACAATATTTAGCACTCCTTGAAACCTTAGAAGACCCTCAAAACCTTTCTGCAAACCCACAAATTGCTGAGGAGGATAACCTCTCCAAATGTCCTGTAGCTTGATGCCATCTACGTTGGTGAGCATAGAGAGGAAGGAGCCCCCGACTGAGTGTCCTAAGTTCACATTCTCACTGAGCCTCAAGCAGCTTCCACCTTTGGGGGCATGTTCACTGCAGAGCAGCCCATGTGATGCCCTCAAGACATGAGTTGATCTCAGCCCACGTCACATCCTAACAGGATCTTCTGAGCTTCGTGTCTGTCCAGCCATTCATTTGGTTCTAACAGCATGCTTTAGCTTAGGTCACTTACACACAGGCACTTTTACACTTAACAGGCACTTTTACATGCAGCTGTGGATGCTAGAGAGCCCAGTATGGAGTGCCAGCAGATCTGCTGTCTGGTGAAGGCTCCCTTCTAGATGGAAGCATCCTCGTTAATCTCATATAGGCAAATAAGTTCCCTTAGGTCTCTTTTGTAAGGCCACTAATTTTGCTTTCATGAAAGTCCCACCCTAATCACCTAACTCCATGGAGCAGAGGGAAAGGGGGCTGACGAACATTCAGCCTGAAGTCATATGTGACTCTTAGTCACTCAGTTCATTGGTGTCTTCCATGTCCTGTCCCTGCTACATGAGCTCTATGAGCTCAAGTGTTCCATAAGGCCACTGTCTGACCATGAAGCCAGGCTGCTCCTCTGCCTGCGCTACTTTCCCTTCCCCACCCCCTTTACCTAGTCTCATAAGCACACTTTACTTCTCTTCAGGAAACTCCTTGCCCTAGATTAGTTTGCCTTTCCTAGAATCAATGGCCCTTCCTTCAAGAAATTATCATAATATACAAGTGTACAGGCTTGTTTGTTAACATCCTCTTCCTCCACTAAACTTTGATTTCTACTATATCTCTTTTGATTATTGTCCTATTTCTTAATGCCTGGCTCAAGTACATCAGAATCTCTCAGTAAACACTTGATATGCGGATAAATGTAACAAACCATCCTTTACAAATAAAATATCTGAATTCACTCTCTACCACTCCAGCACAGGATAGAATCATACAAATCTCTGTCCGGAATACAGCTGGGGTTTTCTCTTGCATCATGTTCTCTAGAATTTATTAATACATTTTTATTAACTTAACCCATGCAGACTTACATACAGTGTTAAAGGGTTATCTCATCTATACAGTTGGCATGTCAGCTAAATGTTGAATGATCCAGTTAGTGTGACTGAGCTTTCTCAAGTTTTCCTCTGTTAGAGCCTTGATACTTGCCTTTACTCAGAGAATGAAACATTCACCACCATCTAGCTGAGAGTAGAAGACAAAAAGGAAGCTTGTTTGAGCTGTGTGCTAGACAGTTTTATGTCAACTTTACACAAGCTAGAGTCACTGGAGAGAATGGAAGCCTCAATTAAGAAAATGACTCATTAAAATCAGGCTATAGCAAGCTTACAGGGAATTTTCTTAATTAGTGATTGATTTTGGAGGGCTCAAATCATTGTGGGTGGGACCACCCCTAAGCGAAGGTCCTGGGTTCTATAAGAAAGCAGGCTAAGCAAGCTATGAGGAGCAAGCCAGTAAGCTGCACTCCTCCGTTGTCTCTGCATCAGCTCCTGCCTCCAGGTTCCTGCCCTGTTTGAGTTCCTATCCTAACTTCCTTTAGTGATATAAAAGTATAAGCCATTTAAACCTTTTCCTCCCCAACTTGCTTTTGGTCATGGTGTTTCATCTCAGCAATAGAAAACAGGTTGCCTCTATGTCAGACTAGCATTGATTTAGAGTGACCACAAGTTTATTGGTCTCTCAGTGCTAGAGACTGGAAGTTCACCATGTAGAGGCTCACATCTCATGAGACACTGTTGTGGGTATTCTTTGTTGTTGACCACATATGGAATTAACTAAAACCCTAGGGGTCTGATTACCCTCCCTCTTTCTGGCAAGTCCATTCCTTCCCTGGCATTAGAGCCTACTTCTTCAGAATTCTGGCATTACTGAAGATGGGCTGAGACATCCAGCCTTATGGATCAAACAACTACTGGATTCTTGGACTTTCCATTGGTAGACAGCCATTGTTTGGCTATAAGCCAAACACACACACACACACACACACACACACACACACACACACACATATATATATTAGCAGAATACTGGCTTTCAGGCAGCTAGCATGAGGGTCCTAAAGCGCACACTCACAGTGATACACCTACTTCACCTAATTCAACAATGCCACACCTACTCCAACAGGGCCACACCTACTCAAACAGAGCCACAGGGCCACACCTTCTAATAGTGCCACTCCCTGGGCTGAGTACTTACAAACCATAACAAGAACCCTGACTAATACAGGGTTTTAATTATTTGGTTCTGTTGTTGTTGTTGTTGCTGCTGCTGCTGTTGTATAATATCTCATGATGATGATAGAAGACTTTAAGAAGGACATAAGTAACTCCCTTAAAGAAATACAAGAGAACACAGGTAAACAGGTAGAAGCCCTTAAAGAGGAAACACAAAATCCCTTAAAGAATTACAGGAAAACACAATCAAACAGGCAAAGGAAATGAACAAAACCATCCTGGATCTAAAAATGGAAATAGAAACAATAAAGAAATCATGAAGGGAGACAACCCTGGAGATAGAAAACCTAGGAAAGAGATCAGGAGTCAAAGATGCAAGCATCACCAACAGAATACAAGAGATAGAAGAGAGAACCTCAGGTGAAGAAGATACCACGAAAACATTGACACAACAGTCAAAGAAAATGCAAAATGCAAAAAACTCCTAGGAACATCCAGGAAATCCAGGACACAATGAGAAGACCAAACCTATGGATAATAGGTATAGAAGAGAGTGAAGATTCCCTACATAAAGGGCCAGGAAATATCTTCAACAAAATTATAGAAGAAAACTTTCCTAACCTGAAGATGAACATAAACATTCAAAAAGCCTACAGAACTCCAAATAGACTGTACCAGATAATAGACTGGTCCATAATAGTCAAAACACCAAGTACACACAAAAAAGAAAGAATATTAAAAACAGTAAAGGAAGGTCAAGTAACATATAAAGGCAGACCTATCAGAATTACACCAGACTTCTCACCAGAGACTATGAAAGCTAGAAGATCCTGGGCAGATGTCATATAGACCCTAAGAGAACACAAATGCCTGCCCAGTCTACTATATCCAGTAAAACTCTCAATTACCATAGATGGTGAAACCAAGATATTCCATGACAAAACCAAATTTACACAATATCTTTTCACAAATCCAACTCTACAAAGGATAATAGATAGAAAACATCAACACAAGGAGGGAAACTACATCCTAGAAAAAGCAAAAATAAATAAATAAATAATAAAAAAAAATAATCTTCTTTCAACAAGCCCAAAAGAAGAAAGCCACACAAAGATAAAAATAACATCAAAAATAACAGGAAGCAACAATCACTATTCCTTAATGTCTCTTAATATCAATGGACTCAATTCCTCAATAAAAAGACATAGACTAACAGACTGGATGCATAAACAGGACCCAGCATTTTGCTGCATACAGGACATGCACCTCAGTGTCAAAGACAAACACTACCTCAGAGTAAAGGGTTGGAAAACAATTCTCCAAGCAAATGGTCCCAAGAAACAAGCTGGAGTAGCCATTCTAATATCGAATAAAATCGACTTTCAACTGAAACTCATCAAAAAAGATAAGGAAGGACACTTAATACTCATCAAAGGAAAAATCTACCAAGATGAATTCTCAATTCTGAACATCTATGCTCCAAATGCAAGGGCACCCACATTCATAAAAGAAATTTTACTAAAGCTCAAAGCACACATTGCACCTCACACAATAATAGTGGGAGACTTCAACACCCCACTCTCATCAGTGGACAGATCTTGGAAACACAAACTAAAGACAGACACAGTGAAACTAACAGAAGTTATGGACCAAATGGATTTAACAGACATCTATAGAACATTACATCCTAAATAAAAAGAATATACCTTATCAGCACCTCATGGTACCTTCTCCAAAACTGACCATATAATCAGTTCCAAAACAAACCTCAACAGATATAAGAAGATTGAAATAATCCATGCATCCTATCAGATCACTATGGATTAAGGCTGGTCCTCAATAGCAAGAAAAACAACAGAAAGTCCACATACACATGGTGGCTGAACAATGCTCTACTCAATGATAACTTGGTCCAGGAAGAAATAAAGAAAGAAATTAAAGACTTTCTAGAATTTAATGAAGATGAAGGTACAACATACCAAAACTTATGGGACACAATTGAAGCAGTGCTAAGAGGAAAACCCTTAGCTCTGAGTGCCTCCAAAAGAAACTGGAGAGAGCATACACTAGCAGCTTAATAGCACACATGAAAGCTCTAGAACAAAAATAAGCTAATACACCCAAGAGGAGTAGACAGCAGGAAATAATCACTCAGGGCTAAAATCAAACAAGTAGAAACAAAAAGAACTGTACAAAGAATCAACAAAACCAGGAGCTGGTTTTAAGAGAACATCAACAAGATAGATAAATCCTTAGCCAGACTAACCAGGGGGCACAGAGACAGTATCCAAATTTATAAAGTCAGAAATGTAAAGAAATACATAACAAGAGAAACTGAGGAAATTCAAGAAATCATCAGATCCTACTACAAAAGCCTACACTCAACAAAGTTGGAAAATCTGAATGAAATGAATAATTTTCTAAACAGATAACAAATACCAAAGTCAGGATCAGATAAAACATCTAAAACACTCTCATAACCCCTAAAGAAATAGAAGCAGTCATTAAAAGTCTCCTGTACCGGCTAGTTTTGCGTGTCAATTTGACACAAGCTGAAGTTATCACAGAGAAAGGAGTTTCAGTTGAGAAGATGCCTCCGTGAGATCCATCGGTAAGGCATTTTCTCAATTAGTGATAAAGGGGGGAGGGCCCCTTGTGAGTGGTACCATCTGTGGGCTGGTAGTCTTGGGTTCTATAAGAAAGTAGGCTGAGCAAGCCAGAAACAAGCAAGCCAGTAAGCAGCATTCCTCCATGGTCTCTGCATCAGCTCCTGCTTCCTAACCTGCTTGAATTCCAGTCCTGACTTCCTTTTGTGATGAACAACAGCATGGAAGTGTAAGCTCAATAAACCCTTTCCTCCCCAACTTGCATCTTGGTCATGATGTTTGTGCAGGAATAGAAACCGTGGCCAAGACATCTCTCAATAAAAAAAGCCCAAGACCAGATGGATTTAGTGCAGAATTCTATCAGACCTTCAAAGAAGACCTAATACCAATACTCTTCCAACTATTCTACAAAATAGAAACAGAAAGAACACTACCCAATTGGTTTTATGAAGCCACAGTTACACTGATAACAAAACCTCACAAAGACCCAACAAATAAAGAGAACTTCACACCAATTTCACTTGTGAATATCAATGCAAAAATACTTAATAAAATTCTCGAAAACCAAATCCAAGAACACGTCAAAAGGACCATTCACCATGATCAAGTAGGCTTCATCCCAGGGAAGCAGGGATGGTTCAAAACCCAGAAATCCATCAATGTAATCTACTACATAAACAAACTCAAAGAAAAAAACCACATGATCACTTTATTAGATGCTGAAAAAGCATTTGACAAAATTCAACATCCCTTCATGATAAAAGTCTTGGAAAGATCAGGAATTCAAGGACCATACCTAAACATAGTAAAAGCAATATACAGCAAACCTGTAGCCAACATCAAACTAAATGGAGAGAAACTTGAAGCAATCCCACTAAAATCAGGGACTAGAAAAGGCTGCCCTCTTTCTCCCTATCTATTCAATATAGTACTTGAAGTTCTAGCTAAAGCAATTAGACAGCAAAAGGAGGTCAAAGGGATACAAATTGGAAAGGAGGAAATCACAATATCACTATTTGCAGATGATATGATCATATACTTAAGTAACCCCAAAAACTCCACCTACAGCTGATAAACATGATAAACAACTTCAGCAAAATGGCCGGATATAAAGTTAACTCAAACAAATCAGTAGTTTTCCTATACTCAAAGGATAAACAGCCTGAGAAAGAAATTAGGGAAATGACACCCTTCACAATAGTTACAAACAATATGAAATATTGTTTCATATTGGTGTGACTCTAACCAAACAAGTGAAAGATCTGTATGACAAGAACTTCAAGTCTCTGAAGAAAGAAATCAAAGAAGACCTCAGAAGATGGAAAGGTCTCCTATGATCATGGATTGGCAGGATTAATATAGTAAAAATGGCCATCTTGCCAAAATCAATCTACATATTCAATGCAATCCCCATCAAAATTCCAACTCAATTCTTCATATACTTAGAAAGAGCAATTCTCAAATTCATATGGAATAAAAAAAAAAAAAAACAGGATAGCAAAAACTATTCTCAACAATAAAAGAACTTCTGGGGGAATTAGCATCCCTGACCTCAAGCTGTACTACAGAGCAGTAGTGATAAAAACTGCATGGTATTGGTACAGTGACAGGCAGGTAGATCAATGTAATAGAACAGAAGACTCAGAAAAGAACCCACACACTTATGGTCACTTGATCTTTGACAAAGGAGCGAAAAACCATCCAGTGAGGAAAAGACAGCATTTTCAACAAATGGTGCTGGTTCAACTGGCAGTCAACATGTAGAAAAATGCAAATTGATCAATTCCTCTCTCCCTGTACAAAGCTCAAGTCCAAGTGGATCAAAGACCTCCACATAAATCCAGATACACTAAATCTAATAGAAGAGAAAGTGGGGAAATGTCTCAAACACATGGGCATAGGGGAAATGTTCCCGAACAGAACACCAACAGCTTATGCTGTAAGATCAAGAATCAACAAATGGGACCTCATAAAAGTTGCAAAGCTTCTGTAAGGCAAAGGACACTGTCAATAGGACAAAACAGCAACCAAGATTAGGAAAAGATCTTTATCAATCCTACATCTGATAGAGGGCTAATATCCAATATATACAAAGAACTCAAGAAGCTAGACTCCAGAAATCCAAATAACCCTATTAAAGAATGGGGAACAGAGCTAAACAGAGTATCCTCAACTGAGGAAACTCAAAGGGCTGAGAAGCACCTTAAGAAATGTTCAACATCCTTAGTCATCAGGGAAATGCAAATCAAAACAACCCTGAGATTCCATCTCACACCAGTCAGAATGGCTAAGATCAAAAACTCAAGTGACAGCAGATGCTGTCAAGGATGTGGAGAAAGAGGAATACTTCTCCATTGCTGGTGGGATTGCAAGCTGGTACAACCTCTCTGGAAATCAGTTTGGTGGAGCCCCAGAAAAATGGACGTGGTACCACCTAAGGACCCAGCTATACCACTCCTGGGCATATACCCAGAAGACACTCCAACATGTAATAAGGACACATATGGCTCCACTATGATTATAGCACCCATATGTATAATAGCCAGAAGCTGGAAACAACCCAGATGTCCCTCAACAGAGGAATGGATACAGAAAATGTGGTACATTTATACAATGGAATACTACTCAGATGTTAAAAACAACTTCATGAAATTCACAGGTAAATGGATGGAACCTGAAAATATCATCCTGAGTAAAGTAACTCAGTCACAGAAGAACAAACACAGTATGTATTCACTGACAAGTGGATATTAGCCCAAAAGTTTGGAATACCCAAGTTTCAATTCACAGACCATATGAAGCCTAAGAAGAAGGAAGACCAAAATGTGGATGCTTCAGTGTTTCTTAGAAGGGTGAACAAAATACTCACAGGAGGAAATATGGAGACAAAGTGTGGAGCAGAGACTCAAGGAAAGGCCATCCAGAGACTGCCCCACCTGAGGATACATCCTACATATAGCCACCAATCCTGGATGTTCTTGTGGGTGCTGGGAAGTGCTGGCTGATGGAAACACAATAAGCTGTCTCCCAAGCAGCTCAGGCAGAGCCTGAAAAACACAGAGGAGGATGCTTGAAGCCAAGCATTGGACTGAGCGCGGGGTCCCTGATGGAGGAGTTGGAGAAGGGACTGAAGGAGCTGAGGGAGTTTGCAGCCCCATGGAGAGAGCAAAGGTGTCAACTGGCCTCACTCCTCATGCTCCCAGAGACTGGACCACCAACCAAAGAATACACATGGAGGGACCCATGGTGTTGGCCACATATGTGGCTGAGGGTGGTCTTGTTGGACATCAGTGGGACAAGAGGCCCTTGGACCTGAGGGTGTTAGATGTCCCAGTGTAGGAGAATGTTAGAGAGGGAAGACAGGAGTGGGTGGGTAGGTAGGAAAGCACCCTCATAGAGACAGAAGGAGGGAGGATGGGATAGGGTGTTTGCAAAGGGGAGACCAGAAAAAGGGGAAAACATTTGAAATGTAAATAAAGTAAATATCCAATAAATAAATAGAAGTCAAAGGGAAATCCTGTGTTTCTGTATTTTTTTAAAAAATTACCCTAGCTCATTCCTACTTCCCCCAAATGTAGCATATTGTGGTTATTTGTTTCTTCATTCATAATGATTATAATCCTGAATTGGGACCTATCACAGTTTCCATCCACCTATGAAGATGCTTAGAGGTTAATTAAACTGCTATCTGCTCAGTAGGTTGTAACATGTAATGACACAGTAGAGAAAACTGTACAATCCCTGTTCCATAGATTATATAGTTTGTGTTGTTTTGTTTTTGTTTTTTTCTTTAAGCAGGAAAAAAATCTCCAGACTACCTGGTTCACAACCAATCTGTCTTAATTAAAACTGATATCTGTTTCTGTGAATACAAATCAATGATAAACAATTCCTTTCAGTTTCTCATGTACAGAAAAAGTTATCCAGGATAGCTCCAGATGAGTCAGTTAATGACTGAAGCCAACTGAGTGAAGTTTTAAAATATCTCATTAATGATTCTGTCAAGTTCAAAAGGAGATGTTTATAATGTACTAGTCATGGCTAGTAGAGTACCGAAGGGTAGTTGGGTGGGGTGTGATTGTTAGGTCTTCATGACCCAACCAAGAATTCATGGGACATCAGCCAGCCTAATCAGTCTAATAAATGTAGTATAAGCCTAGGAACTCCCTGAAACAGGGTCTGGAACAACTGTGCACATACACATGTCTCACACCTACCTGACAGTGTTGGGGAATTTATCATCTGCCTGTGGATCTTGAATAAAGCAGAGTACATTCTGTGCTTCTTAGTGCTTGTTTTGCAGCACTGAGAATGGAAGATGGTTTTCTAAGTGACCTCAAACCCCAAGACTATCCTATTTAAGGAGACAGAGCTCACCTTTGCCATTTTACTGGAGCATAGGAATCTTGATCCAAAAATATAAAAGGAGTGCTGGTCTGGGACATCCCAAACACTGAAAATTTAAGGAAAAAAATAACCTGGGAGACTACCATGAAGGAATTAAAAACTAAATTTTTAGACAAGTGAACCATGTACCTAACATTATAGATTATTTTCTGTCACACCTAAAACTTTTAAAGAATGAGAAAGTTTCCCAAGTCAACCACTGACTAAGCAACAAAGTTATCTCCTAAACATCTAAATACAAGGCCAGATGCAGTAGAATACACCTGACATTAGAGCACCTAGGAGGGCAGCAGTAAAATCATGAGTTCAAAACTATTCTCAGATATATAGGAGGTTCAAAGCCATCTGGGCTATATGACACCCTGTCTCACAAACAAAACAAATTTCAGTATCATTCAGATCAAGGTCTCTAACTGCAATAAAATAAAAATAAAAAACAAGAAGATTCCATGTATTTGATTCTTTTCTAAATATTCATGAGTTAGGAAATAAATAATTTAAAATAATAAAAAATTTTACAAATATACAAAAAAAAAAAAAAAAAACAAATCCCACTCTCATGAGTGTGTCTAACAGGGAACATAGATGAAAATGGACATTCTCAAAGAAAAGAAAACAATTAATGTCAGCTTTCAGTTCAAGAAGTTACAAAGCTAATAAGAAAAGTGGGATGAACTAATAGAATAATGGAGTAAAGGAAAACAAACCTAAGAACTAAAAAGATAGATTTCATAAAACCCAAGGCTGGTTTTTAATAAAACCCAAGTTTCTTTTCTGGTTGCTGAGATAAAATAGTCAGACAAAAGCAACCTAGAAGAGAAAGGGTTTATTCTGGATCCGAGTTCCCACTTACAGCTCCTCATTGTGGGTGAGTCACAGAATTCAGGAGCTCCAGGCAGAAGCCAGTCACAAATTGCCCATTATCAAGAAGCAGTCAGCAACAAAAGCCTAAGGTTAGCTAATGTTCTCCTTTTCATTCAGTCCAGGACCCAACCGGTAAAATAGTCTCACCACAATTAAGATATTTCATCCCACGGGCGTGAAGGGATAGCTCAGCGGTGAAGAGCAGCCACTACCCTTTCAGAGGATCCAGGTTCCATTCTAAGCACCACCTTATAATCAGCTTACAACTCCAATTTAATGGGATCCACCACCCTCTTCTGGCTTCCACAGGCACTGCAGGCACATGTTGCAAATACACACTGCCAAAACACATGTACACACGAAATAAAATAAATCTTTAAAAAAAGAGAGATAATATCAACATCCTTAGTCACCAGGGAAATCCTTAATCATCAGGGAAATGCAAAACGACCCTGAGGTTCCACCTTACACCAATGAATGGTTAAGATTAAGAATTCAAGAAACAGCACATGCCTGCAAGGATTTGGAGCAAGAAGAGCACTCCTCCATTGCTGGTGGGATTGCAAACTTATACAAACACTCTGGATATCAATCTGGTGGTTCCTCAGAAAATTGGAAATAGTTCTACCTGAAGGCTCAGCTATACCACTCCTGGGCATATACCCAAAAGATGCTCCACCACACCATACCAGTGGCACATGCCCCACTATGTTCATAGCAACCTTATTAGTAATAACCAGAAACTGGAAGCAACCCTGAATGTCTCTCAACTGAAGAATGGATATAGAAAATGTGGTTCATTTACACAATGGAATACTATTCAGCAGTTAAAAACAAGGACATCATGAATTTTGCAGGCAAAGGGATGGAACTAGAAAATATCATCCTAAGTGAGGTAACCCAGACCCAAAAGACATGCATGATATGTACCAATTGTTAAGTAGATATTAGCCAAAAAAGTACAGAATACCCATGATACACCCCACAGACCCTAAGAAGTTAAACAAGAAGAAAGGCCCAAGTGAGGATGCTTAAATCCCACTTAGAAGACAGAACAAAATAATCATGGGAGGCAGAGGGAGGGAGGGACCTGGGTGGGAGACAGGAGGGGGAGGGAAAATGGGGGCAAGATGAGGTATAGGGGGAGACAGGAGAGAGGCACAGAGGGCCAGGAGAATGAATGGAAATATGCAGCTTCTAGAGGTGGAAGTTGTGGCAAGGGAAACTCTAGACAGTCCCAGGACTCAATGCAGTGACCTTAGCCAAAATACCCAACAGTGGGGATATGGAATCTAAAGAGACCACCTCCAGCAGTCAGACAGGACCCCCAGTGGAGGAATGGGGACACAAACCCACCAACAAAATTTTCAACCCCAAAGTGCTCCTGACTAAAAGAAATGCAGGGACAAAAATGGAGGAGAGGCTGAAGGAATGGTGACCAGTGACTGGCCCAACTTGGAATCCATCCCATGGGTGGGCACTAATCCCTGACACTATTACTAATGCTATGCTGTGCTTGCAGACAAGAGCCTAGCATATCTGTCCTCTGAGAAGCTCTACCATCAGCTGACTGAGACAGATGCAGATACTTACAGCCAAGCATTGGATGGAGGTTGGGGACTCCCATGGAAGAGTTAGAGGAAGGACTGAAGAAGTTGAAGGGCCTGGTAACCCCATAGGAAGACCAACAGTGTCAACTAACCCAGACCCCTGGGAGCTCCCAGAGTCTGAGCCATTAACCAACTGACATACATAGGTTGGTCTGAGACCACCAGAACATTCTATCAAGACCAACTGCTCCAGGATGGAGGGAAACATGGTAAGATCAGTGGATTCCATGACCAAGGCCCACTGTCCTACTTTCTGGCTGTAAAGTGAATTCCTTAGTCAAAATCAACACTGTATGTGTCTGTGTCTTAGTTGTGGTTTCAATTGCTGTGAAGAGACACCATGACCAAGGCAACTCTTATAAAAGACAACATTTAATTGGGGCTGGCTTACTGGATCTGAGAATCAGTCCATCATCATCATGGTGGGAAGCATGGCAGTGTCCAGGCAGGCATGACACTGGAGAAGCTGAGAATTCTACATCTTGATCCAACTGCAAATAGGAGAAGACTGGTAAAGCCCACCCCCACAGTGACATACTTCTTCCAACAAAGCCACACCTACTCCAACACAAGGCCACACCTCCTAATAGTGCCACTCCCTGGGCAAAGCATATTCAAATCACAGTCATGTGGAATATCATGACATACAGGCATTCTGTAAGTCCATATAAGGTGGCTTTGGCAGAAGCATTACATATAGGAAAGGTAAATCATAGCTGGAATAAATATCTACTCCAATAAAGGCAAAGCATTGTCTTTTCCATGGAGGAAGTGGTCCAATGTAGTCAACAGGGCACCAGGTCACTAGATCATAACCCTGGGGAATGGTGGGTGCCATATCTGGTGTTCAGTGTTGGTCTCTGCTGTTGGCAGATATGGCATTCAACAGCAGCTATAGCCAGGCTAGCTATGGTGAGTGGCAGTTGTATTGTTGAGTTCATGCAAAGCCCCATCTCTGTACCATGGTCACTTTGTTCATGGGCCCACTGGGCAATGACAGGAAGGGCTGGAGAAGAGGCTGACTATCTACAGAACGGGTCATCCTATATACTTGATTATTAAACTCAGCTGAAGTCACCTTTTGATAGCATTTACACGGGACACAAATATCTCCACATTTTTCATCCATTTGGAGAGGTCTATTCACATACTTTTCCCAGATGTCTTTCTCACCAGTTTTCCAGTCATGCTTTTTCCAAGTCCCTGACCGCCCTGCCAATCAATTAGCTACAGCCCATGAGTCAGTGAACCGTCGTACATCTGGCCATTTCTCCTAGACAAACTGTATGACCACGTGTGCTGCCCAAAGTTCTGTCCACTATGAAGATTTCCTTTCACTCATGTCTTTCAGGGTTGTCCCAGAAAAGGGTTGTAAGGTTGCAGCTGTCTACTTCTGGGTGCTGCCAACATAATGTGAAGAACCAACAGTAAACCAGGCTATCATCTCTTCCTCCTCCTCCTCAATCAACCAATCATAGGGCACATTCCATGAGGCCAAAGGCAAGTGCTTAGCAGCAGACAGCATTGTAACAAGAGTAGAAACCATGGGCATTTGGGCAACTTCTTTATGGAAGATGCTTGTGCTTTTTGGATCTGCTCAAGTCAGATCACGTATATACCAGTTGAATTTAATAATAGAAGGATACTGTGCACACCCTACTTTATGACTTGGTATGTGAAACAACACCCAGATCATTACGGATAGCTCAGGTCACACAGTAACTTGGTAGCCCATTGTCAAATGTTGTTTCCACTAAGGCCTTATAGTAAGCCAAGAGGCTGTATCTTAAAGGGAGAATAGTTGTCTACAGTTGATGATAGAGCCTTGCTCCCAAATACCAAAGATCTCTTTTGTGATTCACCTATAGAGGCCTGCCAAAGGCCCCAAATAGCATCCCCATTAGCCACTGATACCTCAAGTATCATCAGGTCTACTGGATCTTATGGTCCAAGAGTAGAGAAACCTGCACAGCAGCCTGGACCTGTTGAGGAGCCTTCTGTTCCAGGACCCATTCAAAGTTACTTGGTGTATGGGCTGGACGATATGACTTACCCAAATCAGGAATATTCTGCATCCAGAATCCAAATAGTACAACTAACCATTGTGCTTCTGTCTTGGTGGTGGGAGGAGCCAAGTGAAAAACTTATCCTTCACCTGAGAAAGAGTATGTCTGCATGCTCCATACCATTGGGCTCAAGAATTTAATTGAGGTAAAAGGCCTTGAATTTTGGTTGAATTTATTTCCCACCTTCTGATGCACATATATTACCAATGAGTCTGAAGTGATTGCTACCTCCTACTCACTTGGTCCAATCAGGATTACGTTGTCAATATAGTGAGGAAATGTGATATTTTGTGAAAGAGACAGACTATCAAAATCCTTTTGAACTAGTTAATGTATCTTCACAGTAAAACTGTAAAGGTATACTGCTGCCCTTGCCAACTGAAAGCAAATTGCTTCTGGACGTCCTTACAGACAGGTACCCAGAAATAGGCATTTGATAGATCAATAGTTGCCATAGCATGTACCAGGAGATGCATTAATTTGCTCAAGTAATACAACTACATCTGTGGCAGCAACTGCAATTAGAGTTACTACCTGATTTAGTTTTCTATAGTCGTCTGTCATTCTCCATGATCCACCTGTCTTCTGCACTGGCCAGATAGGAAAGTTACATGGAGATGTGATAGGAACCACCATCCCCGCATCTTTCAAGTCCTTGATGGTGGCACTAATTACTACAGTTCCTCCAGAGGTATGACACTGTAATTGATTCACTATTTTTTGTGGCAGCGGCAATCCCAATTAGCCTTTCCAATCATAATAGTCTTCACTTCACAGGTCAGGGAGCCAACGTAAGAATTCTGACAACTTCTAAGTATATCTATTCCAATTATACATTCTGGGACTGGGGAAAACTACAGTGTAAGTTTAGGGACCCACTGGACCTACTGTGAATTTGACTTCAGCTAGAACTCTGTTAACCACCTGCCTCCATAAGCCCCTACTTTAACTGGAGGGCCACAATGTTTCCTAGAACCTCTTGGAATCAGTGTCAATTCAGAACTAGTATCCAATAGACCCTGGAAAGTCCAGTTGTCTCCTTCCCCCCAGTGTACAGTTACCCTTGTAAAAGTCTGTAGGTTCCTCTAGGGAAGGACTGGAGAAAGGCTAACAGTAAAACTAGGTATTTTATCAATATTATTTTTTTTTTTTTGATTTTTTGAGACAGGGTTTCTCTGCGTAGCCCTGGCTGTCCTGGAACTCACTCTGTAGACCAGGCTGGCCTCGAACTCAGAATCCTCCTGCCTCTGCCTCCAGAGTGCTGGGATTAAAGGTGTGCGCCACTGCCCGGCTCAATGTCATTTTTCAAGGTAACCTGGTCATCCCTTCATTCAAGGGGTTCTGGACCTGCAAACTGGCCATTGGTTGATGAGCCGAGATTCCCTTTGGCCATGATCCAAAGGAGCCTTTTTTCATTTGCTTTAGAAATTTCCCACTTTCCCAACTCAAACAAAAATTTAGTAGGCTTCTTATCTATTTCATGTCTGGAAACACCATGATTAATTAGCTAGTACCAAAGATATATATGAGTCATGACACTATAAAATTCCCATTTCCTGTGTTGACCATTATGGGCATTACTTTGTCTGCACTGCTCACTACAGTAACTATGATCACCTTGCTTTGGCGATTCATGCTTCCACATGGCCTCTGCTACTTTGGGGAACCCATTGTATTTAATTCACCTAACTGAGCAGCAGTGTCTTTAATCCCAAGATTTGGCCCAAAGAGCACAAAGCTCTTGAAATGTGCTGGTGCCCATCTCACCATTTGGTGCTCATCTCACCATTTATAGCATTAGTGAAATCATGTTCTGGGCCTTCTTATTATGGAGGGTTAGGTTTTTCACAGTGGACTCACTCTAGCATTGCAATTTCCCTGAGCCTTAAAATCCCTTCATCGACATTAAGCGGAGGGATATCAGGCATCTCTGACTCTTTTTCAATAGGCTACCTTTTGACAAATGCTTCAACCAATCATTTAAACAAAAATGTAATGCCGTTTTAACTGTGTGAGCTTTCATATTAGATCTAGAATCTCCATTGAGTGGGCCCATATCCATAAACAGCCTGATTCTTTTCACGTTTCTTACACCATGACCTCACAACCTTGAAATCTGTCCCCACACATATTCCCCAGACTTCTGCTTAAATGAATTAGCAAACTCATTACGATATTTAGTAATGTAGCACACCTCTGATAGACTACACTTTGTATCTCCTTTCTAGAAGCTTTCTTAGACTTTAATTATAGGTTTAGAGGCAACTAATGCTCGGCCCCGAGGGACATCTTTGCCTGGACTTGCCTTCAGAAAAAAGTCACTTCTGGTTTGGCAGACAATGAAGGGTTATGGAAAAGCCAATATTTCAGGGGATGGGTGAGAGTACATCCTCTGCTCAGGATGAAGCGATGCCGTCCTCAGGTGAGATAAACCCTTGAAAATCTGTGGGTTCAAAGGTCTCAGCTTCAATAGGGTCCTCCCATGCATCCCCATCTCAAGATACAGGATCCCATTCTTTACCAAATAATGCCCTTACTTAAGCACCAACATCCTTGGAGGTTTAGACTTGATTTTATATATATATAATTCTGCCATATAATAAGGACTTAAGTTTGCTTTTCTGAACTTGAGTTCTGTGGGGAGAGATTCTCTTCCAGAACACACTTAGGAACCTTTAGACTGTTTATGTACACCTGAGTCAGTGTTATCACTGAGCTTCCTGTCCTTCCCTGTATTCTGGGATGCTAGAAGTTGGTTAATTTTATCAAGGTGCTCATTCTTTTCCTTTATCCAGAGATGCTAAAAGCAACCAACCAGTATCATCGTTTTCCTTATTTTTCAACAAAGTTTTAAAAGTCTTATTATATACAGAGTCACCAAATCCACTGCTTTCTTTCACAATTGGTGAATTGGGGTTTTTAATACATTTATCTCAACTTTGTAAAACAGGTCACACCATGAGCTTTGAGTACTCTCCAAGCTCCAGCAGAAGTATCAGTAACAAGGTAGGCTAAAGTAACTATAGCTTTTGGCAAAAGGAAAGCCTATTCCAGATACTTAAAACATTCATCCTTATACTTCTGTTGCTCTAGACACATCTTGGTACCAAATGTGTATTAGTCAAAGATCTTTAGAGGAACACACCTTATATAGTATATATATATATTATATATATATTATATATATTTATTAGACTTCCTTATAGGCTGTTGCCCAGCTCGTCCAGTAACGGCTGGACCAACAAAAGGTCCAAGAACGCAGTCGTTAGATACACCAGAAACCACTGCTTAGTTCCCTTTTCAGTCTTGCAAGATGGCGGGTGAAAAGGCGGAGAAGCCTGATACGAAGGAGAAGAAACCTACGAGCAAGAAGGCTGGTGGTGATGCTACTGCCTCTGGTGCCCAGGCCGCTGGTGCCCCAACCACTGGTGCCCAGGCCGCTGGTGCCCAGGCCGCTGGTGCAGCCAAAAAAGGTAACCCTAAGGTTAAAAAGCCCAGGAAGGGAAAGCCCTGTTGCAGCCGAAACCCTGTCCTGGTGAGAGGAATTGCCAGTTACTCCCAATCTGCTATGTGTTCCAGAAAGATCTTGTACAAAAGGAAATACTCAGTTCCCAAGACCAAGGTTGAAAAGAAGAAAAAAGGAGAAGGTCCTTGCTACTGTCACAAAAACAGTTAGTGGGGACAAGAACGGTGGCACCCAGGTGGTGAAGTTTTGAAAAATGCCTAGGTATTATCCTACCGAAGATGTGCCCCGGAAGCTGCTCAGCCATGGCAAAAAGCCTTCAGCCAGCACGTGAGAAGGCTGCACTTCAGTATTACTCCGGAGACTGTCCTCACTGGGTGCCTCAGGGTCAAGAGAGTGGTTTTCCTGAAGCAGCTGGGCAGTGGCTTGCTACTTGTGACTGGACCTCTGCGAAGAACACACCAGAAGTTAATCATCGCCACCTCTACAAAAGTTGGTATCAGCAATGTTAAAATCCCCAAACTCCTGACTGACGTTTACTTCAAGAAGCAGCAGCTGCACAAGCCCAGGCACCAGGAGGGCAAGATCTTTGACACAGAGAAGGAGAAATATGAGATTACAGAGCAGCAAAAGGCTGATCAGAAAACTGTGGACGCGCAGATTTTGCCAAAGATTAAAGCTGTTCCTCAGCTTCAGGGCTATCTGCGATCTCAGTTTTCCCTGAAAAATGGGATGTATCCTCACAAACTGATGTTCTAAATTTCTAACAACCTAATTAAACAGCTTCATATGTTAGTTGTTAAGTCAACAAAGCTGGGTGTCTCAGCCGGCCTTTAGTATATGCCAGAATCCTGAAGTAGGCTCTAATGCCCCGTGAAGAAGAGCAAGCACACATACAGAAAGAGAGAGAGAGAGAGAGAGAGAGAGAGAGAGAGAGAGAGAGAGAGAGAGAGGCCAGCAGAAGGTGTGGCCCAGATTAGAGGTGGATCTTCACACCTCAAAGATCCAGATTAGAAATGGGTCTTCCTGGGGCTGAAGACATGGCTCAGCAGTTAAGAGCATGGACTTCCCTTCCAAAGGTCCTGAGTTCAATTCCCAGCAACCACATGGTGGCTCACAACATCTGTAATGTTGTGGAATCCCAATGGCCTCTTCTGGTGTGTCTGAAGACAGCTACAGTGTGCTCATATAGACAAAATAAATAAGTAAATCCATTTTAAAATGGTATGATCTTGTTTTAAAAATAGGTCTTCCTACTTCACACGATTTAATTAAGCAAAAATTGCTCCCAGGTATACTCAGTCATTTGCGTTTTAGTTAATTCCAGATGTGGTAAAGTGACAACCAAGAATAGCCATCACAAAAAGGAATATTATCTATAGTTCCTCAGTCTTTATTGCAAATATTAGTCGTGCTAGATTGCTTGCTTTTTAGCCAGTGAGAGGATTCAGTAAGGCTGAGATGAGCTGCTACTTTCCTTTCTCAAGTCCCCCAAACTTGCCTGTCTTTCTATCTTGCCTCGTTCCCAGAGTTTTCTTCACATTACCATCCTAGTGATAAACATGCAATGGCCCTTACAAGGTGACATTATATATAGCCTTGACTTCTGCACACCTGAATGGGCCTACTGCATTTCCTTCCCCTAGAGCAGCCATGCCTATCTGCAAGGCCAGGCCTCAGCAATTTCTCTTATTCCACAAACACAAGGTGAAGATGCACCTTTAATCTGGGCCTTGCCTTCTGCTGGCTGCCCATATAAATGACATGAAAGAAAGAAGATCTGTGTGTGTGTGTGTGTGTGTGTGTGTGTGTCTTCCTCTCTCTTTCCCTCCTCTCTCTCTGTCTCTGTCTCTGTCTGTCTCTCTCTCTCCTCTCTCTTTTCCTCCCTTTCTCTCCCTCTCTCCCTCTCTCTCTCTCTGCCTGCTTGTTCTTGCTCTCACTAAAAAGTGTAGCAGCTATGGCCCTGGGCTTTCCTGATGACGGTGCAGGGGAATGTCTGCATGAGCATGAGCTCCTGACTACTCCCATGAGAAGACCTTTAAATACATTCACCTACTAGAAAACTCAATGTGGTCCAATCCTCCAAATTCAGTAATGCCTTATAAAAAAGTCCACATTATATTCATCATGGTAGAGGTCTTGATCTTCTTCGTTTTCTCTGCCAACTAAAGAATTGAAATGCAGGAAGAATCTTGCGCTTGGCAGGCATCAGGAGAGAAATCTCAAACACTGCTAACAGAAGCACACAGAATCAGCAGTTGAAGAAAGGCTTTCATTGGGTGTGAGGAAACACACACATATAGCAGGCACACAGAAAGACCCTCCACAAAGCAGAAAGGAGACTTGGGAAGCCAAATGTCTGGTCTCTTCTCAAGGGATGCTTGTTTGTTTAAGTCTCTGAAGGATTTTCTTCCCCTAACTTAGGTTTGGTCAGCTAAAAGAAAAGGACAGAATGGTTGATTGGCCCACAACTGTTTGGTAAATGTGTCCTCTTCCACCTGGCCTTGAATTTGTACAGTCCATCAGAAGGGGATCAACTGTCAGGGCTTTTCATCTCTGGCCAGGAGGATGAGGAAGTTCCCCACCTTTGTTACTTATCTATGGCCCCTTTCCCTATCTTTTTACGTACTGAGAATCTGTCTAACTCCTAGTCCCTCAATGGTAGTGTCTTGATACATTGATGCATTGAGAACATACCTGAACATGTATATGGAAGACATGATTTAGTGCAAGCCCCTTCCCACACAGCCCTCCTTTCATGCAGTTGTCAGGGGACAGAGTGACCCTGAGTATTGTCCAATATCTTTCATCTTCATGTGTGTACTTTACAGATGCTGCACATATCTTCCTCTGTAACACACACAGCCTCCATTTGCTGCTTAACTTTCCATAAGACTCTGAAGAGTTCTGGAAAGCGGCATTAAACATAATAGGGAAGGAACGAGTTGAAGATCAAACATGCTGGCAATACCAAAGCATCAAAATTCTAAGGAACTCAGATCTACAGGACAACCGTCATTTCTCTGTAGCCCCAAAGCCATGAGGAAACAGAAATTGGTAAAGAAAGTAGATTTATTTACAGTTTAGCCAAACAGAGAGAAAAATCTATTTCCTCTCCAGTGTGCAGGTGGCTGTTTTGAAATGGATATAAAACCATGAGACAAAGGCCAGAAAGCAGGTAGCTTTAGCTGTGAGGTAGTTGAACCCATCTTTTCCTCTCGAAGGAGACTGGCCTCCGTTGTCTCTCTTCTCTGGAAGCTGCTTCCATTCTCTGAAGCACAGCATCTCCTTTTAGAATTTAGAATAGCTTGGTGTCTTGCCTGGGTTCCAGGCCATTCTCAGCATGGGAGCATAGACCTGAGCCTTTCCTGTTCTCAGTCATGATAGGAAGGTAAGGAAAGCCATCAAGGTAAGAGATGGTGAACAGCATCTTCCAGGAATAACCAGCATGATGGTGGGGCCTGGGATAGGGATTCAAGAAGGGTGTTAAGGTGGATTGTCGGGGATATAGAGTTAGAGAAACCATTGACACCATAGACAGACAAACAGACAACAGCAGCATGGTGGAGCTCTGAGGAGAGTTCAGGTCCTAAAACCAGAGACAAACAGCATACCCAGGGCTCTGAAGAGAGAAAATCAGTACCCAAATAAGGAGTCTCATCTCATAACTTTCTGAGGGTAGAGATGATTCTACAGCAAGGCTCTCTGATACTCAGAAGACAGGCAGGGAAGGAGGAGGGAACAGGATGTATGGCCACCAACACCCACTTGGGTGTAAATGTACTTCCTCCAGTAAGAACCTTGCCCCCTGGAAGTCTACCAGCTTGAGAGTCACAGGCAATGTCTCAGGCTACTTGTCGGTATCAGTGAGAGAGAACATGATGCTGTAGATACTGCAGCCTGAACAGAGGCGGATTCTAGCATTACATTCTCAAAGAGAGTATACCCCAGTCCGTCCCTGAAAGAAGAGTTGTCATGCTAAAGATGAGGTCAGGAGAGTAGCCTGTATCTGGATGGGGTATACACAATGTGGAAGCTGTACGCCTAAGACATTATAGACACCAAAGACAGAGCCCAGGGATTGAACCTGTAAAGTCTGGAGTGCTGATGTATGGGTTAGAGGGATGTCAAACAGACCCAGGCCTGAATCTAACTCTACCTTAACAGCCGTGAGACTCAGATATGCTACCAAAACTCTAAGCCTTAGATTCCTTGTTTGTAGGCTGACCTGTCAAGGGCTAGGCATCCAGCTCAACCAGGAAGTGTTGGCTAACATTGCTGTGGTTCTGCTGTTTATCATAATCATCAGTGGTAGGGACACTTTCGTGATACTCCAACCTCTTGCTCTCCTTTCTCAGACTGCAGACTGCCAAGGCAGAGTCTGCAAGCAACATTCTGTGGCCCTTGTAGGAAAGATATTCTAAAGAGAAATGCTTGGGCTCTTTTCTCTCACTATCAATTAGAAAAACAGTGAAACCCAAAGAATTAAAATTCACTCTAGGATCCCATGCTGGGTTAAAAGAAAGGCTGAGGCCTTCATGCTAATAAGAGAAGAGACTTATCTCCAAGGAAGGGATTTTACATTTGTGATAAATTAATGTATGAATATTTCCTAGCTTTGGTTTGTTTTTTTTATTTTCTACAAAACTGAAGCTATAACTCACACACAAGAAGACAGAAATAACCTCGGGCCCCTCCCTCTGGTTTGGCAAAAGTATAAATAAATCTATTTTCCTTTATTAATTCTCCTCCTAGTTCCTTTTTAGATGTTCAGGATTTGAGGCTCTTAAGAGCATTCCTGTAATACCATCCCACCATCCCACCATCCCAAAGAGGACTCAAAGATTTTAGGAGGGGAGTCAAATACAGGCCACAGTGTTGTGCTTCACAAAGAACTCCAAGACTTCCAAAGTAAGGAAGTAGAACCTCATCCTGGGGCCCAATTATGAGAAGCAGCCACTCTGGAACTAGGAAAGAGAATTAAGTCTTTTTTTTTTTTTTCAAGACTTTGGTGGAATTTGCATAAGGTTTAAAAAGAATGTTCTACTGAAACCTTCTGTTCTACAAACAAGAACAAAGCAACTGAAAAGTGAGCCAAGAGCACAGGCCTTATGAAGAGGGGTATTATCTGGTTTGTGAAGAGATTGAGAAACACTCCAGAGCTATATCTGCTTGGGTCCTTTCTAGCTCACAGTTCTGACTCCCTGCTTACTTTTGTCCAGTTGCCTGTGGCATCTCTCATGCACCTAAACACCCAGAGTTGGGGAAACATAGGAAGATCTGTAAGACTCTGGTGACCTTAGCTTGCTGGAGACCCCTGAGTGAACAATGCTGAGTTGGGGATCGACGCAAATGCAAGAGGAATTTATTGTTCCAGTGCACTGGGGTCTCTACACCAGGCAGCCCATTTGGCAAGTTTTTATACAGTTTTCAGAGCAACAGCCACTAGGCACAATGTGATTGGCAGAACAGTATGACTTTTAAACTGATGGGTCCTTAGGGAATGAGTTGGTGGACATCCCTTGTCTGTAGATGGCCAATGGTTGGTCTGCCCTGCAGAATGTGTCTATGTGCTCTGGGCCTCCTCTACCCGTAGGTGGCCAGATGGCCAGTCCCCCCACCTGTGGTCGGAGGAATGTAATTAGCCTCTCCCTTCTGGAAGGGAAGGGTGCCCACATGCTCTATGACCTTTCTCTTCTAGGAAGGGAGGGATCTGATGGAATTTTCCAAAGGCCCTGAACTGACCTCTTCAGATGACTTCCCAGAAGTTCACCTAGCATTTCCTGCATGGCACTCCTTGAATGCTTGTGGCCAAATGGAAACCAACAGCATTAATATCTCCTGAGAACTTGCCAGAAATGCAGTATTTTAGCCCATTTCAGACCCACTGACCTGGAATGTCCATGGACAGGTCCACCAATTTGTGTTTAGCTCAACAGAGGATTCTGGTGCACACTCAAGTCTAAGAGGCACCAACTGAAATCTATGTCTATAAATATTTAATGAAAATAACCAGTCTATGATTTTCTAACATATAGCACAAAATATATATATTAATATCAATTTTTTTAAAAAAGAAGACTATTGTAGGGTAGCTGGCCAGTGTAAAATCACCCTGCCACTGGCCTACCCCAGAACTCCAAGACTGGGAAATCCCTGTTCCTGTATCTCAGTGTTAAAGGCCAAACACTGTTTCAGAGTTACCAATCCTGCAATACCTCAGTCATGCTGAACTTTTCCACTAGCTCACCGCACACACTCAATAAAAGGCAAGGACCTACAGCTCCCGACAGGTCTCCTAAACAATTAGAAAGCGCTCAAATGCTTGTGGATCGTTGACAGTCCAGCATGGGATTGGATACTTCCTTTCTCCTCCTCTTCCTAAGCCTACTAACTGCACCCTGTCTCCTAAACTTCTTGTTTCTTCAACAGCAGAGCCAAGAGATTTCTAACCAAACATTTAATCTATTGTTATTACAGGATTATCAGCCCCTAACAACAGAACCAGAGGCCTACAGCCCCTGATTATACCCCGAGAGTGAAGATCAAGCACGCCCCTATATAACAGGAAGCATTCTATCGATGGCATTGCCCTCTTTTCTGACCTGATTAGTTATCAATAGTAAACAAAAAAGAGAAAGACTATAAGGCAGTTAGCCAGTGTAAGATCCCTCTGTTCCTGGCCTGCCCCTGAGTTCCTTAATGGCCAATGTTTGAGTTAATGGCCAAGCAATACCTCTGACCACACTGTACTTTTCTACTAGCTCACTGTGCATGCTCCCAAGACCCTATAAAAGCCTGCCTCTCTGCCCAGCCCACTGTTGTCTCTGTTACTGTTCTGAGGCAGCTACCATTCTGTTCTTCTCCCCACTAAATCTCTTTTGTGAGGTTTGTTGCATATGGTGTGACTTGGTGGTATTCCTTAGTTCCCAACAGCCAAGATGCTCTTGTGCTGGAAAAATCTTTATTAGCATACAGGCAATTCCGATGGCCTGCCCCCAGGGACCTAGCTATTGCTTATCTCATCACTTACCCCAGTCTGGGTTGTGTCATGTATATGAGGCTGGAAAAAAAGGACCCACTGAGCACTCAGAAGCTCTCGCTTTGTGTCCTTGGTGTCCCCCCTCTCTGCCCCCCTTTTCTCAGCCCTCACAGCTCTGCTCCTGTCTGTCCACCTCTACTCCTTCTCCAGGTCCTCACTCTTCTCCCTTCCCCCAATAAACCTCTTTTACACCAGGTCTGTTGCATGGCATCATTGCTCAGAGGCATACCTTGGCATAGGCCCGCCAAAGGAAGGTACTCCCTCTCACCGAGTTATATTTAATAACAATAATTATACCAATCTTTTGAATTTCTTTTGTATCTGCTATGTTTGGAACAGTTTAGGGTGTGAGACAATTAGAGAAATCTTCACGCCTGCAATTAGATTTTTTTTTTCATTTCAATCAAAGCATCACTTTATCACCACCATAAAGGATGTTGTGGAAGATGATACAACTCTGCCTTACTGTGTTCTGCCCCATAGATAGCACTGCACATGTGAGAGCCTGGCAGAGGCACTGGGAGACTCTGCAGAGCCCCTAAGGATGGGAGACACAGTGTGTCCACATATATGTGTAACCTTTGCAAGAGAGCATATGAATGTTTCAGTTCAGTTCTCAGAGTTTCTGAAAACTCTGTAAAGAAAAGAAGTGCTCAGAAAGAAAGACCACACCAGCTTGAGAGAGGAAAGTTTGAAGACATCATAAGGAGATAACCAATATCTCTCCTAAATGGTTCAGTGTAAGTTCAACAATCCCTGTGTACCCAGGCGGCCTCCATTGACCCCGTTCTTTTTCTAGTCTCTTTAGGATATCTTTGTTTTTTCCAGGATGCTATGACAATGTCTAAGTTCTCCCAGATGTCATTATGTTTTCCAGGGTGGAGAACTGATAATATTTCAAATAACACAAATGCTTACCTGTGGTGAGGTGGAGGTGAGGCTAGCCATTACAAGAGCTGAGTTTTTTTTTTATTAGTCAGATCATCCATAACAACATGTCTCTTTGGCATCAGACTCTTAATTCAGTTGTGCCTGAAAAATCAGAATGCCTCCTTGGAATCTCATGCTGGGAGAAGGAAAGGCCGAAGTCTGCTATCAGCCAGAGAAAGGATGTGTCTGGGAGGAGATTTCCCATAGTCTGAGAAGCTGTCAGACCCCTCATAGGACAGACAGAATAGGCTATGATGTCAGGTCAGTGAGGGGCAGGACCACATCTTGATAATAACTTCTTAGTTATGTATACCTCTTACCCCTATTTAAACCTGAATTGCATGTCTGGACTCCCAAAATAGGACTTAGGTACATTTACTGATTCCCTCTGTTCTCCACTATTACTTCTCTATTTAATTAGCTTACTGGGGGCAGGTGACTGTTAGGACTGTCTGAGGCCAGGATCTGACTCCAACAACTTCAGTAATGTGACATGCTTTAAAAGGAAATCATATTTTTATGTTCATGTTGGCAACATATATACTGAAATATGAGTGACACAGGGGACAACATGGGACCTGTGTGAGACTGATATGAAGATTCTAAAGCATTCCTTTAAGTTTTTCCTTTAGAAAGGTCCCAATAATTAAGATCACTTGCTGCTTTTCCAGAGGACCTGGATTCAGTTTCCAGCTCCACACACAACTCCAGTTCCAGAGGATCCAACACCCTCTTCTGGTCTCCTCAGAATGTCACGTACTTAACATATGTGTAGGCAAAACACCCATACACGTAAAATAAAAATAAATTTTAAAATCTTAAACATATTTTGCATTATCTGTCAGTCATTTTTTAAAAAAAAAAAACAAAAAACCCTTGTTTTGTATTATACTTATATTTATTTTGATGTGTTTATGTGCACACATTCATGTGACCCAGGACACAGGCAGAAGTCAGAAGACAAGGGAGTTGATTCTCTGCTTCCACCTTGTGGGTCTTGTGGAGCAAGCTCAGATCATCACGCTTGGCAGCAAGCACCTTTACCCACTGAGCCATATTGTTGACCTTGGGTAAGATAAGGCAATCTGGAGCAGCATTATCACTACTGCTCAGGAGCACTACGAACCTAACTATGCTTTACTCTGTTTTCCTTGGCATTTGTCAGCAATGCTCTCCAATGCACCACTAAAGTCTGCTTTGACAGCCTGGCTCATAAAATTAAGACAATGAAATCACAATGAGCCTTAGTAACTAAGCCTTCACAAACAGGTGCCGTGTCATTGAAGCATATCTTAGCCTGTCTGGACTGCACCATCAGCTTTCTCACGGTTTAAAATGAGTTGTATAATTTACCAAATTTCCAACATGCAATAGCTTTATTTAATCTAAACAACAGATGTTTCAAAACTATTCATCTTTTTGGGGTTGGATTTCTAAAACTTAAAATATCTTACTAATAAGGCACCGGTATGGTGGCCAGAGGATAGATAGCTTCTTGCAGAAGGTAGGAAATGTTACTTGGTCCAAAGATGACAATTTAACTAAGATTTCTTTAGAGACTGGGTGCAGTTAAATGAAGATGCTTCATGGTGGACGTTTGCTCCAGATATCACAGAATCCACTCTGCATTAGTTTTGCACATAAGAGGCGGAGCTGATCGGGTTAACTGTGTTGGGGCCAGACACCACTCTCCCGTGCCATGCTTCTCAGTACTTCACTTTCTTTTTGAAAGGATGTGTTGTTCTCGTTGTTCAAGTATGAGGTGAGGGGCACCTGAGTGTGAGGGACCTTAGAGGCCAGAAGAGGACATCAGGTGCCCTGGAACTGGAGGCCAATGTAAGCTCTTTGCAGCCCCGAAGCTTTTGAGATGTCTGCCAGACAGGCATCCACTGTGGGACTCGGAATTCTACTTTTCCTCTCCCTCAGGAAGTTATTGACCCTGCTCCAGCTGAGCTCATGGTTATCCTTCCTGATGTCCCTCTAACTAGTTCTCTCAAGCACCTCATGTCCTGAACAGCTGCCCTTAGCTCTTCTGAAGACCTACAAATCCAGATTTTCTTGATTAGCTTCTTAACATGAAGATCCACCCACTCTGAGGTATCATTACATTCAAAGGAACTCAGGCGGCTGGAGTCTGTCTACCGAAGTCACGGCGGTGATTGTGTCATGACCCCATTAGCCAGGTGACCTCCTTATCAATTCACATGTGTTTCCCTCCAGTATTGTAAGCAAGCCTTGCTATGCACTTGTGGAAAGAATGTCAGGGAGGAAAAATACTGACCACATATGCTCTCTCACCCATTGTCAGTTATTTAAGGCATGGTACGTGGGCAGTTCACTTCTGTGGTATGAAGGACTGGCTTTGGTTTGCCTTGATAGCATACTGTATGAAAATTTAGCTTATAATCATTAAGGTTTTGTATACCAATACTAAACAAAGGAAACAAAGGGAAGTGTCCTTTACATTTATGTGTTTCTCTCTGTAATGAAAATATCAGCTTCTTTACCAGGAAATGATAAAGATAATTATTTCAAGCTTAATTTCAATGTTCTTTGCTTAAAAAAAAAAAAAAGTAGCCCCAACCTGTAACATATTTGATATCTCAGTATAGACGACAGATATGGTGTCAATTCACTCTTGGAATTGTGAATGTCCTGCCTTAAGTGACTGACAGACAATAAAATCATGCCAAATTCACAGAACCAAAGGACTTAGCTTTACAGATACCGTCTTCTTAACTAGCGTGACATACCAAAATTGATGACTTGCTTTGGAAAATTGCAAGATCTAACAGAGGTTAGTAATTATTTCCATTTCATTATATTAAAAAAACCAAAACCATCTGTTGGCAATTACATGTCAAAATGGGTCTATAAAGCCTTTGCAAGAGAAGCATTTTATTTTCCTGGAAATCCATATAATTTAAATTACCTTCAGCTTCTAACATGAATAAATGAGAATTTTAAAAGAGCTGTTTCCTGCCCACAGCTAAGTGGAGTACAAAATTGAATAACAAGTATTTATTAATCACCTCATGCTTAGCGCTACACCTACATCCAGAGCAGAGGCACACACAGGTTCCACTGTGAGCTTTCACGTACAGGAAATAGCAAGATCACCAAATAATTTGAGCACAAGAAACTTGATACTTAATCTTCAATAGGAACTGTAGAAGTTTCTATAAAGTTTCTGGTTAGCCTAGCTGCTGCTCATAGGGTCCTAAGATAGGCTGCGTGCTGCTCCTAGACCATGTATGAGACTTATGAAGACCTGATTCCAGGCAGGCTTCTTAGTAGACACCTGGGTACATAAACCACCACCTTGGTTTCCCTATATTTCAAACGAAACTAGGAGAGTGATTTTTTTTTTTAAGTCATAATAAATTAGAAAATGGGAATTGGTAAAATGAAATTAATTTACTCATGGTTTAGCCAGAACTGGGGAAGCTCTTCATTTGCACCTCTGCTATAGCAGTGTACACATATATGTGTGTGTGCATGTGTGTTTATATATCCTTATATATGTATATTTGTATATATGTATACATGTGAAACGAATATATATATATAACAAAGGCAGGACATATGCATGTATGAGATCTGTCAGGACTCTAGGGCTCTCCCTAACCTGCCACACTAGCATGCAATTCCTGGGGAAATTTAATTTATGTTCTTTGCTGTAGGATACTTCTTAAACCATGTCAAGTTCACTGAGATGGGAAGGGAAAAATCTTCATCATCCATAGCCTTCCCCTATATCCCTGTGAACCACAACATAATGCTTTTCACCACCTGGAGACAGGCAGGAAGACGTTCTCTTCAAAAACAAGCAAAAACAAAACAAAACAAGAAAAAAAAAGCCTGCCCTTTGGTTGAATGTCTCCATGAGAATTCTTCTTTTGAAATAAAATTATCCCAACTTGCCTGAGTCCATTTTGCTTCCACGGTCCAAACACTTCAGCTCTCCCTCGGTTTCCTTCCTGTTCATAAGAGCAAGATGCTCTAAGGAGATGCGCTGTGCTCTCCTTTTGTTTCTCAGAGTATTGAAACAGTGGTCCCCAAAGAGTTAGTTTCCCCTAGGGAATCCCATTCTGGGGAAAGGAAAGGCTGGAACTGGTACCAACTCAAGGAGTTTACCTTCTGAGAATAGATGTCACCCAGCTGTAACACTCATGAGACCACCCTGCAGGACAGACTGAGCAGATGACCTGATGGGCAAGTCATGAGCAGCTGCACACCGGAGAAGACTGCTTGGTTGCACTCACCTCCTGCCCTCTATCAAGACTAACTCTTGCAGCAGGACCTTGGCCATGTCAGCCTGGTAGGACTGTCAGGGCTCAGACTTTGACCCAAACAACCCTGGTAACACCTGAAGCTATGGAAGAGACAAGAAGCACCTGGAATGAACTGGCCTCATTCCCTGTTTTTAGGATGATGTGACCTGAGTGAGCGACTTAACCTCTTTAGTTCCCAGTGCACCCCACTAAACTGTGAAGACTTATAAGATCATCCTTTGAAAGAAACATCTAGCACCACGTCTAAAACATGACTTCCCAAAATATCACCTGCTATTTCATTAAATGAGACGTAACACCCAAAAGTCAGTCCAAGTATGCTCTCAAATTTGTCACCAACCACAAATAGTTAAGATTGTTTAAGTAAGTTTAAATTAAGATTTCATGTTTTCAACTTCATTTGGCATATCTGATTGAAGTTACATATACCTAGTGCAGATATGACATTTTTATTAGAAAGTTCTACTGGGCAGTGCCCTGTCCACTTGGGTTCTGAAGTACAAATATCAAATACTAGTTTCCTTGGTAGCAGAAGAGAAATGAGCACCCATTTTCTACAGCATCTCTTTAGGAAGGACCTTCATTGTCTCCAGTTTCAGACTTCAGAAAGAATTTGCTTCTGCAGGGAAGCCTCAGCTCTTAAACTCCTGGGTTTAGAAAACTCTAGCTAGTGGCTCAATAGCAGCCCATCTCCCTTTGGCCTGCAGCCTTTGACTCCCTTTTAGAGTGTGAGATACTGTGGCTAGGTGTTGGAAGCCCCAAACTCAGGGTCTTGCTCCTAAGCAAGGACCCCCTAGGGTCTTAATACAGCCACTGTGAGCCTCAGGGGGGTCAGCGACACCATGAAGTCCCCCATAAACCCAAAGCAATTCCATGGCAGAGACCAGAGAGGCCATATCTACTAGGAAAGCAGTTGGTACTATCAAGCAGTGTGCCTGTCTTTCTGCAGACAGCCAAGAGCCTTCCTAAAGGGGTTTTGAGGCAGATATTATGGGCTAGGACACAGATAGGGAATATGTAAGTTCACAGGGTCTAACCTTAACAAGAGCCAAGGGCTCTTAGAACACGAAATGAAGGCCAAAGGAATCAGACGAGCTACATTCTCTCCATTAGTGCCCCTGGCTCCATGGCTCAGAAATTAACATCTTTCCTAGCCTGTATGGGCTTCACCGGACTTCGGCCATATGTAGGCAAGGTGGAGTTACCCCTATCCATCTGCCAAACCCATGTACCTTCACCTTTGCAGGGGGAAGAGATAACAAAGGAATATAGATTTATATATGGCTTGATTGCTAATAGTACTTATAAAAGACTAGGCTACAGAAGTTGGAGGAAATATCTTTATTGAATAGCCCCGCAGTTTGGTTTTTGTTTGTTTGTTTGTTTGTTTAATCATAACCTCTTCTTCATTTATAAAAAGAAAATCACAGCTGGATTTATTCTTTGTCAATATTCTATCTTCTCTTTAATTTGTTAGCAGTGACAGCAATGATCGTGATTTCAAATAGCCATTACTTTGTACTCGGCACATACATGTGGATATTAGCACACTTGAACCTCACAATCACCCAGTAAGGCAGGGGTGCCACCCAAGCACAAGCAGGGAAAATTCAGCTTAACCCAAACATCCTGGCTCCAGGGGGAGGAGGGTCCAGACTCTGGAAAACCTGGAGGTGATAGCACAGGTCAAAAGACCAACATTGTAAACCCAGCACAGGCCAAAAGACCAACACTGTAAGCCCACTCACTTCCACTGTCCAAAAGCAACCACTGTAGCTGTTTCTGGTTGGTTCTTCCAGAAGTATTCTGTATGTACACAACTATGCTGCTATGCAGCAGGCACTGGGAACTCTTGACAGGAGATATGGATAGGGACACTTTTGAATTCAAAAGAATCTCGAATGTTGAAAAGAATCCGCATGTATATGTGAACAGCTTAGTACATGCACACTGTGAATTAGCTTATTTGTTCTGAGTTAAGCCCTGGACAAATGCAGGGTTGATGCCAGAAGACATCAACTAGATTCCAAAATTCAGGAAAGTTCCTGAGCCTAGATGTTTAAAGAATGAGAGAAGCTTTCAGGGAAGATGAGGAGGGGGCATGGCCATCTCTAATCTCAAAGATGTGGCTGACCCGCTGAGCAGAGGGGCATGGCAGCTTGGAGATGATTGTCTGCCTTGTTCTCCTCCTGGCTTGGTGAGATGGAAGGCCGCTTGTCCTCAGGATGTTTATCCCATGCCTTCCCTGATTGCCTGTCTTTCTGTATAAAGTGCAACATAAGACTCAATCCGTCTCTGCTCATCGGCATTTGTGGCAGGAGAGGGAACAGGTGTCCTGGCCATGCATGTACACTAGGAGATACACGTTTTCTGTCAGCTGATGTCCACTTTGCTCTCCAAGTGACCATGTGGGTACTGACCATGTCTAGGGACAGGGTGAGAGAGAGGGAAAGAAAATGGAAACTAAGGGTGTGTGGGCCTTTTTGAAATACTCCATGTGCCCCGATGAGTCTGCTGTTCTCTCTGGATATGACTGCCAGCCCTGACCTGGGTTAAGTCACTATCTTAGGGCTTCCAGCTCCCTCCTCAATTTTTTACAAAGCAAGCTATAGCAAACAGCACAGGACACATGCCCTTCACCTCATCAACTGTAGGTGTGCTCCAGATGTTTATCTGGTTGCTCATTCTCATCTCCCCATGACCCGGGTGTTTCATAAACCTGCTGAAAGAAAGGCAGTCCACAGATGGGCAACAGGGAAGAGTAAGTACTGTTTAGACAGTTGTTCTTTGTCCACGGGCTGGTGGCTTGGTGATCTTAGGATGGCTCACTGCAGAATCCCATCTGCAGATGGCAGGCAGTAGACTGCAGGCTAGAATGGCAGGGAAGATACCCAACCATCTGCTCCCTTTCTTCAGTAGGTTTCGCCCAGCATCACAAGCAATATTTAACAAACTGGGTCTCATCCATCCTTTGGTCCTTCAATATGGCGACCGCTGATGGTAGGGTGGGCTAGACCCGAATATCTCCGGTTGTTCTGAAGCTTCTCATTTTCTGTCTCTCTTACATTTCGTTTCATTTATTGTTTAATTTTGTGTCGTAGGTGGGTGGGTGGTGGTCAGAGGACAACTTGTTTGAGTGTGTTCTCTCCTTCCACTAGGTTGGTCCTGGGAAGACTCCAGTCACCAGGCTTGGTAGCAAGCACCTTTACTCACTGAGCCATCTCGCAGGTCCCCAAAGGGCTTTCTCTCTTACCTGTGGTTTGGAAAACAGCAGCTACCTCTTCCCTTCAGCGTTGAGTCCATACCTTACTGGAATCTGGCTTCAACCCAAAGCCTCTCTCCAGTATTAATTAATTTACTTGATTCTCAATACCTCTGTCCTGTCGCCCAACGCCTCCCACCAACCCCCCACCTCTGTGTCCTGCATCCCCTTCAGGTGCTCAGTACCTGCTCCCACCCTCAGCACACTTTCCCTGTTCCCAGCTGCATCTTCTGAAATTCCCCATCAAGACCTGAGGCCGCCCCTGTCTGTGTTACCACCTGTCTCCTCTTTCACCTACAACTAACCTTTGGAGTGGGTTTCCTCTAAAATCTGAGGATTGCGAAATTGCAGCCGCCGCAGGTGACAAGCCAAGTTCTCAGAGCTGGAGTCCGGGTGTGCCCTCAAGGAGGCGCCCCACTGTCCCATGTCCCCTCTCACTGCGTCATCGGGGACACGCTCTCTGACCCGCTCTCCCGGAGGCGCCTTCTGGTCCTTCTGCTTGGACAGGGGAGGCGAGGAAGGGCGGTGACCCGGGGACGGAGGGGAGTGGCCGCCGTGGTCTATTTCCGCGAGCACCCCGAACTGGGTGCGGGGAGCTCCGCGCCAGCTTTTCCCGTCCACGCAGCCCTGTGGGCCTCCGCCGCCCGCATCCATGCAGCCCCGTCGACCCACGCTGCCGGCGCTGCTGCTGAGCCTCGCACTGGCCTCAGCTGCCGCGGCGCCCGTGGACCCGGAGTACCCCGACGTCCCCGGGCAGCCCCCGGCCGTGGGGCTGCCACGCGGGATCCTGCAGCTGGCGGCGCGCACAGCGCTGCACTTCTTCAACTTCCGCGCCGGCTCGCCCAGCGCGCTACGGGTGCTGTCCGCGGTGCAGGAAGGCCGTGCGTGGGTGAGTGAGCCGCGACGCGGGGGGCCACGCTCAGTGACCACAGCGTTCCCAGCCTGAGCTTGTGTCGCACGAGAAGCGCGGAGCCCTCCATCGCTGCCTCTGCCTTTCCTGTATTTCCCAGGCCAGAAATACTTAGCATGTTTGGGAACGTAAGAAAAGGGTCCCACGAGTCGGGGTACCCAGCGTGGGTTGCTGTTGGCATGCGCACTGTGTACCCAATCGACCCACGGTTTAGACTCTATGGCTCCTACCAAAATAGGGGAGGTGTGTCCAAACGCTAAGCCAGCTCTCTGCATCGCGGACACGGACACGTTTCTAGAGTTCGGTCTGTTTCCTTGTTTGTGGCAGGCCACCTTGCAAGGCTTCGGGATAAAGCAGTAAAGGTTACTCAGGGGTCTAAGCAGGGATCATTTAGTTCTGGTGTCCTCCTGATCTAACCAGGGAGTGACAGGGAGGCGGTCTTCTGCACAACTGAAAGCGCAATGGGAAACTTTTCAGCTCATGAATTGCTTACTGATTTCCAGGCAGTGGCTGTAAGTGTGGAGTTGCATGAACGAAAAAGCCATGTTGCTCTCTTCCTCAAACAGATGTTTAAAGTCACACAACTGTGGAGTCCCGAGACAAGGAGGCTCCCCCGATGTTCCACAAAGCCACAGACCTTTACATCTTATGCAGAGCAGAGCATAAGATTTAAATTGGGGGGCTGGAGAGAGATGGCTCAGTAGTTAAGAGCACTGACTGCTCTTCCAAAGGTCCTGAGTTCAATTCCCAGCAACCACATGGTGGCTCACAGACCATCTGTAATGGGATCTGATGCATTCTTCTAGTGTGTGTCTGAAGAGCTGTAGTATACTCATATGAATAAAAAATAAATAAATCCTTTTTAAAAAGATTTAAATTGGTGGGATGATAAATTAAGATCATCCTCCGTCTAGCATCAGATGATGTGAATCACCTTTTCGACTCTCGGCCTTATGTCCTTCTTTCTAGAAAACGGCAACCCACTGTGACTGTTAAATAAACAAACAGCAACAGAAAAACAATCTTTACTGTCTCAGGGACATGCCCTACTCCAAGCTCCAGCCTTTACTAGTTCACCAGAGAAATGAAGTCACAACTTAAGAGCTTGTCTTCCTCTTAGCGGAAGAGGAGCCCTGAAGGCAGCCTCCCTCGTAAACGGGGAGAATTATCTATTAAGAACAAAAACAAAGAAACAAAAACCCCAGACTGACAATTTCACCATTTTTTAAATACCAGGGATTATTTTCCTTCAATCCAATATGATTTTTAAAAATCATAAAATAGGACTAGTGAGATAGCCATTGGGTAAAGGTGCCTGCTAGCAAGTCTGATAATGTGAATTTGATCCTCTGACCTGAGGTGGGAGACCTGACTCCCCCAAGTTGTCCTCTGACTTCCGCATGCCTGCTATAGCATGCATGCGCACACGGAAGTGTAATTTTTAAAAAATCCTAAAATACCTTGCATTTCTGTGTTTTCTTAGCCACCCCTTGGAAAAGGAGTCCTTGGCATCTTCAAAAAAAAAGCTAGCTCTCAACACCTACAGGAAGGCGCTCCTTTCCTTCCCCTTCTGCAGGAGCTTTGGTGCTGTTCACCATCTGTAGTGGTATAATTAATTAATAATTAATGCCCCTGCGGTTCAAGGTGACCCTACCTCATCCCAAGGGGTGTGCTCGTGTGAATGCAGATGCAAGGCCCTGAGAAACAATGTTACATTTTCCCTTCACCTCCCTGATAATTTAACACTTATCTGAATGCGGGAGCCAAGAAAGAAGTCAGTGTGCCAGGAGTCAATTTCTTCCACAAATCCATTGTTTTCCTTCAAAGGTTACTAAAAGTCCACCCTTAAAGACATCAAGCAGGCCAGTGTTGAGGTGACAGACATGCAAGGTGTGAGAATAGAGAAACAAGGACTGGCTTCCTGGATCTGTAGCAGGTGCTGTTTACTTTTTTTTTTTTTTTTTGCCTTAATTCAGATGTGGGCTAGCAGCCTTAGGAAAGGTTTTTTTGTTTGTTTTGTTTTGTTTTTTGTTTTTGGTGTTCTTGTGGTTTTGAAGCACTCAGCCACCCAAGTGAGAACACAAACTCAGCCTGTTGGGGACAGCTTCCAGAAAGGCAGTTGTAGGAACTTCTGCTCCAATGACAAGAGCAGCCACAACATTCATTTCAATAAGTAAGGACTGGTAGATGGCCACCCTTCGTTTTCAGTCTTTATCCCATGGACACTTTGGTAGAATAATGTACTAGATTGCCACACTGCATCTGTTCTTCACCCAGGACTGGGCCAGGGGGAACAAGTGGATGCCCGAGAGAGAAGTACAACTGATAGAGATCCCTCTTCATTTGGGGGTGAGTACTTCTTTTTGACATGAGTGGCTGGGACTAAGTGAATTTTTTAAAGTAAGGGCCCAGCAGCAACTTATTAAATCAATTTAAGTGGGTTCAGTTGTTTTAATTTTGGGTTCTAGGGATTGAGTCTACAGCCCCACATATGCCAGGCACGTGTTCTACCACTGAGCTATAGCCCAAGTTCTGTGTAATGAAATGAAATGAGAATACATGACTAAACCAAGAGTGGTATTTCAAATGTGTGTGCATAAACTAGGTCCTGATGAGGGATGCAACTCTTGCTGTGTATTTCATCTTAACAAAACAAAACAAACAAACAAAAGCATGAAAGCCAGGCACCCAGATGATTTCAGCTCTAAGATTTCCTCAATTTTCTTCTTAGTGCTTCAAGAGTCCTCATTCTAGAAACACGGTTGCCCTCTGGTGGCCAGATGCAGTAATCGCTGCAGATTATGGTTCAAGAAAGACCAAGGTCTAGGTTTCCTAATTGCAGAGGAGACCTTATAGCTGCCTGTGTTCTCTGCAACCCCTGCCTGATGTCACCTTGATCCTGGTCCTACACTACCTTTTCATGACTAAATTTTTCAACTTTCCTGCTACTACGTAGCATAGCCTCAGGACCACAGTGGGCGTGGGGAAGAAGATTCCAGGAAGTAGTGGAAGTTCTTAGGTACTGATTGTCCTGGATCAGGCCTAGGGGGTTTCTCCATTACTAGATACATTGCTTTCACTAAATTTAGGGGATCTGAGGACAGTTTCCTGGACATATACTTCCTAAGAGAGCCAGCTCATTCTGGAATCAGCTGGTTTTGGGGAATTGGCAAAAGCCCTATTTCTTATCCCAGACCAGACACAATACAAACAGCCAGGCAAAGTGCAGTGGGAGAAGGGGATTACCCATGCTTTATTCCAATAAAAACTAGTAAGTATAAATGGATCCTTTTATTTTTATGGAGGGCCCTTTAACTGGAACTCCATGGGGTTTTTCTAGCAAGCAAGCATGTCCATAGCTCATTATTTCAGTTTCTGTTTTGGTTCACTGCCAGCAGGGTGTGTGCTTGGAAAGTGTATGATGCATAATCCTCTGGCCTTACTTTCCTCTGCTTCCACAGTCCTGGCTCGATCAAAACAGCAAGAATTGAAGAGACAACCTCATCAATTCTTTCTGGAGCATTTAACTTAGATTTTGTGAGTGTGATAGCTAGTTTGTTGTTGTTTTGGTTTTTTTGTTTTTTGTTTTTTGTTTTGGCATCTTGACAAAAACTAAGAAGGAACCTAAACTGAGAAAAACGTCTTCATCAGATTGGCCAATAGCCAAGTCTACAGGGGTGTTTTCCTGGTTAATGATTGATGTGGAAAGGCCCAGCCCACTTTTAGCATTGCCACCCTGGGCAAGTGGTCCTGGGTTGTTATATATATATATATATATATTTTTTTTTTTTGAAGGGTAGATGCTGGGCAACCCATAGAGAGTCAGTAAAATCATGTGACCTTCGTTTGAGTCCCTGCCTGGGCTTCCTTCAATGATAAACTGTTCTGGGAAAGTAAATCAAAGAAACCCTTTCCTCCCCAAGTTGCTTTTGGTCATGGTCTCTATCAAAGCAACAGGAAGCAAATAAAGCTAATGGCCTTGACACAGTTTTATACCTATTCTTCACTGCTCACCCAACATTAGATTTCTAATTAGGTCACAAGTGAATCTCAAGTAGCCAGCTCCTGGGCCATACAGAGCACATCACTTTTCGATCTACAGAGCACTTTAGTCCAATATTAGACACCTAATTACTTCTTGAAGGCTTGCCTCCATTAATGTCAATAATTCAGAGTCAGTCTTAAGAATAGGAAAGCAATGCATTATATAGAACGCATTTCATGGAAGCAAACACTGGAGACCTCAAGAGGCTGTGGTGCATCTGCAGGAGGAAAGATGATAAAAGAGGAAAGTGAAGGCATGTTTTCTTTCACTGAAAGAAAGCTCTTAACTGCTTTTAGGGCCTTTACAAGACAACAGCCAAATCGGAGGCACCCCTGTGTGGACCATGCTATCTCCAGACCTGCACCCTGCCTAGTGGGGGAGACACCATAGCACAGAGAAGAGAGGTAGCACATTCCTGCCCTGGCATGGAAGTTCTTAGGCACAGTACAGTCTTTGTCCCATCATTTCATCTCCTAGAGGGCAGAGTCTGGGTCTGCATTGGGTGGGGAATGTCAGCAGGGGTAAAATTTTGCCTGGCTTTCTTTGCAATTTGCCCCAAATCACCTAAACTAACTGTACCCAGATAAACTAGCAAGTAGGCACGCCTTTAACTATTCTCTAATAAATTGGGTTTGTTCATATTTTCCTCCTGTTCACAACACTTTAATTTGGTTTTCTACATGTAATACCAGGATGTTTGTAATCACGTGGTATTGGCAGTGCTCCAAATAAAGACTACTTGTGGTGGGCGTGATCACTCTGCACAGGATTCTGCCCTAGAGTCTTCCTTTAAGGCCCTTAAAGATGCACCTGGAAACTGAATGCAAATACTTGATGCCCAAAAGAGTAATTTTTCATATTAAATAATACACAGTTTCAGTGACTGCTAAGTAGTGAGTCATTCCATGCTTAGATATGCACACATGCAGCCAGGGCAGTAGCAACTCATCTGAAGAATGTTTTATTAAATAAGAGAGCCAAGCCCACACTGGTTAAGGCTAGTAGGCCTAACAAGTCTCCAGTTTGGGTTATTTGTTATGGTTGTTCAAGGCATTATCCGCCCCTAAAATCCAGTTATGAGAGAGAAGCTTGTGGGTACTTGCAAAGAAGATGTATGTGAATCCACAGGCTCACCCAGGGCACGTGTCCACAGCAAAGATCACATTAGGGACCACAACTAATTCTTTCTATTCCTTCTTATCACCATATGACAAGTTACCATGATGCTAGTGGGTTTGAAACATGAAATACATTCACTTGCAGTTCTGGA
The DNA here is from genome assembly GCA_019843965.1 of Rhynchomys soricoides. Taxonomy (NCBI): domain Eukaryota; kingdom Metazoa; phylum Chordata; class Mammalia; order Rodentia; family Muridae; genus Rhynchomys; species Rhynchomys soricoides. The sequence goes on from JADRCH010000009.1 coordinate 21,717,783, forward strand.
GGTCAGAGGTTGGACATGGGTCACACCAGGTTGAAAGCAAAATGTCCCGGGGCCTCATTGCCCTGGGAGCCTAGGGGAAGCCTTCATTGCCTTGCCTCTTCTTGGTGCCAGCTGTGCTCTTGGTTCATGGTTCTGTCTGTCTCTTATCCCCAAAGCCATCTGTGTCACATCTTCTGTCTCCAAAATAAACTAGGATAATCTTATACGTCCATATGATTAATGAGTGACCCTGAGGAAGTCCCATTTCGTAACATAATGTCTATAGAGTCATTGTTTGCCCAAGCAAACAATGGGTTCAGAGGCCCTTGAAAATACCTCACACATTACCAGGCATTATGGTTCCTTGGAAATGGCTGCCCTCCATCCCGGTGCTTCACCCTTGAAACTGTGGCTGTATTTTATTGTAACCACCTGTCGTCTGTCCCACTTCCTGGGAGGGACCAGGTGCTGCTCTGACCTGACTTTTGAACAGTCAGCTTCCTGTCTGCCTCTTGGATTATACCATAAACTTCTACAGGTCAGGAGGTGTCACATGACTTCGGCTCCTGCACTATGCTGGCACAAGGCCTTGCTGGAGATAAGATTCAGATAACTGTTAAATGACTTCACAATAGCACCAAGGGTGCGGGGTCACTGGGAAGCTTCTGCTCCCTCCTCACTGGAGAGAGGAGACCTCTTATATTAATTAGTCTTTCCCTCCGCCGTGGGCCCAGAGATGAACCAAGCGGCAGACAGAACCTGGCAATTTCCCTTCTAATTCCCCAGGTCAAGAACTCATATCCAGATTCTGGCAAATGGAGATCAACACACCTTCCATGTTGGCCCACTGAGTCGGGCTGCTAATGCAGGGTGTCCATAGGAAAAGATTTTCTTGTGCTCCACTGGCTATGGCCTGTCTGACAGTAACCGACTTCTGTAATATAAACTCAGTTTGTTTTATCAACCCTTGCCTGGAAGGAGAAAATGCAATAATATAATTCTGGGGTATAATGTAATATGCAGTCTGTCCAGAACCTGAGAATGGTACAATTTTTAGTCACAAATGAGTTATTTTTCTCCAACTGAGCCTGACTCATAAAAGCAACCTTATGAGGTGGGGAGGTTTGCCTTTCTTGAAACAGCATGGCATTTATGTTTTCTCACCAAAGATGAAGTCAGAGGAGACATTTAGAAGCAGAATGTTAGACCAGTGGGTCCCAGGGGTGTGAGGGGAGACTAGACGCCTCTGAGCTCCAGACAGTACTTCCTGCTCCTTCTCATTTCCCCACCTCCCCACCATGAAAACATGGAAAATCCCCAGATGTGACCCTAAGACAAAAGGAGCTGGACCAGGGTTTAGCCAGCAGTGGCAAAGAGGAGAAAGGAAGCAAGATTTTGCTGGAGCACACGGGAATTCCTTTCACACATGAGCTTCCGGTGTCAGTCAGTCACTCAAGTTCTTGTTTTGTAAATGAGTTCAAAGAGTTAAATTTGTAGCCGGGCAGTGGTGGCACAGGCCTGTAATCTGAGCACTTGGGAGGCAGAGGCAGGTGGATTTCTGAATTCGAGGCCAGCCTGGTCTACAGAATGAGTTCCAGGACAGCCAGGGCTACACAGAGAAACCCTGTCTCGAAAAACCGGAAAACCGGGGTGTGTGTGTGTGTGTGTGTGTGTGTGTTAAATTTGTGACTGCACTCTTAAGATGGTGCACATCTGCTGTTTGGTTTCTATACTCTCCTATACTTTTATACTCACCCCTCACAGAAACAACGCAAAAAAAAAAAAAAAGAAAGAAAGAAAAAAGAAACGGAGAAACCAGTACCATTGGTCAGAGCCTAGGGAGAGTCTCTCCTGATACAGAGGGAACCATCTTGGATCCATTATTATGAAAATAACTTTGTGGTTGATGATGAACAGCTTTTACTGAAAATAAGACCCAAATTAGTAGAGCTGTGCTTAGAACCTGCACCTTCTACTTCTCGGTGCCTACATAAATGCCTCGTATATAGCAGCTGGCACTGCCACAATGGTTCCTGCGTTCTGTGGTTTGTTGTCCTGATAGTATGAACTCTCATGCTAGCCCACTCTGTCCCGCCCCGTATGTGAATCACCCAATTGTCTAGTGTAAATGCTACCAGCCTGGTAGTCACTTGGTGGCTATTCTAGTTATCAGATCACCTGCCACAGCATCATGGTGCTTCTGTTGAAGCAACATTAACAAAATGTTAAATTGAATATTATCGTTGTTCTGTTTTATTATTGTTCGTTCTCTCTGTATTAGTCAAGGTTCTCTCATGGAACAGAATGGATAAGATGTACCTATAATTTAGTATGGATTTATTAGCTTGCCTTACACAGTGAGAGGCAGTATAGTTCCTAGGCAGCCACCTGCAGAATGGAAAGCCAATGAAACCAGTGGCTGCTCAATTCCAGAACGTGTACTTCTATGAAGAAATCAAGCCAATGATTCAGTCCTAATGTGAGACCAAAGGCCCAGAGAGTAACTATGCAAGCGTGTATTCATAGTCTGACCAATCTCCAGTCCACAAATAATGGCTGCAGTAAGAATGCCTGCCCAGGATGTCGAATGCACCAGAACACATTGTACATGTATAGAATTATGAGAGAACAAAATTTACTATTAAAAGTAGTCACTCAACTTCTTTTACAATTTTAAATAAATTCTAAACAAAAGTGCTGCATAGGTCTGGAGGAAGAGAAGTCCTGAGTGTGTAAGCTTCCTTCTTCTTCCATCTCCTTGACCCACCTGCATCTCCAGCGTTTTAGATCCGTGTTCAGATTGTGTCCTCTGTCTCATTAATCACAGGGCAATCATCTCCAGAAACTCTCGTAGACACACCCACAAGTGTGCTTTACTAATTTTCTAGGCATTTCTCAATCCAGTGAAGTTAACAACTAAGATTAACCTAGTAATCCCTTACTGTGCCTAAGTTATTGACTGGTATCATAGGCACAAATTTATAGGACAGACACCACATACGGGGCTTGTTATTGTGTTTCCAGGCATCTACTAAGGGTCTTAGGACACACCCCTGCTGTGATGTCTAATATCAGTTGTCAACTTGACTACATCTGGAATTAACTAAAACCCAAGCAGTTGGGTACACCTGTGAGAAATTTTTCTTGATTGACTCATTGAGGTTGGAAGACCCACCTTAAATCTTGAATAATGCAAAGTCAGAAGACTCGCCTTAAATCCGAGCCACACCTTCTGGTGGCAGCCCACCTAAAAGGACATAGGACAAAGGAGCTTTTACTCTGCCTGTTTCCCTCACTCTCACTGACAAGTTTATCTACCCTGATGCTGAGGTATTTCTTTCTTCACTGGTGTTAGAACAGATTCTTTGGGACTCTCATGTAGACCGAAGACTAGCTGAGACATCTAGCTCCAAGGACTAAATGTCTATTGGATTTATGGCCTTTCTGTTAGGAGACAGCCATTGTTGGAGTAGCTGGACCACAGCCTGTTAACCATTCTAATAATCCCAAGCCACTTTTTGAGACAGTGTCTCTCGACATAGTCCTGCCTGCCCTGGAAGACCTGTGTAGACCAGGCTGGTTTCCAACTCACAGGGATCACCGGCCTCTGTCTGTCATTAAAACTATACTCTACCATGTCCAGCCTATATCTCATTCTTAAGGATCTGGGACAGGCTTTCCAGGTTACTGACACCTACAGTTATTGAAGCCTCTCCTAAAAGCATGGAAAGAAAATTCTGGTGTGAATCATTTAACAAACTTACTGAGATCAATGTCTTTGATTATCCGGATTCACTCATTGTGAGAAGCAAAGAATTTAATGACTCTACACATAAAACTTGAAAAATAAAGAAAATAATGATTCTGGCTCGTTGCTTCTAGCATCTCTGGATAAACTAACAAAGGAAAAGAATGAACTCAGAAATAAAATTGCCTGGCCCCAGATGTGTAACAGTCTGAAGTTTTCTCAGTGTCCCATGGAAAAGTATCTCCAACCACCATGGAGCTCAAGTTGTAGAAAATCAAACCAAAGCCCTAGCTATGAGATTGGCTGAATTATAACAAAAAATCAAATCCCAGCTTTGGGGGTGTCCAGAGTTTAATTACTAATTAATAAGGCATGGGATCCTGTAATTTGGGATGGAGATGTGAGGGAGGACCCTACTGAGTGGAGAACTTTGACCCCTAAGATTCTCAAGGGTTATCTTACCTGAAGAAGTCCCATACCATTCCCATTTAGCTCTCTCTGCCTCATGCTTGTGATTAAGATGAAGTTGCTCAGCAGCATGCCTACCTGCCTGCTGCAATGCTCCCTAGCATGATGGCCATGGACTCTAACCCTCTGGAACCATGAGCCCGAAATGAAATGCTTTCCTGTATAAACTGCCTTGGTCACGCTGTTTAAGACACCTGCACTTGAGAGGGAATACAGCAAAGTACTAATTCATGTAACAGGAAGCGATGAGTGGATTTCCTTTAAAATTGGAAACCTGCCCATACTGGATTGATAGTGTGTCAGTTGCTGCTGATGCAGAGGGTAGTCTTGCCACCTTGATTTCTGAAGTATCATAGCTTGACTCTCCAGACTTTGGATATTCACACTGACCACACTTTGAAGGAACTCCCCTATTTCCCCCATTCTGATGATGCCCTCACTTTACTACTGAATGGGAACACGGGTTGCTAGACTTACTGGTCACTTTCTGTCCCTCAGAACTTCAGCAGTTCCACTCAGCAACTAGAAAGAACTTCTCCAAGTGTGGTCCTGGGGCCAGCAGCCTTGATGTCAGCTGGGATTTGTTGAAATGCAAATTCTCAGACTCCACCCCAGACTGACTTAATTAATCCTCGGTGGGTGGGCCTAGCTCACAGGGTTTTAGCAAGCCCCCTGAGGCATTCTGGTGAACACTCACAATATGAGAACAAAGTCACTAGAAGATTAGAAGAGACCTCCTCTAACCTGGCCCCTGCTCAGTACCCCAATGATCTCAACCCCATTTCAATGTGCTAACTCTCAAGCTGGGCTGCTCCTGAGTACTGGATCACACTCCTATCTGGAGCAGTTTTTCTTTCTCTTGCTTGTGTTGATCCTAATCTTTTCTGGCACTTTCCACAGCTATCCTGAACTATGCTTTCATTCACAATTTGTCCAAAAGGGTCTATCCTTAGGGTTCCTTCTACAGTCCCTGAGCATCTTTATGTCCAAGCTATTAAGGATTGTTTTATATCTTCCCAAAGGGATCTGTTGAAGTCCTAACCCAGCTGGTGAGTGCTCCCTTCCTGTAAAGTGAGTCTCCGGAGATATAATCAAGGGACAATGCGGTCATACTGTATTAGCCTGGGCCTTAAATCCAGTGACTTCTAGCCTTATAAAAGGGCCATGAGAAGATATAGACACAGGGAAGAACTGCATTCAAAGTCAGAGGCAGAGACTGGAGTGATGCAGTTGCAAGCCAGGGATGCCAGGGACTGGGACCCACTACCCAGAGCCAGGAAGATGAAAGATGGATTTCAGCTGCAGTCTCAGATGGAGCTAGTCCTGCTGACATCTTGACTCTGGACTTCTAGTCTTCAGAACTGTGAGAGGAAAACTATCTGTTGTTTTTAGCCACCCAGTTTGTGGTCCTTTGCCATGAAACCCTAGCAATCTAGCACACAGACTGGCCACTCCCTCCCAAAGAAAGGTTCTCATCTACAGGAGCTGGTGTGCAGGCACAGCACAAGGTCCACCTCGGGCCAAGACTTCATTCCACCTCTTCCTCGTGTACACACAAGAGCAGCCAGCTTGCAGTCTCCGTTTTCTTAGAAGGGACTGCTGAGATCTGCTTTTGTAACCCCTGTGCTTGCAATCTGGGAAGGCTGGGCTCTGGGGATAGGCCACATGTGACAACTGACAGCTCTTGACTGGACAATCCCTTGTTCTGGGACAAGTTGCCTGTTTCTTCATTTATAAAATGGCAATACCTCAAGGCTTGGTGATGTGAGTTCCTGCACAGGATCTATGTGAAGCCAGGTAGGGCAGAGAGTGAGAGTGGTAGATGTAGGGTGGATAGATGGATGGATGGACGGACGGACAGACAGACAGATGGATGGGCTTGACTGACTGTAATAGGTACATAGAACTAAATCCATCCATTCTCTGTGCTTAAGTACTAAATAAAGACATGGTATTGATTTGATAAGGACCCGAGGAGAGTTTTTCTTACCAAAAAAGAAAGAATGATGGATGGTGAATCTAGGTCTCTGAAGGCACTGCAGAATGTTCTCAAGCAGGACTTGAGAGTAGCCTCCCACACTGCCAAAGGACTGCAAGTCAAGCACAAGAAGCCAGAAGGACAGTACAGCCAGGAGAGGCAGACACAACTCTTCCCATGGCCACTGGGGAGCAGACACTAAGGAATCTGCAAACAAACTGCACAAAGCCCAGATTCAAATATAAACTATACACTGCTAGTGGTCCAGGTTGTAAGGCATTATGTTCTAGGCTGGAGCACATAAACTTTTTGTTCACCCAGAATTAAAAAGAAGTCTGCTTTGTTTGCCTTTTCTTAGCAAAGAACTTTATTCTGGAAAACATGAGAATAATGCTCTCTGCCTCTGGCTAAGTTTAAGAAAAGTGGATGGCCTCATCTGTTTAGCAGATGGTCAGTTTGGGTGGCCTGAGATGCTGGGCATTAGATACTCCAACTTCATTGCAGCCTGCTCCTTGTGGTGGGAAAGCTAGGGCTGGCTCCCCTCCGCACAGTGTTGGATTCAGCTCTTTTAAAATGGTTTCGCTTTTCACAACACAAATGTAGCAGCCTATTGTTAGAGATGCAGAGAGAGATTGTGTGGTGGGCAAGAGGGGCTCAGCTGATCATGAGTAGCTATCCCAGGACCGAGGAGTTGGGCTGGATTTAAAACCTTGCATTGTGTTTCCCACATCCCTGGGCCCAATCTCTCTAACAGTGAGAAAACTATGAAAACATTAAGCTAAGCTATGAGATGGGACACCTACACCAAGTCACCTGGGTTGGATTAATGCTTTTAAGTGCTTTGTGTTTCTTTGTTTGTTTTAAGATTTATTTATCTTATGTATATGAGTATGCTGTCTTCATGCACACCAGAAGAGGGCATCAGATCCCATTACAGATGGTTGTGAGCCACCATATGGTTGCTGGGAATTGAACTCAGAACCTCTAAAATAGCAGTCAGTGCTTTTAACTGCTGAGCCATCTCTCCAGAACAGCTTTTGTGGTTTCTTTAAAAAGCCTGTTTGTAAATATGTTTTTGGAAAGGTACAGGGATGGGGTGGGGGTCAGGGGTGCTTAGGAAGCAACTTCCTGGTTCAAGGCTCATACTTAGCTTTCCTTAATGGCGGGAGGAGGGGGGATGAGAGAGAGAGAAAGAGAGAGAGAGAGAGATCATTTTTTGCTTGTCTCCATACCCAGCATTCTCCCAGTGACAACAATTTCCAAGCGTCGGGTGCATATTCTATTTGAAATCATTTTATGAAAGGTATGTTGGTCTGTGTGCAAATCAAGGTTTTTAGGATTGTCCATGTTGCTGCTTTGTTCCCTAGGTTTGCTGTATACTATTCCGTGCAGGCACCACCATGTTAGCTGCTTGATGTCACCCTCTAACATGGGTATACCACACGCACAATACCTCTGTGAATACCCTCATGAGTCAGCCCATCATCAGTCTGCTCACAGCTTCTCTGAGACATACAGAGCAGGGTCTCTAGGTTGGGGAATGCCCATAAAGATTTAGTTTGATCATTTATGAAGATTGGTGACCCCCAGGCTGTACCAGGCTAACCCCCCAGCAGCCAGGCAAGGCAGTTGTAACCCCACATCATGACCTGCAGCAGATCCCATCTACCGTGCCATGGTTTGTATCTAGGAGCTGCACAGTGACAACCCACTGTTTCTTTACTTTGAATTTCCTTCTGGTGAGCTCAAACAGACCTTCAGAGCTGTCTTAGAATACTTAGCTTGTGAAGAGTATTCAGGAAGTGCCAGGTGCTGGCCCGGTCTGATGCCTGCTGTTGTTTTGCAAACAGGAACATTTCAAATGACTCTTGATCTAGCATGTTGTCTCAATATGAAATGTGTTTCTGGCATTGAATTATGGTCACTTGTCACTTAACAGTGGGGATAAGTACTAGAATTGCACTGTTAGGCCATTTGTTCTTGTGTGACCATTATAGTGTGTCATCACACAAAGGTAGGTGGACTAGGTCACTCAGTGTGGCTCATTAAGGCAACCAAGAGATGCATGAAGACAAACTGTGTGCAACTGCTACCAACCTAGCACGTCACATTGTTCTGTCACAAACTTTTCTTTTCTGGGTAGAATATACTCTAAAATGTTAAAAGCACACCACAATAAGCACGTGAGCAGAAACATGGTAATGTGTTATCACGTGTTGTACATTGTATGTAATTCAAGAGGCTACACTTTTAAGATTATTTTAATGTGTGTGCTTGTGTGCGTGTGTGTGTGTGTGTGTGTGTGTGTGTGTGTGTGTATTTAGGAGCCCATGGAGACTAGAAAAGGGTGACAGAGCCTCTGGAGCTGGACTTCAGATGCCGTGAGCCACCTATTATGAGTGCTAGGAACCAAACTCTTCCTAAAGAGCAGCCAGGGCTCTTAACCACCGAGCCATCTCTCTTGCCTGTGTGCTACATTTTATTCAACCAGAGTGGCATGTTATCCTTATAGAACCACATATATACGGTCCATGGTTAACCAAATAGCACTGTGCATAACAGGTGACTGTGTACAGCTTCTTTTAGTACCTTCTTTTTTTAAATTCAGATCTATTTATGTGTGTGTATGTTACTTGTGTGTATGTCTGTGTAGCACATGAGGCACACACATCATAAGAGATCATAGAGTTAAGGATGGTTGGGAGCCACCATGTAGGTGCAGGGAATTGAACCTAGGACCTCTGTTAGACTCAATCACTGAGCCACCTCTCCAGCCCCTCCTTTGTACCTTCTAATGGACTTGTGTCAGCACAGCATGCACTTCATGGTCCCCACCTTGGCTGAAGCTCCTCTGCACTTGTGTCCCCTCGGGAAGCTTCTTGCTCCCTGTGTCCTGTTCCATCCTACCTCCTTGCTGTGGGTATCCCTTTTCTGCTGTCTCACCAGCGGCCTTCTTAAAGCCCCACCCTCACTATAACCTGCTAGGCAACCTGTGCCCACCTAGTCAGCTGATTCCCGCACTGATTTTAGCCTGTCTGTCCTTCAGTGCCCCAGGCTGCTCCTCAGGCCCTTCAATCCTCCCTTCCCCCATGTGAGATGACTCACCCACTCCCCTCCCCACCCCCAAAAGTCAGCTCCTCCTCAGTCTTCAGAGTTGAACCTAAATGTCACTTTCAGACCCCTACATTGGATCAGCCATCCTTTCAAAGCTCATAAGTCAACCCCAATCAGGTCACCATGTCCACAGTAGCATAGAAATGACTCCTTTCTGCTCTAGGCTGCCCGAGGGCAGACATTGGTATTGTTTTTGCCTGCTTTCCCCTCACCTAGCCTAGGGTTGAGGTAGGCAGACACTCTGCCATCCTAGAGTGAGTACTGCTGAATGAGAAGGCTGCCAATCAAGGACAGTGAGTGTCAAAGCTCAAGCCCCACCCCAGATGGAGGGAGACCCTCACGTTGTGCTGACTCCACTGGCTTATCTCATGCAGGCCCAGCTAAGTAGCTTGTGACTCTGGGTAAGGAAGAGGGGAGAGGCTTTGGGGAGATTAGATAAGGGTGAGCTTTGCTACACGATAAAGAACAACTAAAAGTACTGAAATCCTAAATGTAGACGCTTTCAAGGGTGTCTAGTTAAAATAAGCAAATCCAATAGCAAAGAAAGTAACACCAGAGAGGCTGACTCAGCTGGGAGCCTTGATGAACCTGGCCCTGCCTGGTTCTCTCTTTCCCCCTCCTACCAAAGAATAGTCTATTGGGCCCTCACTTAGCTTCATGAGTTTCCAAAAACCTGGTCATTCAAATACTCCCTTAACCCCCCTACCGCCTTTAATCTCAGTGCTCCAAGGCAGAAACAGGTGGGTCTCTGGGAGTTTTAAACAGTGCTCTTCAGGCTAGCCAAGGCTACAAGTGAGACCCTATCTCAAACAAACAACAACAAAAATCAACAAATATGCAGAATTATTTAAGAATAAGGAAGGCCCCCCCCAGGAGTGCAAATCATCACTGTCTGGCAAATCAGCAGCCCTCATCTGTTATTGACATGCAGGCTGATGTTCCTCTTGACTCTATCTGTCGCATCCTTGGAGGATCGTGTCCACTTTGGCCACCTCTGCTAAGTTCTCCTGCATACTTCAGATGCTTCCCATCCTAGCTTGTCTCCTTCCTCCCTCTCTTTTCTTACAGTGCTCCCCATCCTAGCTTGTCTCCTTCCTCCCTCTCTTCTCTTACAGTGCTCCCCTCCACCCCTGCCCCTCTCATCTGAAAATATGAGGGCTGTTCTGGCTCCTACAGAGAAGACAGCACTCGGGAGTTATGCCACCCTAGGGAACATGCCAGGTCCTCAGGGTCACATGTGAAGGGCAGTGGTCCAGAGCCAGGGCAGCAAACCTTTAACAGCCTAGAACCTGTGGGCAAGGAAAGTTGCCCTCTTTGAGCTCTGGCCATTCCCCCTGATATACTAACTTCTACCCTTCATTTCTACATTTTCTTCAAGCTAACAATGGCTCAAGAGTTAGTGCAGGTGGCTTAGTGGGTATAAGTGCTTGCACTGTTAATCCTACCAGGTGAGAATGAGACCACTACCATAATTTTTTGAGCCAAATTCAAAGCACACTGTATTAAATACTGACCAGGACCATGGATAATAGACAGCTCCATACCCAGGATTCCCATAGAATGGCACCAATTTATATCAGTCACGGGATTATAAAGGCAGACCCCACAAGGCTATATACTTCCTGGCTTCATTCAATCAGAGGCAAACATACACCTGACATGCATCCCGCCTGCATGTGACCAAGCACACATCTTGTGTAGTTGGTGCAACCAAGCATGTTTACAGAAGCAAAAACATGAGCTTCTTATCTTACAACAGCCCCCAGCATTCCAGGAAGTTATCTGTCACTGAGCAAGTGGGGTTTACAGGTAGAGGCGTTTTGTGTGTATGTATGTATGTATGTATGTATGTATGTATGTATGTATATATGTATATATGTATGTATGTATATGTGTGTATGTATGTATATAAAGCAAAATAATTTAAGGTTAAAACATATCTTTAGACATCACACCACCAAGCTTAATGACCTGAGTTTGTTTGGTCCCTGAGACCCACATGGTAGAAGGAGAGAACCATCTCTTGTAAGTTACCCCCCTGACCACACACACACACACACACACACACACACACACACACACACCAAAGAAATGTAATTTAGAAATTTAAAAAAGTTACTTCGGGCCTTGCCTGCTGCAGAAAACCTTCCTAAACTTAGGACTCACACTAGGCTGCCCTCAGATACACCAACTGTCAATTGTTTCTATCCATACCGGAAGTGGGTTCTGGGAATGCTGGCTAGGCTAGTCTATCTCTTAGCTCCCATTGCCTGGTGTAGGAATGGGTGGATAAGCTTCTGTGTGGCTTTGGTAACATCTTAAAAGCGTACAATGAAACCCAGACAAAAACCATTCTCTGCCAGAAACAGCCATGCATTTCATATTTAAATATTTTCTACATAAATAATAGACATTCACTCCTATCTCTTATCCAGATGTAATAGTAGAGATGGATGATATCTGAACTATTTAAGATAAAATAACTATGCTTAGTCATTGTGTCCTTGGGCCAAAATTCAAATGAAATTAATGATAAAATTCCATTTAATCAACATTATGTGAAATGATGTCAGCTCTATGTAACACAAAGTTCCCCTTTTTTCTAGATAATATTTTTTAATGAATGATCATTTTGTTCTATTTTTTAAAATGATGGCAAATAATATAAAAATTCTAGATAATTTAAATGTATTCAAAAATATGTGCTAGAATTAGTTCAGAAGCTTAAGACATGCAGACATTCATGTGGAAAGTGTAGAGTTTGCCTGCCTGTTACAAGCTGAGGCCACGTCGATCAACTTTTGGTTCCAACAAGGGCTTAAGACAATCCACTCATAAAGGGGAAAAGGTTTATTTTTGACTCACAGTTTCAGAGTTTCAATCCACAATGGCTCTGGCTCACCATGCGTGAGGGGAGAAAGCACATCCTAGGCCCACTTCATGGCCAAGAAGGAAAGGATAGAAAAAGGAAGGGACTAAGCAATGTCTCTTGCAATGGCATGTGTCACTGGCTTCAAGACCTGCCGTTCAACCCCACCTTTTAAAGTTCCACCTCTCCCAATGGTACCTCGAGGCACTGAGCCTTAAAGCACAGGATCTTTAGGGAACACTTACTATCGAGACTACAGCGAAGAGCATACGATCTGAAAACCCCTCCATTATCCCTGCCTGTAGGGCATCACCAGATCTAGACATGGAGGCTGCCTTACTGTCCTTCAGCCCCCAGCGTAGACACTGCGTTTTCATGGGTACCTCCCTTGACCACCACTCTTTCTTTATGTTCTTACCCAAAAGTTCACGGTTTACTTACTGCCTCTATTCCATTTGACCAAGACCCAGGAAGCCTTCATCTATGTTCCTTGGTGTTGCCTGAGTGCCCATATTGGGGCCTGGGGCGAGTGCAGAGCATTCAGGGGAGGAAGGAACTACCACCCTGCCTGTGCCCACGCCCGTTTCTCATTTAAGGACTCTCACAAAAGTCAGCTTCCACTCTGGATTCACTAGGGCCTTTCCCCAGCTCTGTCTTTCTGAGTAGGTACCAAACCATAAGCAAAACGGTACAGCCAGATCAAAGTCAGTCAGATCAAAGTCTCTCTTTTTCAAGAATCTCCAGCTTTACTGAGGCATAGATACAGCAACTCCACTGACACACCACGGTGCCCACGAACGGAATGCTTTTAATATTTTTAAAAAGTTTATGTGGCACTTTCCCGTGCTAGTATAGACAGCCAGGGGGCCCTGCCCTGTGGTCTCACTCTGTGCCACAGCTCCTGAGTCCCCTGGCCGATCTCAGCCACCAGGCCCACACAACAACCACCCACCCATCTCAACACCCACACCCATCTCAACACCCAATTACCCAGTAGAATTAAAACTCTTATGCATATAGTTAGCCAATCAGATTTATGTATCAATAAAAACACAATTTGCAAGATGCCAATACAATAACTTCAGAGTCAATTGATAATGATAAAAGCTGCCCACCTAGATTAGACAACTTATTATCCTTTATAATAACATAACTGTCCGTGGTGCTAAGCCAGTTCATGTACGCTGCCATCTTCCTCCTTCTCCAATGCCCTCACCTGTGCAACCTTAGCTCCGCCTCCCTGTTCCCGGTCCAATCACAGGGCTCCTACTGCCTTAATGTAATTGGACAGAGAAATTCTGTAACATATGAGTATATATCTACATGTATGTAAGGGCAGTATATGCATGGCTGGTGCCCTTAGGGTCCAGAAGAGGGCACTGACTCCCTTGGTACTGGAGTTACAGATAGTTGTAAGCCACAATCTGGGTACCGGGAATCAAACCTGGGTCCCCTGAAAGGGGAAAAAGTGCTGTTAACCACTGAGTCACTTCTCCAGCCCCAAGAGCATCATTTACTTTATTTGTGTCCCTGGCTGTCCTAGAACTTGCTATGCAGAGTGAGCTGGCCTCAAACTCACAGAAATCTGCCTGCCTCTGCCTCCCGAGTGTTAGGATTAAAAGCGTGTGCCACCACTGCAACCCAACAGGAATATTCTTGATATGAAAATGCTTGTATTGCTCCCTCTGTGTTAAGATGAAGTTTCTGTATTTCAGGTTGACCCTCAAGAGGGCTGCGAAGTGGACTTGGTGTTTAGCACAGAGCAATATAACCCCGAGCAGGTAAGCCGCCCCAATTAGTGATGCAGCCTATTAGCAACATCCGTAAGTGCTGTCTTGTCTTTAGAAGAAGAAGTGAGAATATGAACAAATAAAGCCTGGAGATCGTCTCTTTTTATCTTATTTGTTTTCAAGAATGAAAGAACAAAGCATAGGAGACTGAGTGCCCACCACAGCATTGGTGCAGACTGGCAGGCAGCAAGTGAACTTATCCTTCAGGACAATAGGAAAATAGCTTATTGAGCATGCTGAAAGGGGGGGGGGGGGTTGATGAACAGTAACTAGAAAGTAGCCTGCAGGCAAGGCAGGATTGCTGGGGAGACTCCATTGAGTTTTACAATTATAGTAAATTCTTTTCTTAAATAAATATGCTCAGTTTTCATTTAAAAATATTTTAATTTGTTCTTTGAAATTTTTCATATATATATGCAATGTATTTGAACTTCTCTACTCCTGGTGCCCTTCTCCAATTCCTCACCAACCTACCTCCCTTCAAGCTCATTATTATTACTATTGTGATTATTAGCCCATTGAGGCTAATTAGTATTGACCACATACAGATGTATTGAGACCATCCACTGTGGCACGAGCAACCTACCAGTAGCTACCCAGGAAAGGTTAGTCTCCCCTACCCAGCAACCATCAATTGCCAATCGTCCCTCAGGTAGGGGTGGGGCCTCAGCAGGCCACCACATCTGCCACCTCATGGTAGACAGATTTAAAAAATGGTCCTGCGTGTGTGGGGGTGCTTTGCCTGTATGTATGTCTGTGCACTGGGTGTGTGCCTGGGGTCCTTGGAGGCTAGAAGACATTGGACTCCCTAAAACTAGAGTTACGGAAAGTTGTGAGCCATCGTGAGAATCCACACTGGGTCATCAGGAAGAACAGCTGGTCTTCTCATCATCCCCCCCCCCCCCCCGCTTTTCTGTTCTTTCTGCACACTCTTCTTTGATGTTCCCTGAGCCTTGGATGGGGGAGGTTGATGCAGATATCCCATAGATATCTCATCTATGGCTGAGAACTCAGTCATTTATCCCCAGCATTTTGACCAGGCATGAGTCTCAGCATTAACTGCTACTCACTGCAAAAAGAAACTTCTCCAACCAAGGTTTAAAGTGACATAAACCTATGGGAATAATCATAGTTACGGCAGTGTAACAATGTGACCATTACTCGAAACAGCACCGTAGGACCTACAATTTCCTGAGATAAGTCTTACAGTACCAGATGTGAAATCACTCCCATGGGGTAGACCACATTCTAGCAGAAACTGACGGGTTACCTCCATAAGCACCATGCCAATGCTGCTTTCCTGGCAGGCCATGTTGTAGCTTACAGGTGCTGAGAGTCTTGATCATCTTTCTCCCCCAGCTGCCTGCAGAGCACCTTCTAGCTCTCTGAGAACCAGCCAGCAGGGAGCCTTTCCTGGGCAGTTTGACTTATTTCTTGATGTTTCTGCAACCATGGTTGGTGTCTTCAGTAACAGGGTCCTACTCTTCAGTCATGATGTTCTGAGTACCTCCAGGGCCTCCCTGACCAAATGACTTGTAGCGCAGTCTCCTGTGCCCAGCACTTGTGTTTCTTTGAGTGCCATTTTATGATGTACAAGTCCTGTCGTGTGAAGGCAGACCGTTGTGATTTACGGGAACCGTTCTGGAATTTAGCATGAGCCACTTTGTACATCATTTCCAGGTGTGCAGTCTCAGCCAAGTAAACAGAGACCATGCAAATTAGAGGAATTCCTGATGATCACATATCTGTCCTGGTCAAAGGCTCAGGTCCAAAATGTCAGGCTGCAGTTCTGTGGCTGCAGCACCCTGTGGCAGCAGTTTGGAATTCCTGGACCATGCCTGGGGACCAACTCCCTTTTCTGATCTCTTATTAAGGGCTTCAACAATGAGTGCTTTATCCTTCTGCATTTAAAAGTCTCCACATACCTGTCCTTTTCCACTTCCTTAGGGCCCCTGGGAGAGAATTTCACAGCTCTCTTGGGTGTCCCTCCTCACACTTCATAGTCCTTAAAATGACTCACCCTGAAGTGCCAATATGTTCTTTTTCCTGTCAGCTGGTGACATTTCTAGTTGGCAAGCTGGTGTAGCACAAGGCCGATTCCATATCAGATTAAAGAATCAAATATGTAGACATATTCATAGAACACAGAGCAGGGCCCATGCATGCTCTAGGCATTACCTGCCTCACTACAATCACCACCATGCAGCCATGATTTGCTAAGTTACCTTCACCCCATTTTCAGAGAGTAAGCAGAAAACCGATGTAGAAATCACAAGCAGATGAACATCCCTGTGAGGAGCTAGGCTGAGAGGCCAACCCAGATTGTCAGCAGTGGTGGTCTGAGCCTAAGTCTGGGAATTTCAGACCATGCTGCACATCAAAGGGTCACAGGGAGGCAGAGAATCAGGGGGACAAGGCGTGCCATCCCTAACTCAGTGCCTCTGGAAGGAAGCTTACCAGATTTCACAAACAATAAACCCAGACTTGGCTTATTAACCTTAGAGTTCATTTTTCTCAGCGGATTAGGCAGATGCCTTTGATTTCTAGTTTTGCAAACTGAAAGCTTGAAAATAAAGCTCAAGGGATAATAATTACTGAGGTTTTTTCCGACCAACAACACGTTCCTCTGGACTTGGAACATAGTAAGTACACTAAGAGTGCAGCTGGCTAGCAGAAGTGGAGGTCAGCCATTCCTGTTCACAGCACTGCTTCCATGGAGCTGTCTGGTGGGTTAGACAGAGGAAACATTGTACCCAGCTCCTTTCCTCTTCCTTGGGGATGGCAGACACCAAAGGAGCTAGAAAGACTGTTCTGACGATGGGAGCCTTTCAGTTCTTCTATGCTGCACCTGCAATTAGCATGTTAATGTGCCCCAGAAACCCCTCCTCCCACCCAGAACAGGCAGTGTAAGGGAAAACTTGCACCATGGCAAACTTACATAGGTTTTTTTAACTAGTTTGAGAAGCAGGCTTATTCTGAAGACCCAACTTGATTATAATTTCTTTCACTGTGGGTCTTTCGAGTTTATTTCTGGTTCTTGCCTTAACCAGGATGCCATTTAAACTGCAGAAAAGAAAAGAAGGTTGCTGCTTCTGCTGCTCCACCAGCCACGTTTGGATAGGACACCCAGACTAGAAGTCCACAGCTTGGCTTGGGTGGGGCTAGTGACTGTGAATTCCTCATTCCAAGTCTAATGCTGATGGTATGAGCATGCACATTTTTCTGGGGCTAGGTCCTTGGCCTTAATGGTCAAGTTAAAGAACCATGACCAAAATGGGGAAGAATTACTATTCAAGAACAGATAACTGAAGTCTAGGAGAATCTCTGATGTTTTGGGATTTGAAATAAGGGAGGGTGCTCACAGAATCCACAATATGAGGATGACTGTGGTATCTAACGTGGACTAGATCTCAGAATAGGTAGGCAGAATTATTATAGCACAGGTCAGTAGCTGAGCTCAGACAGGAAGCAATTCAAGCACTGAGAGCTTAAGATGTGGAATGGGCCGGGCAGTGGTCGGCGCACGCCTTTAATCCCAGCACTCGGGAGGCAGAGGCAGGCGGATTTCTGAGTTCGAGGCCAGCCTGGTCTACAGAGTGAGTTCCAGGACAGCCAGGGCTACACAGAGAAACCGAAAAACCTAAAAAAAAGTGGAATGGGTTCCTTTTTAAGATTTAGCATTTTGGTCTTTAACCATGGAATGAAAGGAGCAAGTTTACGAATGGACTTGCTGGGGTTTTCATTAATAGGAACCAGCTTGGTCTTCCAATTCAAGTTAGTAAGCTTAATACCCAAGTACCCATTGTGTTGGTTCCAGAGAGCACGAAGCAGCCCCTATCCTAGACATGTGAGCCAAGAAGGGCTCAACAGACATCAATGTGATTTCTTTGCAAGAGTCCTGACATTATTATGTACAGAGGTAATCAGAAAGTGAATGTTAAAAGGACAGCTGTACTGCCAGTTCTTGGGTCCGTTTTTGTTGCAGTGATAAAATACTAACAAAAGCAGCAAGAGAAAGGGGATTTATCTGGCTCATAGTCTGCCACAGCAGGGAAGTCACTGCACCTCCAACCATAAAGCAAGGAGTGATGAATATATGGATGGCTCAGCTCATTTCCCCCAGGTATACAATCTAAGATCACAGACACCCACAGCAGATAAGCTGATTAACACAGTCAACATACCCCCCAGTCACGCCTATAGGCCCATCTCCCAGGTGATTCTGGGTTCTAGCCAGTTTACAGTTCACATCAACCTCAAGTCGTGAGCACTAAAAACCACCTTCTATAAAGTTACGCTCCGTCTGTCAACAGCAGCCTGCCAAACTCAAGCTGAGCGTTTGTGTGAATTGCAGTGAGTACAGTTGATAAGCAACCTTCCTGGGTAACTTCAAAACCTTTCTTTCAGGAAGGTGAGGAACGTTTGGGCCAATGTTCTGCGAGGGTGTTTTTCAAGAATGAAAAACCCAGACCAGCAATTAACGTAACCTGCACCCAGCTCTTTGGTAAAGTGAAGAGACAAGAAAAGGATTATCTGCTTTACAAGCAGATGAAGCAACTGAAGACTCCTTTGGACATCGTCAGCATACCTGGTATGAATCAGTAACTGGGTTCCCTATATCAGGAATATATATATATTCAGCTACGGATTGTGATATGTCTCATTATTAAACAAGGCTCAACGGTGTCATGTTCTGTTCATCTCTACAATATACTAATGCTACCCAAAGCTGAGTCTCTTTAGCTGACCATTTTACATCCCAGAATGAGAACCCAAAAGCTGACTCTACAAATAAGAGACAGAAGTTTTTGAGGGGAAAAAAAAAAGGTGTGTAGATTAGAGTGCAGATTTCAGGGGAGTCTAGAACCTGAGGTGACATTTCTAGCGTTTTGTTGTTAGCCTCAGAGAGGTTTAGCTGACAAGACACTCCGTGCCTGAAATCAGCCCCTCTTCCCCAGAGCTGGCTGAGGGACTGTCTGGACCATTGCTGTAGGGGCCATATTTATCTCACTTCAGGTCAACAGCTAATGGGCAGTGGAGCCGTCTCCAAGAGACATGCCCTGCCCTCTGCAGTGACTCAGCTGGAGTGCAGCACAGCTCATTTATCTTGGCACTCATAAGAGTGTGTGGGCAGCAGGAGACATTCAGCACTTACTGGCAAATCCAATTTCCCAAGCCACAAAAGTCATCTCTGGACTTGCACTTGGGTAGGAGCTTAACCTCTGACCACTGCAGCACTCTCTATCCCACACTCTCTGCTCGTTTGTCCAGACACCCCTCAATTCCTCATCCACACCCAAGAACCTCGGGCTCCACTCCTGACTGTATCTGCCCCCCCCCCCCCCCGCTGACACTGACTAAATACCAGCAATGAAGACTGCTGCCTGCATTTCTAACATCAGAGTCTCGAATGATTCTCACCCGAATGCTTCATTAACAACGATCAAATCTTGAGTCCAAAGAACTATGAGAATTCAGAATATATCGTTGAAGATATTCATGCTGCTTAGAATAAGTGAACTAATGACTGATAATTAGAAATCCATAGTTACATGGGGGTCTTATTTCCCCTTTTAGTTTGGGAAATAAGGCTCATTTGCTCTTTTAAAAAGGAGTTTTAATTATGTGTGTGTGTGTGTGTGTGTGTGTGTGTGTGTGAGTGAATGTACACATGTGAGGGGACATGCCCATGGAGTTCAGAAGAAGACAGCAGATCCCCAGAGCTGGAGTTACAGGCAGTTGGGGGCTGTTTGATGTGGACTTTCTTCTGCAAGAGCAGTGCAGGCTTGTCTTAGTCAGAGTTTCTATTCCTGCACAAACATCATGACCAAGAAGCAAGTTGGAGAAGAAAGGGTTTATTGAGCTTACACTTCCACATTGCTGTTCATCACCAAAGGAAGTCAGGACTGGAACTCAAGCAGGTCAGGAAGCAGGAACTGATGCAGAGGCCATGGAGGGATGTTACTTACTGGCTTGCTTTCCTCTGCCTTGGTCAGCTTGCTCTCTTATAGAACCCAAGACTACCAGCCCAGGGATGGTAACACCACCCACAAGGGGCCCTCCTCCCTTGATCACTAATTGAGAAAATGCCTTACACCTGGATCTCATGGAGGCATTTCCTCACCTGTAGCTCCTTTCTCTGTGATAACTCCAGCTTGTGTCAAGTTGACACAAAACCAGCCAGTACAAGGCTCTTAAAGGATGACATTGTACAGGACATTTTAACCATTCATTTAGATCTTGTTCACCTACTAAATACTTACTCATAGGGGCCATTCGACAGTCTACCTAGTTGGCTACTATAAAATGTCAACAAAAATCTTGGGACTGGAAAGATAGCTCAGTGTCGAAGAACATTTTCTGCACAAACATGAGGAACAGAGTTTAGATTCGGTCACTCATAGAGGAAGCCACATATCCCACAAACACCCTCTTCTGGCCTCAATGCATGGACCAGGACATACACATATACAAGCACAGATATGCATGTGCCCACATGTAAAAATACATAAATAATTCAGTCATAGTACTTCTCAACAACAAAATGTGAGTTCTGCTTTGACTGTAAATTCAGCAGTGGTGCTGAGTGTTCATGCACGAAAAATTATCTACTTAGGATCAAGGGTTGATTTACTAGACAGATACACCAAAGTCTGTGTGAAAGCTGAACAAACCAGAGACATTGTGCTAAAAGTTCACGGATCTATAAGGTGAGCTGTATATTAGTGACGTCATGGTTTCTCATATTTCCTTCAAGGGCATAGTCCTGTGTCACTGCATGAGTGCAGGATAAACCTTATTGAGGCAGTTGCCCTAGATTCTTAGAAGGTACAATCTATCAACCAGCGGTACAAAATACAATTTTTTTTTAAGACATGAACTTTCATTATAATGTTATGATTTAACAAATCACACATTATATTCCTACTTTGAGCTTCTAAAATTTATTTCTAATATTTGTTGAAATAATATTATTTGTTCAATTTTATTACTGCTTTAATCTACTTATCCAGTTTTAAGTGGAAAATGATTTCTGATATCCTCAGTAGCTGAAACCAAGTAACAGTGGAATCTTGGAATCGATTGAATGTATAATCATTTCTAGAAACAAACAAACAAACAAAACCCAAAAGGATTGGTTTTAGATTGAATCCAACCGTGCAGACAGGCCTGGGGTATCCAGTTCAAGTCTTAGCAGTTTCTAGCCAGTAGTTAATCCAGGGCAACAAACTTCGTAGTGCAATTAATAAGCAGGACTGACATAATGCTGGCTCCACACTGGTTTCCCTTCTGCTTTTATTATGATGATTTCACATTCTCTAGTCCATTCACGAGCTTCTCACAGATGAATACAATCTATGAGCAGAAAAGACCCGAGGAGCTTACACGGTATCCATCCTGCTCGTCTTGCCTTGAACACTCACCCCTTCATGTGTCCTCGCTGCTGACAGCATTTAGTGTGGCTCCTTTGTCTTCCAGGGTAACACATTTGGCTATCACAGATCTAAAGCAACAGATAGATAGAGTACGTGTTGGTGGGCCATATGAAGAAAGTTTCAGTTACTGGAAAAGACAGGGCAAAAGTTGCCAGAGCCCTGTGAGAGTGAACCACGGCAGAGGTGTTTGTGTCACTGTACCGTCTTTGCCGTCCTGCAGTAAATATCCTGGAACCCTAATGGTTCAACGTCAAAGAGAAACTACACATGCACTCTTAAAATACTAGCAATTCTGCTAGACAGCAGAAGTCTGAATCATCTCTACAGTAATAGCCTGAAGCTCAGAGCTCCCTGTTGACTAACATGTCCTGGCAGGATGAACTGTTAGTCACCTTGAGGAGTTGACATTGTACGGCAGTGCACAGTTCTGAGTGTGTGGCGCTTGGATGTTACAGAATAGCATGATGAGACCAAGCCCTTAAAGATTTGTGTAACAGTGGATGAGGACTGAGGAGGAAACCAAGGCTTTCAGCTTTACTCTCAGCAGGTTTTCTTCTAAAAGCACTTCCAGGCCCCTAGAGCACTCGTTACTTCTAATGTCTTCATGCTCTCTTCCAAACAGCCATGTGCGAGCTTCTGCCTTTCTATGGCAGAGCATGCCTGTCTCTTGCATTTGCAGTGAGACAATTTCCGGTCCGTTTTACTGAGTATGAGACTTTTGCTTCATCAAATTCTAAGTTTTACTTATTTTGAATTCTGTGGGTGGTGAGGAGTGGGGGGCAGAGGCTAGCCTTGTGTAGTCGGCTCTCTGCTTCCACTTTTGTGTGCAGTCTGAGGATTAAACCCAGGTCTTCTGGCTTGTGTGGCAAGTTCTTTCCCTGACCCCCACACCCAACCCACTCCTTCCACAACTTTACACCCCACCAACTCTTATCTTCCCAAGCTCTCTCATCCAATAATCTTTAATTTTTTTATTGTTATGGGTATGGGTGTTTTGCCTGCATGTACATCTGTCTATTTATCACACGTATTCAACACCCATGGAGACCAGAGGGCACCAGATCCCTGAGGACTAGAGTTACACAAGGCTGTAAATCTAGCTTGTGGGTGCTGGGAATCAAATCAGGGTCTTCTGCAAGAACAGCCAATCTCATAACTGCTGAGCCATCTCTCCAGCTTGGATCGTTTTCCTTATATCCTGGATTCTGATTTCTCCAGCTTCTCCCATGGTTTTGACCATCAGTATCCTTCTCATCTCTGAAATCCTGCCCACCAGAGACAGTGCTCTGTTGACCTTGTGCTACACAGAGCATCTAGGACCTATTCTGCTGTCATCAAACTCAGTCAACCACTCTTTCTGTGGGACTACCTGTACTGGCTGGTTTTGTGTGTCAACTTGACACAAGCTGAAGTTATCACAGAGAAAGGAGTTTCAGTTGAGAAAATGCCTCCATGAGATCCAGGTGTAAGGCATTTTTTCAATTAGTGATCAAGGGGGGAAGGCCCCTTATGGGTGATACAATCCCTGGGCTGGTAGTCTTGGGTTCTATAAGAGAGCAAGCTGACCAAGGCAGAGGAAAGCAAGCCAGTAAGTAACATCCCTCCATGGCCTCTGCATCAGCTCCTGCTTCCTGACCTGCTTGAGTTCCTGTCCTGACTTCCTCTGGTGATGAACAGCAGCATGGAAGTGTAAGCTGAATAAACTCTTTCCTCCCCAACTTGCTTCTTGGTCATGTTTGTGCAGGAATAGTAACCCTGACTAAGACACTACTTCAACATTTCGGTTTCTTCCTTTCTGTCCTGTATAGATTTAATATGGACACAAAATCCATGTCCACTGGATCTGTACACGAGACCATTCATAGTACGATGCCATACATTTACATTCCTTCAAGACCAGCCCAAGTCTGAACCTGCAGTGTCCTCCTTGGCTCACCCATCCCTCACTTCACCCCCACTTACAAGACCAGGATTCAAATTCCTGGAAAAACCCTCATTCCTTTGCAACCTTCCCCCAAACTCTCCAGCCCACAGAAACCTCACCCCTGCCTATTTGTCCTTCTGCTGTCTCTAAGAATGCATCAGTTGTGCCTCTATGCTGCCCAAAGGCACCAAAGGCATCAGGGAATAATCTCTGGTGTATCACCACAGGCCAGACAACTCTGTTGTACCAACCAATAGGACTTATGCTAACATTTACTTTACCTAAAGAAAGTTTTCTGATATATTTGCCTTATTGTGGTACTGCACTGCTGGCAGGCCATAACAGAAGCTGTCTCTACCAACCTGTACACAATGGTGATCTGTGACATCACCCTAGAAATTAATCACTAAAGTTTGACTTTCTAAAAGTAAGTAATCATTATATCCCTACCTCTTCTGATATTGACTGGGTTTTAAGTGATTGCTGAATTTAAACAAAAAGGTTCAAAAACAAATGGCACAGGAAAAATCCATCTAATTTTTTCATTCGTTCAAAAAGTGACTGGAAAGCTGCCAACTCATTGGTTAGCTTTAAAGCCAGTAGTTAAAGGCCACGACTTTCAGGCCAAGCCAGCATGTAACAAGATGGTGGCGGTGGACTTTTTCACCAAGTTAATGTCTCAACTAGCATATGTCTAGATTAATGTTCAGTGTTGTTGTAGCATTGGTTTATATGTGTGTAGTGCTACAAATAGCCACTAAGTAAGTTAATATTATTCTTAATCACATGTCCCAGTCAATCAGGATACTACTGTGAGATGATCCAGTACCACATTCCTGACGTCATTTCTGCAGTTCCTCAGCTTTTGTCTTAAAAATCTCTTAATACAAACGTGCTTCTTTCAGATAGTCATGGACACATTGACCCCTCACTGAGACCCCTGTGGGACTTGGCTTTCCTTGGCAGCTCATACGTGATGTGGGAGAAGACAACCCAGTTTCTGCACTACTACTTGATCCAGCTCAGCAGTGTGAAGCAGTTGGTAAGAACCTGAACATTAGCCGGGCCAGCCGAGCCGCAGCGTACCCAGTGCTGTGGGCTGAACCAATGGGAATGGTGACCTTCAAGGCAAGAGTTTTAATTACATTTCAATTCATCCAGCAAATATCTGAGTGACTGCAGCAGCCTAGGTATTGTTTGAGGGATTGAGGGGGCAGCAGTGAACAAAACCAAATTTGTTGACTTTAATGAGACCATTCTAGAAAAGAAGCCAAATAAAGAGTTAATACAGTGATGACTATGCATCAAATCGTGATGGGAAGTGATATGGCAGAAAGAAAAAAGAGGGAGAAGGAAATGCAGGGCCTTGAAAGGCAACTTACATAGTAAAGTGAGGCTAATGGAATCAGAGCTGGCACTGAAGCAGAAGCTAGAAGATGCAAAGAGCAAAGAGAAGGGAATCTGAGACGGGAAACCTCGGCAGCAGGATGGCTGATGGGTTGAAGGAGCAGCAAGCCTTGTGTGGCTCTACAGAGTGAGCAGAGCATCTGAGGAAATGAGATGAAATGGCAGGAAGTGGGGACAGTGTCTGTCCTCGTAAGTCTGGGTGTGTCACTGGTTCAGGCTTGTCTTTATCCTATTAGCAGATGTGATTTCCCCAGGATCTTTCTGGCTCCACTCTGAGAACAGACTACCATGAAACAAGGGAGAAAGCAGGAAGGCTTGGTGGTGGCCTGGACTAGGGGGTAGCAATGGAGGTCGTGGAATATCTGGATTCGGGTGGACTGGCAATTGTTATAGGCTGTTCAAGAACATCAGAAAATGTTAAGAGGTGAAGGATGAGTCTTAGGCCTGAACCCTGAAGAAGGGTTTCTGTTCATTGGTTGGAAAAGACATCAAGAACAGTTTTAGAGGGAGTTGTCTTGATTTGTAGCAAGAAGTCAATCTATACAGTCATCTAACCATAGAGGTTTGTATTTAAGAGACAGGGATGGATGGCTGTGATCATGCCCATGTAGATGGTGTTTAAAACCACTGACTGGGAGAGATCACAAGTGGTGGTATACACAGAGTTACCTAAGACTGAGTCTGGTACTCTTCCTACCTTAGATCTGGCAGCACAGAGTCCACCTGGAGAGAAAGCAGAGAACAGCAGCCAGGCACTAGTCACAGATACTAACACAGGTGGGAGCCAGTCTCAGTTCTCGGTATTCATTATGTCCTCTCAGAGAATGCAGAGTCCTGAGTCAAGGGTGAGGATGGAGGAATGCTGGGAATGTGGGTTGGACCCTGCCAGTTAATGTGGGGATCTGTGCAAGGCCTTGTTAGCAGGGAGAGGTAGGCAAACTTGCCTGTAACCAGGGTTGGGAATTTTCTCAGGTAAATGTGATATAGGGAGAGAGGGTTTTTTCCCAACGTAAAAGCCAAACCAACTGTAAAAAGTACTTACTAACAAGAAACATTTTCACAATCACCAGTATTTTCTGAGGAACTTGCCAAACATTTGGCAGTTTTAATGCTAATAATAATTTTGTCTGCTTTCCAAAGACCATTGTAAAACAGGCAATGTTTTTTTCTTCTTTACTGATCTTTTCGGAGAGTGTTTTTTAACAGCAATTACCCTCTAATTGATTGTTGCTATGTAACAAGGCAGGACTTGTGTGGAGTCTCCCTCACCCTCTCTCTAACAGGGCAATGGAGCTGATAAAATCAAGACAGCTCAGAGGCAGGAAGTGCCTGTGAGGCAGGGTGACTATCACTTCCCCCCAAACTTTCTGGGTAGAATTATTACCTGAATTCTCAGGGTTAAACTTACTTGCTAGTGCAATGGTATAAGGAAATACAAACTTCTAAACTTATAGCCCTATATGAACAAGACCCATCACACAGCCACCATTATTTCCTTAGACCTGAAGAACAAATAGCATTTCCAATACCAGGGGCTGTGCCAAGGAGAGGGGAGTATATCAGCCAAGGAAAATGGGGATACGGGCTTTCGGGATCCCTAGCTTTATTATGACTTGACAAAAGGAAAACTACACATTATTCTGATTCCAACCCACCGGTACCAAATCTTGTGACCACTCTTATAACTTTAATCTTTTCAAAACCTTTTTTTTTTTTTTTTTTTTTTGGTTTTTCGAGACAGGGTTTCTCTGTGTAGCCCTGGCTGTCTTGGAACTCACTCTGTAGACCAGGCTGGCCTCCAACTTAGAAATCTGCCTGCCTCTGCCTCCCAAGTGCTGGGATTAAAGGCGTGTGCCACCACTGCCCAGCTCAAAACCTATTTTTAATGACAGCAGTGGGAGAGAAAGGAAAAGGGGGAAGTAGACCTGTTTAGAAAGGTTCTTTGGAGCAACTCCTGTCTGTGTCCTCTGGAAATTGGCAGTTCAGTTCACAGGTTGGCAGGGGCAGCTCGATCCACTGGAAAACACTTCATGGATATACCAGTAGTCCAGTTTGGTAGAGTCAGGATAGCAAACACGAATCAGCAGTGGCGGCACTACTTAGCCGAGACTGCCAGGTCTCAGCCTAGGCTCAAGTCAGCAGGAGGGACCCAGAGGGACACCAGGAGAAGTTCTCGGCTGTGCCTCTCTCAGCGAAGTGAACATCATCAAAGATGGGAGACCCACAAGTGTTGCACAGCTAGCTCTACAAGCAAGCCTAGCTCAGCACCGTCACTCCATGGAGTCCTATTTATACCCTCCAAACATCACGTGTCCCCCATGGGTCTTGCCTCAGCATGTGCAGCTGTCTGAGCTGACATCACTCTGCCATTCAGCCCAAGTCCTTGGAAGCAGCAAGAAGCTGCAGCACCCCATTCAAAGTTTTTTGGTGTGTTTCTTTCTATGGAGTCCCAACAAATGCAGCTCCACTATGCAATGTAAGGTGGACCAATACATGTGTGTCATTAGCGAAGAGTCCTTCATCACGCATCCTTTCACACGTTTGCTCAGCAGAACAGCCTTTTGCCTGTGTCTGCTTTGTTCTTTCACGAGTCTGCCTTAGTCTTTCACCTGTGTCCACTTTAATGAAATGTTCCTTCACGTGTTTGCCCCAGCAAAGCACCATCCGACCGACTTTCCCAAGAACCCTTAAGTTTCCACTTCACACTCAAAAGTATCTACCTTTAACCCTAAGTATCTACCAGGTCACCACTCACTATTAGTCAGTTCCAGACTTTATTCCAGCTTACTGTCTCCCTCCACTAACCAAAGATACATAACAGAAATTACCTCACCAGCCATATCTACTCTGCTGAGAGGCCTCTTTTTGATCACGTATATTAATAGCATCAGCCTGCTTATTCTATAAAACCACACTGATTCTATTAGGGCTTAGTCTCTCCCTTTAGGAGATGGAGGAGACATGGAGGGGGGTCACAAAAATGGGGTCAAACAAGGCTCCCTCATGGTTTCCAGGAAGATTAAAGTGCTAAGATACAGAAATAAAATAACAATAATAATAAATCACCATCAATCTGGAATATAAGCACTTGGCATTGTGATAATTTGAATAGAAGCCAAAGAGGTTATTTCTGAATAATATTAAAAATAATGACTTCTTGTCAGGGCCTGACTTAGTGAGGGCAGACTGAGAGGTATACTGTTTACCTCTGCAGTTCTGTAATACACTGTGCTTTGGGTTTGGTTTCAAGGGCCCTTCCTTCTGAAGGAAAGGTGCATACAAGCAGCAATGCAAGTTTTAGTAAGGAACATCGTAGGCACAGCAGGCTATAATTATCTTACACATTTAACATGGGTAATATCTTTTTTTTCATTACTGGGGAATGAACCTATAGCTTCTCCCACCCGAGGTAGGCTCCCTGAATTACAGTCAGTCTAGGCACTCCTCTGTTGTTTGAGCAAAACAGACTATTAAGTAAGGTTGAAATTCTACTATTTATGTAAAGCCCAGTCTGTTTTCACCTAAAACTTGAAGACTACCATAATTTCATTCAAAATGCTGCTTTTAAAGCCAGGCATGGTAGCACCTGCCTTTAATCTTAGTAGTTAGGAGATAGAAGCAAGAAGGTTAGGAGTTCAAGACCTGCCTTAGCTACAGAGTGCCAGGCCAGATAAGACTGTATCTCAAAGATACACACATTTTAAAAATGTTACTTTCAAAAGCAGAATAAGAAAGTACTGCCTCGAAAAGATGTCTGTAAGTAGAATCAGTTTTAAAGGTTTAAGAATATCTAGGAAAGCCAGGCCTTGAGAGACAGTTCAGGCAGCAGTCAGCTGTGACAGGGGTCCACTGATGGACGACTTGGGAAAGATCAGCGTTTCCTTCCAAAGAAAAGATAGTCATCAACTGAGGGCCAAGCACGGCCAAGTGCACACCTCCAAATGATACAAACTGATGGCCCCTTGCCCCTGCGGGGCGTGGCTCAAGCCCACCACAGTATTTGTTCATGAGGCTCACACACTCTCTGATGTGCTTTATCTCTAGTTTGCCCATGCACACTGTAAAGGCTATATCAATTGTTATTCTGTTCTAGTAAAGGGAACAGGAACAAAAACATGCCAGAACACGTTCAGAATTTCTATTTTCTATTCTTGGTTGCACAGCCCACAGATTCAGAAGGGCAACTATAAAAGAAGTGCTGGTAACTTATTCTCTAATGAAAGACGGTTTTCCCTGGTGAATTCTGATTGTGTAGCTTGTGCCTCAGTTGTTTGAACACCCCTGTGTATACTCTACTGCCAGGCCCAAGAGAAAACTACCCAATAAAGCAAGAAAAGTCACCGTATAAGAGCAGTCTGATGCATCTGCTCTCTTGCATCTTCCTCTACAGCTCTCTCCTCACCTAGTGCAGAAGGCTTGTGAAAATCTCCACCGACAAGAAAAGCAAAGACAAAGCCCAACATCAAGTCCTTTTCCTGTCGTCACCCCTTCATGTCCTTTAGTAGTTTCATTAAAAACCCATAGAAGACTTAAGCTATACTCTAAAGATTAAAAATAATCCTATTTTTTACTAATAAAGAGAAAAGTACCCTTAATCTATAAAAATAAGAAATACAAAAATTTAACTAGGAAATTGACTATTAAAGTTTATAGAAAACAAATAAATCGTGTGAGGACAAATACCCACCAGCCAAAACATACCTAACATCTTGGTTTTAACAACATTATGGGAGGGCCTCATGCAGCACATATGAAGGACATGGAGGCTAGAGACAGACCTAGATTTGAATCCTGTAAGACAGAAGAATCACATGAGAACATGTATCGACTATTGGGCGTGGCATCAGGCCCATGACAGGCCCTGTTGAAAGCGAGCTTTTCTCCAGTCTCTCAGAGTAGAGCACTGTGAACACATCAGAGATACATATATAGTAACTAGATCGCTAAAATTGCCAGAAATTTCTCCTAACCCTCACAGACTTCAACCTTCAGCCAAACCTGTAAGTACCAGAGAGAAAAAGCTTTAAGAGCTTTCAACCAGACTTCCATGGACTGAGTGACAACACCTAAACAGAACCTGTGACTTCCAGAACTTGGTCTGGAGCCCCACCATGGTGTTTCAGCACTAAGGTACCACCCATAGGAGTCACATGACACAGCCTCACGAATCCTGAGCTTACAAAACCCCACTGTATCTGTTATACTAACTCTGTTTTCTTTTCTCTAGAAAACAGAAGATGATAGCATTGATTTTGACTTCACTGTTCTACTTCATGAATTCTCAACACAGGTAAGATGCAAAGTTGTGTATAGAATTGTTTTTATTTTAAGTTTTTCAAGTTTATAATATTTAGGCCTTTCCTTCCTAGGAAATCATTCCCTGCAGTATTCACTTGGTCTGGTACCCCGGTAAACCCCTTAAAGTAAATTACCATTGTCAAGAGCTCCAGAGCCCAGAAGAAGCCTCTGGAACTGTGGAAGCATCAGCCATGGCACCAACAGAGTTCAGTAATTTCTAAAGAGAAGAAATGATCTGCTTCTATTCTAAACAAAACGACTCCACTAGCCTATGTCATCACTCCTGTATAAAGGCGAAGGCCCAGGCATTCTAGCAGCTCAGGCAAGCTTGTGGTTATAAGTAGATGTTCAGAGGTGCTGCCTTGTTTTCCACCTGACCTGCCTTGGTGCTGAAGTCCCTGAGCATGTGCGAACCTACCTGATTGAGCCTGACAGTCCCAGCACATCCACCACACAGCAGGTGGATCAACAATTGCTTTGGGAAAAAGTTTCGTCTTTTTGTTTTGAGTTTGTAGTTTTCATTACTCTGGCCATATTGTGGTTATTTTATGTTGCTAAATTGTTCTTACTTATTATGTCAACTTTTTTTTTCAGTGAAAGTAAATTGTAGGGAAATACTGCTAATCTCAGGCAAATATTCCCTTTTAACGTGATACCCACTTTCAAATAAATGTTTATATTTCCAAATAATAAAATGTGTCTGTAAACTTTGGTATGCATGGGAAATTTGGGCTAACCTGGAATTAAATCAAATCCCAATGCTGATTCAAATCTCATAAATAGCACACTATCTCACATGATAAAAGCTGCAGACACTTAAAGAAACATAGATAGACCAGATACTTATTTTTATTCATCAGGACAACCAGAACCCAGTGTTGATGTAAATAATCTATAAAAGCCAACATAAGGGGCTGGGGAAATGGCTCAGTGGTTAAGAGCACTGACTGCTCTTCCAGAAGTCGAGTTCATTTCCTAGCAACCACATGGTGGCTCACAACCATCTGTAATGGGAGCCGATGCCCTCTCCTGGTGTGAGAGCAATAGTGTGTGTGTGTATGTGTCTGTGTGTATAAAGCCAACATAATATGTAACTATCAAATTCAGTGACATACTGACATACCTCCTCAGGGCAGGAAGCACTCATCTAGAGAATGTCGCCATCACTTGCCTCTCACAATTATTAAAATTTAATAGAACATTTATGTCATTGTCTTAAACCCTTGAGCCAGTTTCCTGGGCCACTGACTGATTGCGAGGCATCAGTCCCAAAATAAAAAAGCACACAGAAGCAGCCTTACGATGGATAAGGTGATGTACCAGTCTGCCCACCTAGAGTTGAAAGTACCAGAGGCTTGAAATATAGTTGATACACCGGATCTAAACAGCCCAGTTTTAGCAGCATCATAGACTGCCGTTTACCCTAATGCTCATGTGGCTGGCAGAGCTGTGTCCTGCTGCTACTGTCCCAAATTCCCCGAGTCTCATAGAGTGTATTCCTAGGTAAGACCCAAATTGTCCAAATGGTTTTCCAGAGAGAACACGTTCTCTTATCGTTGTCAAGGCAACTACTAAAAATGGAGCATAGCACGTAGTCTGCACTGTTAGATAATGGGAAAGTTTACCATACAGATAGATTTTAGACAGGGTACTTGTACATTTTTTTCTATTTACCTCCCCAACACCCACTCCTTTCAACAAGTTCTAAGTCTCCTGCATAACCTTGATGGCACACAGACGCTCTCCCGACCTGGACAATGGGGAAGACAAAGCACCTTTTAGGAACACCCAAGAAGCAATGACTGCACTGAGCCAAAATCAAGCCAATGGATGGGTTTTCTAACCGAAGTTCCCTAAACGACCCTTCAACATAGATCCTACGAGTACTACGTACTTACAGCACGCTGCTGTCCTCTGAACTCTAACCGTTCTTTTTTTTTTTTTTTTTTTTGGTTTTTCGAAACAGGGTTTCTCTGTATAGCCCTGGCTGTCCTGGAACTCACTCTGTAGACCAGGCTGGCCTCGAACTCAGAAATCCGCCTGTCTCTGCCTCCCGAGTGCTGGGATTAAAGACGTGCGCCGCCACTGCCCGGCTCTCTAAGCGTTCTTTTAACAGCATCCTAGAAGGTATTTCAGCTTTAGTATTTTAACATATGGAATCTTACATTTGACAGCCACCAGAAAGGAGCGAACTGTGACATGCTGGAATTATCCCATTGCAGAAGGTAGCTCTTTGCGTTACTGAAGCGATGCATTATACCAGTAAGGTATTTCTTACTTTCAAAAATTCTCCATTAGGCTTACAAGTGATTGTAATTTACCCAAGTGTCTTAGTCATGGTTTCTATTCCTGCACAAACATCATGACCAAGAAGTAAGTTGGGGAGGAAAGGGTTTATTCAGCTTACTCTTCCACATCGACGTTCATCATGAAAGGAAGTCAGGACTGGAACTCAAGCAGGTCAGGAAGCAGGAGCTGATGCAGAGGCCATGGAGGGATGTTACTGACTTGCTTCCCCTGGCTTGCTCAGTTTGCTTTCTTATAGAGCCCAAGACTACCAGCCCACAGATGGTACCACTCACAAGGGGCCCTCCCCCTTGATCACTAATTGAGAAAATGCTTTGCAGCTGGATCTCATGGAGGCATTTCCTCACCTGTAGCTCCTTTCTCTGTGATAACTCCAGCTTGTGTCAAACTGACACAAAACCAGCCAGTACACCAAGTAAGCAAACAGCATAACCCTTAAACAGACTAATTTTGATACTGAGTGTGAAGAGGAACCATATGCAAAGCCCACAATGCTGAAGCAGCTAAAACTCTTTCAGTGCCATTGCCAGCACATCTTTCCTAACAGACTGCTGAGCTCGTGAGCTTGATTTCATTAACATCGATCTCACTGGCTACAACAGAGCAAGTACTTCATTTGCGTTGGCATAAAGTAAAGACTGAACTCCCCAAGCCCTCTTTGCCCTAGGAGTGTAAATCCCGAGTCACTGAGGCAGTCACAGTGGCATTTACCATCACATCCATTGAACATCTCCAGAACTTTCGGAACTTCAAGCTATATCAAAAGTAGTACCAGGATTTTGTCGACAACTCCATTTCATTCTACTCAGTTTCAATTTTTCATACTTGAATGATTTTTTTTTTTTAGATCGTACACTTGGTGGTTTGAAGGAGAATGGCTCCCATAGGCTCACAGATTTGAATGCTTGGTCACCAGGGAGTGGCACTATTTGAAAGGATTAGTAGGTGTGGCCTTGTTAGAGGAAGTATGTCACTAGGGGTGGGCATTGAGGTTTCAAAAGTCCAAACCAGACCAAGTGCCTCTCTCTTCCTGCTGCCTGCATATCCAGATGAAGAACTCTGTTACTTCTCTATCTAGTATCTTGTCTGCTTGTGTGCTGCCATTCTCCCACCATAATAATGGATCAAACCTCTGAAACTGTAAGCCAGCCCCAACTAAATAAATGCCTTCTCATATAGGAGCCACCATGGTCAAAGTGTCTGTTCAAAGCAACAGAACACTGAGACAGTTCCCTTGAAGGTCAGTTTAGATGTCTATACTTGGATTTGAATGTTAGTCCTTCAAGACACCACACTTTATTACACTGATTTTTCTCAGTTTAGAAATATCTGGTCAGTTCTGTGACCTTTCCTAACTTTGAACAAGACTCAGCCACCATGCTCCCTAATCTATACATGAAATTTCTGGGAGTAAAAGTTGCTTACTGCAGTGAAACACAGCAAAATCAGCTGAAGACTTAAAATTCTGATTCAACAATGTATCATTTCAGCAATGCAAAGATCTACCTTCTGCAGTGGGATAATTCCAACATATCACAATTCACTCCTTTCTGGTGGCTGCCAAATTTAAGATTCCATATGTTAAAATACTAAAATGGAAAAATCCCTAATTTTCAAAACTGATTAAATGTTGATTCACAAGCTACACAATTAAGCAGGAAGAAAAAGAATAAGAGAAAACTCAAATGTATTTCTTTAATGACAGTTATCAGCTGAAGAGACAATAGCCCAAATGTGGTATCACCCAAAAGAATATTGATATTATACATTAGAATTGCAAACAACAAAATGAATTCCATGTCTTTGGGCCTATGTGCAGGTGACAGTGCAGTGGTCTTTAACATCAAATGCATGCTGGAATCAACTGGAAATGTTCCAGGGAGCCTGTATATCTAGAGATGGAACTGGGTCCTCACTTAAAACTCCAGAGAATTTTTAAGTGAGTCGGGAGAGTTCAGGCACACAGCAGTTGTTAGTGTGGCCACTAGTGAGGCCTCTCCCCAGCACAAGCTAACACCATCCTTCATGATAGTAGGATAATCCTCATTTATTAATACCCACATTAATCCTTTCCATGCTATCGACTTGTTTGGTCTTTACCATCTATTACTGGAACTGTTCCTAT